>VYZM01009759.1:324-35689 GCA_013398915.1 Dromas ardeola
CCCCCCCCGCCCCCCCCCCCGCGGCCTGCGTTAACTGTTCGGCCGCCTGAGCCAGCGGCGCAAATAGTTAACCGCGGTAGTACGAGAGAGGCAGCCAGGCGACGGCGTCTTCAAATGCGAGCGTTAGGCTGAAAGGGCGCTTCGGAAAAGAGCCGTGTCTGCAAGCGGCGGTGTGAAAATCGCGCTCCGTAACTGCGCCTGCACGGCAGGTACTCCCCGAGCTCCCTGCGAAATTAATCCCCCATGAATAAAAAAAAAAAAAGGANAAAAAAAAGGAATTGCATACAGAGGAAATGAAATAACAGAACCTGCGGTTGGTTGTGCGGGGAGGAAGGCGCGTGAGTGGTGGTCTGGTTTTCCTTCGGAAAAGAGCAATTACAGGGAAGTGGTTCTCTTCTAAGAAACCCACCGTAACGTACCCCTCGTTCTGGGCAGTACAATGCTCTTGGGGTGTCTTTCTCAAACAAATATTTTTATCCTCTCCCACTTCCCACATCAAATTTTACTAACCTGAAAGGAAGAGGGAGTCGGTCTTCATGCCCCCCTCATTAAAAGCGAGCAGAGTAAATAAAGAGACTAGAGGGACCAACAAAGCTAGCTTTAGATTAAAAACTTCCAAATCAGGACAAGCAATCAGCTTAAACAGGCGGAGTGGCAGTGGCAAAACTTTGCTGATTCCTGACAGATTTGGCCGAGTAAAAATAAAACTTGCTTACACTGTTAACCTTAGTATTGCATAAATACACGTTATCCCTGAGCTTTGTAATATACACCTAGAAAAAGAAAAACACAAGGTAGTATAGAATGGCATTCATTAAGGACTCAGCCTTAACATTTTCCAGGAGTCATTAACTTCAATGGGTCAGAGTCCAAGATGGATTTTCTTCTGGGGCTCAAAACCTTGTGGAATAAGAGAAACTGGCGAGGATCTGTTCTTACATGCTGTTGCTGAAGAAATTATGAGTCGTATCGGAGGCTGTCACTGGATTTTTTTCATTGGTAGGGAAGAGCCAGAAAGGAAAGGCTGAGGGAGGGAGACAGCAGGGTTTCTCTCCAAGGGCTGAATCAGAAAGGTAATTTTGACATTTTTATTTAAAAATAAGTTCCTCTGGTAATGGGATTTTTTTTTCCCCATACTATAAAATAACCCTTTGATGCTGCAGTAAACATTAGTGGAAATGGACTGCGCTATGAAAGAGCAAAAACCTTCCCCTAATGCTAATTCTACTCTTGCACATTTATTTGATGATATTCCATAACAGTAATTAAGCACTTTGTCTCACAAAGATCTGTGTTTCACTCACAGAAGTGAACATGAAAACAAAGGCATATTGTCGTGCTCCTCTTCTGTTCAGCCATGATCCTCACAGGCCAGTTAATCCAGTTTTATGGCCAGGTTATACCAGCACTGCAGCACACAGCGGCTGCACCATGACAGATAAAGGTGTAGAGAAAGGGCTGCCTAGATTAAGACTCTGCACAGCTCTAATCCTGCCTACGCTGAATATTCTCTCCTTTATCTTCCCATCTCACCCGTAGACTCTTCTCAGTCCTGCATGTTACTTCCTAGTAACCTCCTCCCTGATAGTAGCAGCTTCTCGCTGGGGAAAATTTGCTCCCATTACCACACCTGATTTCGCCTTTGCTCTCGCGCAGCTTCTGAGCAGGGTTAGGTGGAGCCCACAGCTGCCGAAGAAAAGCTGTCTGTAAACAAATAGTTACTAGTTTTTTTCTGGTAGTTACTAACCTGCTCTGTGTTTTCTAATTGACCGGCTATAAAGACAACTTAACTCTTTTTGGCCACATCACTGCTCTCCCTCTCTCTTTAAAGATTGCTCTGGACCTGTGTCTGCATCCTCTTCTCTAGTTTACTTTGAATGCGTCTCTATCTGGTGCCTTCCCCAAGGTGTCATACATCCCTGTGGCTATATATCCAGGAAAGCTGGCCAAATCATTAGTGATGAATAATTTATCAGATAAATTTTACCTCTATTTCAGGTGTGAGTAGTCCGCAAACAGCTTGTGATTTCTGCAAACTTATTATTTGATGTTACTTGCCACGTAGTGCCTGACTGGTGTCTTACTCGTGAGCAACTTGCTGGAAATACTTGAAATTTGAGATAATTGGACACGAAGATGATACGAAGCTTAGTCCTACAAGAAGCTGAAGATTCATTTCACAAAAAAGGCTTAAGTGGGAAACTGAGTTGTTTGGCTGCAGTCAGCGAGGCTGGGCTCACACTGGTGGTGAAGAACACGCTTACATCCTCTGCTGAAACAGAGCCCAGAGCAGCGAGCGCCTTGCAGGACTCCGTGTTTCTGTTCTCTGACTGGACTTGTCAGCCTCATAGAATCACCTCTCGCAGGGATTTTGCTTTAAAAATGTTTTCTGTCAGTGAAAAAAAAATAATACAGGGTTCAAAATCAACACATCTGTAAAGGGAAGAAATAGTATTTCAGGATCTTTTAAAGCTCTGCAGTATATCTGCAGAGTCCTGTATGTCTGTTGGTTTGATTTTGATACAGATACCTCCCAATTCCTAGACCTCCTTGGCCTGCTCTACTTGTGCCTGTAAGCCCAAATTTTCTACAATGGCTATACTACCTTCTGAATTTTCTATCACCTGGTAGAATTAATTCAGTAGTGTTTCAGAGACTAATTTATTTTCTTTTAAGGTGGGGAGGCAGGGGGCAAAAGAAACGCAAATTACAGTATTTAAGCAAAAAGCACATTGGGAAGGAAATTCTCCTTTTCCCCATGCAGCTCTTGTGTATAGAGAAATTAAGAGCAAACTTATCTGCTCTGCTCCAATTCCACTGTGCCGCTCAGATGTGAATCCCAGATGCTGCTTTTCTCACACAATGTCCCTTCCCTCTATCATGTTTTCTTCCCATCAGATTTCTCTCCTCAAGGAGGCCCAGTTTCTAGAGTCATGTTTGCTTCAGCTTTCCCTTTCATCCTCCAGGTACTGCAACAGAGGCATCTGCCTCAAAACAGTCATTCTTTGCTCCGTAACATTTTCATGCACGGCTCCCCAAAACCTCTCCATTCCTTTCACTTTCAGACTGCTCAGATTATCTCGCCTTTAATTAAACTTACCTTTATGTCTCTCTCTGTTTACCATTTTTCATGGGTAATACACGCCCTTAGAGACCAGCAGTCTCTCTGTTACAGTCTCTGTAATAGTTTCAGAGGTTACAGTCTCATTTTTTTAACCTGCTCCAGATATGAACAGCAAAAGACAGTCCATGTCTCAAGAAGCTTGCAATTTAGAGAGATGGCAGGCAAAGAACGAGGGAAAAATAGGATTAGTAGCTCCTTGATCGAGGAGAAAAAGTGAAGAAAAGCAATATAAAGACCATGCATAGCTCCTCCAGTGTCACAGCAGAGATATTAGTGATACTCGGACCTGGGCCTAGGTGCTCTGAAGCTGTACGGTTCAGTGCTTTAACCACAAAGCTGTTTTTCCTTTCTCTCCTGGGTTGCTCCCCGCTCTCCTCCTGTTCCCAAGCATGGAGGAGACGGAGCACCCTTTCCCCCGAGGCTTGGGACCCACCAGTAACTTCTCTTTCCAGTATTATGCTCTGCCCCCCTTCAGAGCTCCTTCCTATGCACCTTGTGAGTGCTGAGCACGAACAGCAGAAGAGGAACAGAGACTGCCCATTGCGTATATAGGCTGTTATTTTCCCCTACACACTCCCCTGGCTGCTTTGACCAGATTGCTTTCTAGCTCTGTTTCTGTCCTTTTGTTGTCTCTGGATTGGAGAAAGGATGACCCCGAATCTTATTTCTGAGAGTTGTCGCCGATAAGAAATGGAGCACAGACAAAAAGAAACATGGTTTTTATTTTCATATTTAAAAAAAAAACCTGTAATTCAGAACCTTCACACATCCTCAGGAAAGGGAGAGGTAATCATTAAAAGGACACATATCTTTTCAGGTGGGTTTTTCAATCTGTTTCTCACTCTCTGCTGCTTTGGGCGCACTTTTTCTAGCTCAATTTTTTCTATACATTTCAATGGTTGTCATCAATACAGCATCTGAGCGCCTTCCAATTTTAATCAATTACGCCTTACAAATCACCAGTTTAGAAGACTCAGGAAATTATCACTGTGGTTTTTTAGCAATAGTAAACTAAGGCAGAGAAATTAAGTAACTTGTCTTTAGTTGCATGTGTGTCTGGGCAGCCCAAGAAGAGCAGCCCCCGATTCTCTGTATTGTGCCTTGATTGAAAGACCCTGTTCAACTTGTCGTTCCCCTCACGGAGATCCACAAGGCTGGCTCTGTCTTTACGTGTCTATTCCGATAGGGACAACAATGGGGTCCTACAACTTGATTCATATCTCTTGAGGAGTGGGGATTTGCAGTAGCCTGATTCAAGTTGCTACTCAAAACTGCCACAGATCTGTTTTCAGTGGTTTTCTCTGCCTTAAAAATGCATAATATTTTTTGTTCTGAGGATTATTAACTAAGACTTGGGAAATGCTCAGATATTACAGCAAGAGTGGCTGCACTCTGGCAGACCCCATATAGAAGGACAAATTCAGTTTTGCGCCTGGATGAAAAAGAGGGCTGAACTCCTTTTTTCAACCATATGTACAGCACGCTTTCTGCTGTAGACCTTGGGAATGCATTGGTGCTGCTTACATGAAGAACCAAATTGTTTTTGACCTCGGTGAAGAGGGGGCCAAGAGGGACACATCTGACACCTTTTAGCAACCGCAAGGTTTTCTGTAGAATAGACATGGCCTGTGAAACAAACACACAGCTGGAGTTAGGGTGCTTTTGAAAACATTGTCTTTATTCTTTACCTCCTTTTCTTCGAGGACAGGCTTTTTGCTTATTCCTTCTTCAGAAAGGGACTTCTCTGGCACACAGCCTAGCCTGGCTGGAGATTAGGGATTCTCTCTGCCCCTTCATCCTTGAATATTTCCTTTTAATTTCACAGTTTAAATTCCAATTGTGTAATTACATTCTGCCTACCCCAAATTCCTCTGTAATTTCAATTGGACACGGTGTCCTTCACTCTCTAGGCTGAACTCTTGCAGTGCTGTGGGGCACTGTTAAAAGGCTGCCACGCTCCACTCTAGTCCCATTTCATGTAAATGGGGAAAGAGAATGGTCCTAGATCCCTTTGAACTAAAACTGCTGCTCCATATAGGCGAGACAGGGGTTGCTATAGAGTGACAAGGCAGTCTTACCCCGTGGCAATACACTGGGCATTTTTTACAATGCCTCAGTCTGAACAGATTTTTGGAGTAAAAGTCTAAATCTGTCTGGAGGTATTTCTCCCCCACACCACCATACCCTTTGATCACAAATAAAGCTGTATAGGGACCCCCAAACCACTGCTTTGCTGAATTTATGTGGCCTGAGAGTACCTGCTCACACCGTTTAACATGGCAGAAATGCCACAGTGATTTAATTTAGGCTCAGGGAGTTGTGTAGCAATGAGAGGGTACGTAGCACAGATGCCTAGTTCAGTAAAACGCCTTACAAAAACTGGCAAGTCCCATGCTTTTCATGACCCAACCCCAATACTTCTTGCAGATTTTGCTGTGCCAGCATTTTCCCTCAATCCCTACCCTGGTGGCAATCACACAGGTCCCACCTCCCAATTTGGTGTATCACAACATTCCTTTTTTAAGTGTTGGTATCTACTTTACATCAATGTGAAAATATTTCTGCTTCTCCTGCCTCCTCTTGCTTTCCACTTCCTTCCTTGCTGTGGCACAGCTGCTTACTTGGTCAGTGTGCCTGCATGCCGCCCTTCAGGTATTGGAGACACTCACCTTTCGTATTTCCATCACCTTCTGCTGTGGTCTTTTGTGGAAACTCGGGGTGGAGAACGGGAGGGAGCAAGTGTTGACGGGAGAATACTACTCCTTATGTCATCACTTTGTCTTGTCTTTTAAAACAAAACTTCCTTTCTTCGTACAAGTTCTGTGGCAGGCTCATGGAAAGAAGTTGTTCACCTTTTTTAAAGTGATGTTCTACACAGCTCAGCAAAAAGGAATTGGTTTACTATAGAAACCGGCATTATTTGATGTTTGATCATCTTCAACCACAAGACATATTCTTTTCACCATGTTACGCTGTTGTCAGAGGAACATAGGGCTGATACTATAATTAGCGACAGAGTCCTTTACCAAAGTTCATTTCCCTTCACTGCAAATATACTGCAAGTAGTCCTCCTACCACACAATGATAAATCTTTACCTGAAACAAACATCCAGCTCCTTGCTGGCAGTGCTGTATCTACATGGAGCCTCAGTCACTTTGAATTTTGATGGACTTCTGCTTTATATATTCTGCAGATTTGGTCCTGCTCCCAAGGGACATTTTATGACTGCTCCCGTGGTAGCAGACCTGAGGCTGCTGTTTGCGTCTCTGGCAAAGAGCAGATAGATCAGGTGAGATCATGTAGACCATATTTCCATGTTTCCTTGGTTAGCTTATACTGTTAAAAGTGAGTTGTTGTTAGGAGGAAACAGAGCATGTAATAACTAGAGTTGGATTTTGTTTGGCTTTGAGTCATAAATCTTAACGGAAAGGAAAGAGCCATCATGTTCATCCCCAAGTTTGTCATACAATCAGCAAGGGGCAAGGCAGTAGTGTGGGCAAGAAAATGAAACATGTGAAGGTACAAGTGCCAGCGGGGGGAAGTCACTGTTGCTTATTGTCAGTTTTGGTGTGACACAGAAAGTTCAGCTAATCCTCTTAGTTACAGAGACACTCGGGTGGGGGGAGATTGTTATCTCAAGCAATTTGCTGGCTCTACTCCTTTTTTCCTTCGAGTTTCTTTTCGCCTAATTGAGCAGCATTTCTTCCTGGGACTGGTTTGCAATAATGCTGGGGCCTCATCTGGGAAAACACTGAAAAATACAGAAAGGAGACGCAGCCCGAGTGAGGCAGCTATCACCATGAGTTTCTCTCTTCAGAAAGGTATCCGGTTTGGCTCCAAGTGCTGAGGATTAAAAATAAGATAAAGATTCAAAGTGATACAGAACAGTCAGTTGATCAGAGTGAGTGATCACTTGGAAAGGTGTATCTCAGACATGAGCTAGAAGGATGAGTAATTAACAGTCATTCAGAAAAAAAGGAGCTTGACAGTCTGAGGTGGAGCAGGGGTGAGAATTCCACTGGAGTGCATCAGAAATGTGTTGATTCCACTTTCATTGCCAAAGGGATGTATCTGCGGTAAATCTAATCAAGAGTCAAAAGGTGAACATGAACAATAATAACTGGGGAGGTTTGTTTTTATTTATCCAGGAGATAAGGATTCAACTACAGGAATAGAATCAGAAAAAGGTGCCTCTTTCTGAGCAGACAATTATTCCACCCACGCTCACTCATCATCAAGGTTTTAATATTCTATTACTGAGGCTATTTAACAGTTTCTCAGCCTCAAGGCTGCTGATGTTTGTGCAGATACTCTGCCAGTTGCCACAGGTGTCTTTTTACAAAAGACCTGAATAATTACATGGGATAGTCCTGAAGATGGCGGTAGCCAGGAGCCATTCTTCACTAGACTCCCAGTGTTGTTCCTGGCACTGGAGCAGGGTTGGGGTTACCAGTAGGAGGACACATTTGAAAACCCTATTTCTATAGGCAGACAGAGCCTTAGTCCCTGAAGGCAGGAGACTGTTTCCAGCACCATGACCTTACATCCCAGGGATGCAGTGGCTCTGGTTCCCAAGACCTAGTGATTCACTCTGGAGAAGTTTGAGATATTACCATCTTCAGCTGCCTGCATTACTAAGGTGCTGGAGGTAGTTAACCCAAAGAAGAAGTGGCTGAGTGAATGGTGTGTCCACTGCTAACTGTTTCAGCTGATGCACTAATGTAAATCTGAATTCGACTGATACCAATTTACTCTGGTATCCTGGACTGAGGAGTGCAGAAATGAGTGATTAAATTCAAGATCCTATCAATGTATTTTGCTGTGGTGGCTAAAGAATTTATTACCTCTGGCTGTAGAGATGAGTTACCTTTTCAGTTAGGGCAGCTAAATCCAACAGAGACTGTGAGTCAGAGCCATCAGATGAGAGAGAAAGGGCCAGAGCACACATCAGTCACAAAGCAGTTGTAAAATAACTAGTATAGTGCTTTTAAGAGAAAAGATGTTCTGATGATGTCCTACTAGCAGGACATCAGCAGAACAAGGAAATGACAAGTTTGATACGTACATCACACCTAAACATCCTTTTTGATTTGGCATGAGCTCTTCAAGTCTCTCTCTAGTGTTGGCTAATCTGGGGCCTTGGAAAACCTCCGAGCTCACAGGTCCAGAGGGGGTGCCCTGGGTTTGTCCCTGCCTGGATTTGGCTTGTGACACACACATGGTGCCTGTCACGGGTTTCCAAACAAAGGAAACCCCAAGAGTGGATCAGACAAGAGTCATGGTGTGTTCCACCAGGTTTTTGACTCAAGTACTTGGAGAACGAGGGCCCCAGTATGTGCTGTGTCTTGTAGCTTCAGGTCACTTTGGTGTGTCTCTAATGCACGCCTGCTTCATAGATAATAACTGCATTTCCCTATTTCACCTCCATATTGTGAGAATAAATGCATTAACAAGTGTAATTACCAGATGCTATAGAGGTGAGGGCATCTTCAGTTGGTTTCTTTCAGTTCTTTTACTTGTTTAAAGATACTGGTAAAATTTGATCAAAGCCAGAATTTGCTTTTCCAAACGGTACTAATTTATGGTTAGACTTGAGGGGAGAGCAGGGGCAGGAGGAAGGGAACTTGTACCTGAGCTACGTGTGACCAGCACAAAGCAGCCTTTGGACCATAAGTTACAGAGGGAATGCTCCGTGCTCCGTGATGACTCCCCTGAGAGTCTGCAGTGCTTCAAACAGTACAAGGAGGAGTAAGGACAGGGCGGGAATTGGTGGATTCACGGGTCTGCCTCTTCCTCATGCAGGTCTGCACAGCTAGCTAGTTGCATGCAGGACTATAGCATGCTTTTAACCCTCTCAGTGAGCATTTCAGTTTGTAACACTGAAAATATATGGAGAAGTCATGTATTTTTTTAGCCACAGATACGCTTCCTGAATGCTACTCCGTAGTATCAGGCTGCAGCTCTCACACTGAGATAGCATTCCCAGTTGCAGACTGTGGAGAAATGAGAAATTTATAAAATGCATATATAATGACTTTTTAAAATGTATTTAATAAATATTCTTGTAGTTACATTTCAAATATGTGAGTGTTAGATTTCTGTTAATCAGGACATGAATGTCTAAAACCACTGGAAGAAAGAGACAGAACTGCAGCTGAATGTCATGAATGAAAAAAACATTCACCACTGTGAATAGGACCATCATATTTCCCAATGGCAGCTCCCCGTCTTCCCCTAATTCCCCCCCGCCTTTCCCCTCCCTCCTCAAACACATACGCATACACTATGGGAGGA
The DNA here is from genome assembly GCA_013398915.1 of Dromas ardeola. NCBI lineage: Eukaryota > Metazoa > Chordata > Aves > Charadriiformes > Dromadidae > Dromas > Dromas ardeola. The sequence continues at coordinate 9,744 of VYZM01009759.1, forward strand.
ATGACAGCTGTTCTTCATGGAATGACAGCCCAGGGATATTGCATCCTCCCTTAAAAAAAACCAGGCAAGGTACAGAATAAGGTCAGTGAAGGGAGACAAAGGGGTCTCCCAGAGATGGCAAAGGGTAATTTATTGACAGATGAGATAGACGTTACTACAGAAAAATATTAAATGGATTCTTTTCCCCTGTCTTTGGGAGGGAAAAAAAAAAGTGGGAAGGGTTAGGAAGGACAGATGCCAGAAATAGAGACAAATTTCCCAGGAGAGGAAGAAGAAATCCTGAAGGAAATTAGGATCATGACACAGCCAAAAAAAAAAAAAAATCAAAGCCATCCAAAAAACTACAAAATTCTGTCCTAGAATCCTGTATGGAAACAACAAAAAAGGGCAGCAGAGAAAGAAACCCACCACTATCGGTGGCCTCGCTTCAAAGGCACTCTGCGAGAGAAGGAAGTGCTGGTAAAACAGCGCCTGATTAAAAGCCAGCGTTTGAAAAAGGCTGTCGGGAAATTACAGAGCTGTGCATGCACCCGACGTCAGCAGTGAGGAAGACTGTGGGAGCGCTAATCAAAGCGAGGCTGAGGGAGCATATGGAGCATGGAGATTTTATTAAGGATGGGAGCGAGCCAGCCTTCTTATAATGGGAGCAGCCGAGCTCAGGAGACGGGAGGAAAGAAAAGGCCAGGTCTTCTGGTGAAACGAACTGGCATAGTGCTGTCACCTTTGACAGTATGTCAGTTCCCGCTGCAGGGAAAGAACCTGAGTGAGAGGCTTAAACAGTGGATGTTACGAATCTAGTTTCTCTGGCCTAGATTCGTAGCTTTCCCCAAAATAATTGTGCAGAAGAGGGCAGGAAAAGCTAATGTACCAGTGCACTCTTGGTTGGGGTTCTGTAACTCCACGTTGCCCCCAGCCAAGATAGGAAAAGACCAAGGACATGTTCCTAGAGCTTGGGACATTAGAAGAGTTTATGATTTTCACCTGTCAGGGCCAGACTGATGACAGAGGAGTCACCAAGGAAAATTTCCACAAAGATAAAAGCAGCAGAACAAAAGAAATATGAAAGAAAACAGATTTAATTTCCATTCACAAGCAGGAATAGATTTAAGCCAAACTATTTTATTTTGCTCCTTCGTGCAAGGACCATGGTTTTTAGTGTGTAACTTAGTCCATGTGGTAGAATAAGGGACTAGGAAGACTCTTTGTGTGTCCGCTGTTATATTCCATATGTAGTATCTTTCTAATCCTGTCACTGCCTGCATAAAACTCATCAAGAGCAGATTCTTCTGCCAGTTGTCTAATCTCACCTAAAATCATGATGGTCCTCCCATTCCAGCAAACACCCTGATCTTACAAAATGATCTCTTATCATGTGCAAGTCCGACAGAGGCACAGGGCATTGCATTGCCCTGTGTTGTCAGCCACCTACTTTTGAAACTAAAAGTCAGGTTAAAAAGTGACAGAATTAATACTAAACACGGGTTTTAAATTATCTAGATAGGCTGCACTCATCCCATTTCTGTGACTGCCATGCTCAGGGCTGAAGGGAATAATAGCCAGTCTACATGGGATTTGAAGCTCTGATACTCCAGAGGCATTTGCAATCTCTTGAACCTTGTGAGAGTGAGTAGGACAAAGCAGAAATAAAAGCTGGCGCTTCGCTGAGTTTCGCTGTTAAGTGCTAAGGAAGTGTTAAACGCTAAAGAAGGCTTGTACTTTCAGTGGGTGATATAGCCTAGCTTTCGGCTAGAAGGCTGCCGCATGCTCGAGTGCAATCTGCCACACAGAGCCGGAACCAATCTGATTGTTTATGAATCATTTCTCAAACAGAAGAACATAGGTACAGCTGCCAGTTTTGCCAGGAATGTATGCCCCATCCATGTGATGGCCTGCATTTATATTTGAAACCACCTGCACCATCACAGTGTGACCCAGATCCAAAAGATGATCATCTAGGCGCTGTAAAATTCAGTGCAGCGTATCTAGCTTTTATTTAGGGACTCGCCTGCCTACCCATCCTGCAGTTCTCCATTAGGTACCTGGTTTCCTTATGTAACTGCCCTGACACCACCACAATGGATGGGGAATCTTTTCAAAAAGTAAGAAAAACCAAGGACTGGGTCTGCTCCAGTCTTAAGGTGGAATTTTTACCCTGCTATATTTGAGGATTCCCACTGAGGTAGAGTCCTGCTGGCTCTTTTATCCTGGAGATAGTGGTCTGAGTGGCCACAGGGTACACTACAGGGCAGTCACTAACACCATGCCCCCACCTCTAAAAAAGGATTAATTTTCTGTCAAATCAACAAGTTGATCTGACAAGCCCCATACTCAGGTCATTGCTCGATCTGGCATACACAATGTGATGTCAGTGTGTTGCCTGGAGGCTGGGGAAGACAAGGTGAGGGAGATGGGACCACCACTTCTGGCAGCAGTCTGCAATTATGCTGGATTAGTAATAAACATGAAGTGACAACAAAGCACTTCTTTCTCGCCTAGGCTAAACTTTACCTTCAGTTATTACACCAACCCTTATCCACACAGACCAAAACATAGCCCATAAGCAACAGGTGACAAAAAGCAGAGAGCAGCTTTTTTCAACGCAGTAGCTCAGTGTCCAGGCCATCTCAGGAGACAGGAGACAGCGCTTTAACTCACCAAGAGAACCTGAATCTGTGTCCAAGGAAGCGGCAGGCTCTTTCCCTGTGCTGTTGGTTATTCTGGAGAGAGAGAGTCCCACATCCTTTGAATTGATTACTTAATTATTCTTTGGACCAGAAAGATGAAGCACAACTTCATAGATTACCAGTCAGGGTAAGTGACTTGGGAGGGGAAGAACTTGCACTGATGGACGCTTAACTCTTTCACATTGCATATGCTCTGGAAAAAGGTCTGAAACATATGTCAGCCCCTCTCAGGCGAACACCTTAATCACCAGTTTAGAGAGTCGTGCTCGTGCTCTCTGGAGGCCAGTGAGTATTTAATTGTGCCAGATAGAGCTGAGTGATTGCTCAGGGAGAATGACTTTGTTAGAGATGATCTTTTGAAATTTTCCGCAGACTTCCTCTGCTGCAGTATTCGTGTACGACGCTGGGCTCGGTTTCTGGGTCTCGAATACACTGACAGATGCAATCGCCTTCTCCCAGCCTGGGTGTGTTTCGTTCATTTGATTTGTAAGTGTTTCAGGGTGAGAACATCTTGAATTGTGCTGCATGCAATACAAACTGCAATGGGGTCCTGGTGCTAGTTAAGACCTCTGGATACTAATGGAGTAACAGTAAATAACTACATCCTTAGCTATTACTAAGCCCAAAAGGATGCTGAGAAATAAAAGGTCACAGAGGGGAAATATTTGGAAGTGTTGAGCGTGGATATCAGATGAAAAAGACCCTTTGCACGAAGGGCAGGAAAACCGCAGCGTCTCCCTGCATCAAGGTCAGAAACGGATCTCAGGCAGAGCTCTTTTGTAGCATTACGATAGGCAGAGGTGGCCATGTTCTCTGTGAAAAAGATTTGTGGTCTTAAAGGTAAACTAAAACACCAGTTTAAAATGCCAGTTCTCTACGTGGCAAAGAAAATGTAACAATTATTGGGGAAAAGGGAAAAAATGAGCTGAAGGCAAACAAATTTCTGTTCCTGTTTCCCTGTGAATAAAGTGGAGGTTATATTCCCTATTAACTTCAGCAACCAACACTGAAAAAATTCTTTGGCATCTTCATACAGAAAACGCCTGTTTTTGAAATCCAACATTTGTACTTTTTCCTTAATTGTGCTAAATTTTTTAAAACACGGGACTGACTTGTCAGAATATTTTTGATGGTGTCGGCCTTTTTCTAGTGCTTTTGCAGTGAATAGCTATGATTTATTTTTTTGCAAAACAGAGACTATTTCACTGAAAATTTCTAGGAGAAAAGTAATTTCTACTTAGTGGTAGCATTAAAGCCCTTGAATTGGGCCACATTCTGCTGCCAATGCAGTTTCAGGGACACTTGGAAAATATTTTGAACCGCAGGGAAGAACAGTGATTACCACTACACAGTCTCTCAATGGTGTGAATACTGTGGGTTATTTTCCCTTTGACTGTTTATGGCCTATTTACAGTATAATCACACCAAATCAGGTTATAACATGGCACCTTTTTTTTTTAAGTGAAAATAGAATCTAGCATCATTTTTTTATTTACTGTAGCTCCCCCTAAGAGCTAAGGAATTTCCAGGCACTAAGCAAGGATGATTTCTCCTCCAAGGCATTCATAACTGAAGAAGAGACAAGAAGAAAAATGACTAGGAAAAATAGCAGGCAACTTATTTACAATTTCTATACACTTGCAATAGCTATACTGTTGTCGACATGGCAAAAAATGGGAATTAAAAGGGGATTTAATTGTGGACAGAAGAGAGGTTTGACGATGAAGTGTGGGATTATTTTACAGTGTGTGACTGTCATCAGACCAAGCAGCGGACACGCATATGAGAACAGTTCAGTGAAATATTCTTATCAGCCCATCCATACCAGGCAGTGGCACTATGTTATGGGATTAGAAGAAAATAGTTGTTTGAACTTGTAATGGCAGCTCTGCCGTGTTACAGATCACCTGTTAGATTGTTGGAGCAAAGGTCTCACCCAAGTATCTGCTCACCAGAGAAAATCTGGCATAAAAATTAGCCAGCACTAAACCCCTGCCTTTCTAGCATCTCTTGTAGCCAGTTGGGGCAATATCTACTAGCCAGCACTGAGAAGGCCTGGGCATTGGTCACCTGAGAAAGCAGAAGACACAACGCTGCCAGAGATCTGCTGCGGGAAAGCAATGTCCCAGCTGCCTCCCCAGTGAGCCTATGGGAAAACCAGTATTGCTCCCCAGTGTTAAGAAGGATGCACACAGATCAAGAGGACGGCTTACTAAGCTGATCCACGGGAGTTAGCAAAGGAGACGCTTTCAAAGAGACAGCCATGTTTTCCATTCTTTACACTATGATACCATCTCACAATTGTGATTCCTTTTTGTTTTGAAGGAGAAATGAGCTTAAATGTGGAATTACATATTGGTTTACATTATCTTATTAATAACCCCTTGCTTTTTTTTTTGTTTGTTTGCTTGTTTGGGTTTTTTTTTGTTTGAGACCTTGGCCTTTCTGTAACTGTTCACTCAACTCCTGCTCAGATTTTTGCTAACCCAGCTCATGCTAAGGCCTGATGTGTGCTGGGAGCAGCGCCATCAGGTCAAAGCCAAAGGACGAGGAATGCAGGAAGGTGGCCAGAAAGAGCTAAAGGGCCATCATGCAGCCATGTTCACCTGCAAATTGCTATCTCTTGCAGCCAGCATCTTTTGTCTGGGGGTCTCCTGTAAATTTGAGAGATGCAAACAGACATTTTATTGGTGTCAGAAGTGGGATCTCTCTTGGACATGCACTGTTGGCAAGCACAAGCTTCTTTCCCATGCCCGATGAGGCAATTGGTCTGATGTGAGTGTAAAGATACTGTCTGTGTCTCTGTGTGCCTGTGTTTGTCCATGCCATGAAAAACTAGTCACTGAGTGGCAACAGCTGGGAGAAAAATTTAAGAAAAAAGGATAGCAAAATCTCAAGTGGGATTTGTCCTGGATCGAGAGCCACTGCACAAGTGCTGATCATATTTGGTGGAAGTTTGCCAGATGGAGGGATTCTTGTAAGTTAAAGAAGGGAAAAGTGAAAGATGCTGTGTGCTGGCTACTAGGCAGTTGTCGTAGGGCAGCAACAGATATGACTGATGAGGTGAAAGGGGAAAACATACAGTTGAAAAAGGAAAGCAAGGAAAAGGAAAATGGAAAGAATACTTGGGAAGCAAAGCATAAGTGATTAGAAACGCAAAATAGACTGCTTAAGTCAGAACTTTAGCCCCAGATCATTGCAGAAGCTGAAGAGCGCAGGTGGAAGTTGTTGGAAGCTACTACAGTAGACCTGGTTAAAGTCTATTGTGGGATGGGGCTATCTGGAAAGAAGCAGACCCATGAACTCTCCCCTCAGGGCCAGGTGATAGTGAGGATGATTCCCTGCCTGCTGCCCTCCTGGCACCGGTAATCAAGACTGAACAACAGAACATACCCACCAGGGCACAAAACCCACCTCCCTCCACAACAACTACGTGAGGGTTTACTGCCCTAGAGATAAGAGGTCTGGGGGAGAGATACCGAGTTACCCCAGGGGAGACACCTGTGGACTGGCCAGCATGGATCTGGACAGCCGGAGCTCCACCTTGTCCCAGGTAAAGCTCCATCGTCAGTATTAGGTCTGGGAATATTATTGGATACCGTGGGGCCAAACATTACCAGTCCCTTACAGATTTGCGCTTTGCACTGGGGAGGCATGATGCATCTCACTGACCACGTGGGGAAAAGTGTGTGGCCCTGGGCCTCAGCAGCGTAGCTGCAAACTGCCCTGCTAAAAACTGTGATTTTAGCTGAATTAGAAGGACCAGCACCCATTGCCCTGGGTGCCAGACAACCTCCTGCCAGAGAGACACATCCCTGGGAGGTGATTTGTGAGCCTGTACACTTCTGACCTGCAATAAGAAGGCTGAGGGGGTGTTGAAATTTTATCTTTAGCCATTAAGACAGGCTTAAACAGTATTGCTTTCCAAGAGGTCCTTCAACGTAGGACCTCTAGCTAGCAGATTTACCACTACACACACCACAGGATAAAAAACAGGGGAGAGCCTCAGCTAACGTAAATGTAATAGAAAAGAGCCAGCCTGTTTCCATGAAAAAAAAACCAAACCCAAATCAAAAAGGGGAAATTGGGAAACACCCTCACTTAGTACCGAGTTTAAGAGATGATGGAAACTGTGTTTTGAGAAGGGGCTGTCCCTGAGTCAGTTCAATGGGCTACCAACTCCCCTTCTGCAGCAGCTAGCTGTGTTTCCTTCATCCACTTCTCATGACGGCCCTTGGGGACCTGTGTCAGGAGATGGGGTGACACCATACGGTTCAAAAGGATAATGACTAGGGAGCCAGAGAATGCAAGGGGTGTGAGCTTGGGGATATACCCAAATCTATCAGCACTAACCTAGTGCATGAATATGCGGGAAACTAGGGTGGGGGTTTGGTTTAGTGGCAGTACTGGCTGCGGCTACTCCCACTGCTGAGGACCACAGTCCTGAGATGACAGTCGCTGTTAATGTTCCCTATGTTACTACTTTCCTCATTGACACAGGGGCCCGAATATCGATGGTAGGTAAGGACAGTTACAAAGGACAGCCTCCGCTTAGCAAGCAGTTAGTTTCTATTGTAGGCGTTAATGGGAAAATCACTACCCACCCACTGGTCAGGTCTAAACTAATTCTGTCTAATGGACAGACAATCTGCCTGACCTTACTTTTAGGTTCCCGTAATGTATTGGGTATGGAGGTATTGAAGGGTCAGTCATGGGCAGACTCATGGGGAAAATGGGAAATAGGGACACCACCCCCTTTGCCCCAGAGTTCACCTCCTACAAATGCACCCCTGACTGTTAATCTGTTGCAAACAGCTGCCCCTTTACCCCATAGCAAGCTAGTTAATATTCCACAATACAAATTATGTTCTGCTGCTATTCGTCCTGTTATGGAATTGATAAAGGAGCTAGAAGAACAGGGGATCATTGTCACGTCTCATTTCCCCTACAATTCTCCTTTGTGGCCAGTAAAGAAACCTAATGGCGAGTGGCGACTTAACAGTAAATTACAGAGCCTCGAACACTGCCACTGAACAGCTCACTGCAGCTGTTCCCAGTATAAACAATATAGTCAGTTTTCTTAATGAACAATGCTCTGTGCTGAACCAACACCAGCAGGATGCTTTGAACACCTTGGTGTGGCATCCAGGAGATTGGATGAGATTTCAACACCCATCACTCGGAAAACACATGGTCAGTCTGCAGCACTTTTGAGGGAAAGGAATACAGGAAACTGTGGCTACCATGGGAGTGAAATTAATCATTACTGAGGCTTGGATACGATCCCAGATGTATGTCTTCTTTCCCTAGGAACTGCTGAACTCCTGGACAAATAAGTGAAAGCTGTCACTCAACCTGCATACTGTGGAAAGTATCCATCTAAAAAGTAAACTAAGCATTCCCTGGAACTTTGTAAATACTTTCTATGGTAAAGGGCTATCACCAGAGAGAAGGCTGGCAACATCTACAAAGTCGAGAGCCTACATGTGTTGGACCGTTCTAACTCTTGCATTGGGGCATCTGGCATTCTGTCACATAAATGCTGATGCACTATGTAACGATCAAACAAACCCACAGAAGCTGGTAACCTCTGCAACCCTTTCAGATGCGCCCTTTGCTCTAGTCAGGAATATGAGCAGCCACTTCTGTTTATAATATAGGGACAAGGACCTAGGCAGAATATCTGACTTTGGGTTCCTAAATCCTTTTCAGGCAGAAGAAAAATAGCCTGATTTTCATCAGCCTTCAATGTCTAGTAGCTCCAGATTACTCCAATACCTTTTCAGAAATGTGTAGTGAACTTTAGTGGAAGAAAAAGCTCCCTCAGAACGGAATAGTTTTCTCAGGACTATATTCATACTTCTACAGCTTTAAAAAAAAAAAAAAAATATATATATATATAAGGGGAAGTATTGATGAACACTAGTTTCAACCAAGAGCTGACTTTCATAGTGTGCTCCAGGCTGAAATCTTTGAAAAGCAAAAATGCCCACTTGCAAGCTATCTCCACAGCCCAGGTCAGCAGGCAGCAATTAGTTTCTCAGCCACTCACTACTCTTTCCATCTTCCTGATGGATATTTCATCTGAGTTTATGCTCTCCTCCCTCGCCTTCTCTTCACCTCTCTGCCTCTCTTTCCAATAAGGCTATGATCTGTCACAGACTCTCAATGGACATGACCTACACATCCCATCACAACACTGTCATAGGCAGCTGCATTAGACAGGCCAGGATGAAAAGCGGTTTGGAAGGGAGAGAAGCCGTCATGCTTCAGGGCATAGACTTGAACTCTAACCAAGGAAGAGAGATGAAGGAGGGCTTTGGGCCAGGCGGGGAGAAAATTTTACTCAGGGCAGGTTATTCCATAATTACCCACTTAAACTTTCTTTATACCTTCTGAGATGCATCTGGTTCTGGCCAACATCAGAGACAGAAGGGGTGGATCACTGGTCTGATCCAGGAGGGGAATGAGTTTCTTCATTCTTTTTGCCAGTGCACTGCGTTTATAACGGTTTCTGAAGCCACAATGAAATCCCTTTCCAAGTATGACCCTTGCTCTGCCAGTGATAGCCAAAACTCCTTCCCCTAGCCCCGTCCTTCACACTTCCACAAGCAATACAGAGAGAAGCCAGTACAAAGCCAGGTCAAGATGATAAGAACAAAGCCTTGAAGACTGCTCTTAGATACCAGCTTTACTTCAACAGAAGAGGAAATTTTCAAAGAGGTGAACTCTTTCTGTCTCTCGCTCAGGCAGGAGTCTCCTGGGAGGAGAAGAAAACAGCTTTCATTTTAGCGAGTCATGATATTTATGGCCCTTTTATGGGTTCTGTTTGAAAATATAAAAGTAGATGGACTTAAATCTGTTTCAAAAGAGGAGATGGGAAGGGGAGAGACAGAGCATACGAAGGGCAGGTGGGTCTGAATCATCTGCCCAAGTTCAAAAGAAAATCAAATACCTTCTTTGTTTTAATATGGACCCCTTCTGCCAGTCATGAGGATAATGTCTGACCTTTTCTTGCGTAGACCCTTTTATCCCTAATGACTTACAAATTTTATATGTACACCACCACCAAGAACACTCACCTTGGGATGAAACATGACAACTATTAAATTATGCAACTGCAGCACCATGCAACAGTTCAGGTGTGATTGCTCCCAGGAAGCAGACTTTCAGATCACATCTCCTGCAGAACTGAAAGCTTTATACTGTATTCCTGAGGGGCAACTGTCAGCTTCTGCTTGCTCACATGCCAGAGTCTCATGTGGACTTTTATCCATCCTATCTGTGGTGTCTGTTCAGCAACTGAGGTTGCACCCTTTTGAGGCCCTCCTGCTTTTCATATGTGGAATCTCCTCTGACCCTTTGCCTCTAAGCAATACTTTTGATCCAATTCACAGACTAAGGAGCACATGCCTTGCAAAATTATTGAGGGAGGGAAGTTTAAGTTGAAGAAGTGGGGTTTGCATTTAGTTTTTAATGTAGTTAGGCCTGTGGTCCTTTTATCTGCTCTGAGAATGAACCTTCAGGGGTTATGACAGCTACCAGGAAATTACTATGAGCAAAATGTACAAAGCTCCCCATTAACTGGTAGTTTCGTAAAGGCTACTGTGGTTTCATAAAGCTCTCAAGCAAGGAGGGAGAGTTCTGCCAAACTAACAGATGGCTTTTGACTGAATCTGAGTTCAGTATGGAGTCATTGCAAAGATCAAATTGCTGGGATGGTCCATGAAGACAGACCAGTCTCGCAATGTTTAATACCAGCTGGTGTGTGCTGCATCTTTCTTTGATATGGTGCCATGCAATAATCAAATGGAGATATCAAAAATAGGCAAATCTCTAAAATTAGGCATGTTCCTGGCAGGATGTGACCTGATGCATATAGCTGTCTGGCCAGTTGTAAACAGTTCTTGCCACCATGGTTATTTTCTAATATCACTCAGAAGTCCGAAGACTCTTAAGATGTCGAGCTCCAGGTAGATGCTGTTGGTAGTTGGGTGATGCTATAAAAATGATCAGTTCCTTTAAACGTTTCTGTCTTCTATCTAGTATCACCTATGTCTTGGTTCAGTTTTATGCCCACACACATGCCCTTCTGACTGGAGCCATCCTTCCTTTCATGGTTACTTGTGCAGAGTCCTTGGTAAGTTTGAATCAGGTTTTAAGATTTATTGATCTGGCCTTGTTCATTCTGTGGTGTGTTCTTTGATTTAATTTAATGACCATGAAGCATTCAGGCATGTTGGCATGAAGGGTGCACTAGAAAAAAAATAAGTGATTGATTGATTGATTGATTATGTAGAGACATTGTTCTCTCCATAGTTAACAATGAAGCTAGTTTATACCCATGTACCTGTTTGTGTCTTCCAGGGCATACATATCTTAACTAAAGCTAATCCAAATTGCCTGCAAGTATGAATCGTATGTGGAAGCAGTTACACTCTTGTGTAAGGATTAAATTTGTCTCTTTTAAGGATACATGCAAATAATAATCTTTGAAATGCAGTTCAGAGGGGAAGGTTCAAAGCACAGGCAGGATGTACCTTCTCCTGCTCTCTAAGACTGTTTTCACATCGCCACACCTGGGTAGCTTGGCATAGACATCCCAACATTTACTTTAACCTGTTGGTCCTGGGAAGAACTGAATTCATATTGCTACCTATTTTTATGAGTCACAAGTAATGTTTTCCCTTTGTGTCTGTGTGTGTATGTGTGTGTGTGCTTATGTGTGTGCACCCCATGGCAAGGGAAGAGCAGTCACAGGAAAACACCAAGCTCAGAAGCTACTGAATGCTTGTAACAGGGTGATAGATGGAAGCAACATAAAATCAGCTCCTGAATATGTTGAAATGTACCAAGGAACAAAAGGCAGGCTAGGAAAAAAAAAAAAAAGATGGGATTCTTCCATGTTCAGAAAATTTCTGTTCCTAGGGGTAGCCAAAATGACAGGGTGTTAATTTAAGTTGATTAAGCTAGTATTGACAATATACAACCTAAATACATGTACTTTGAACCTCTCTCCATTTTTTACATGAAGAATAATGTAAAAAATCTTATTGGCATTTAGATTATTACTCCTAGGCAAATAAGTTAGCACCTTGCTGAGATGACTGGGGCAATTCACACACCATTTAGAGCTATTCTCCCACCTCTCTAGAGAACTGTTTGTTTGTAACACATAGTTCCAATTTTGGAAGTTTTCTTCACAATTAGAACAGCCAGAGACTTAACCCACTTTCATTTTTCTAAACAACAAGTGAAATGCCATAGAATAGGTAGGTAGCTCTCAAAGAGATTTTGCTGGAGTACATGAGCATGCAGTGTCTGTTTCCAAGCCCTAGACTATATTAATCACATGCTTTCTGCATCTCCGTTAAATTGTCTATAGATTTAGGAATGTCATGGATACTGTGTTTTCATGTTATAATGTCTATATTGAATGTATTCCAGCTAAACCCTTTAAGGAAAGGCAGGCGATGCAACATAACCATCCCCAAGTAAAACTTTTTGTCTCATAATTCACCTAGGTCTCCACTACAGCTAATCTGTAAGCATTTCTCAAGGAGCTGTAAAAGAAGGAAATGGTGCTGAACTCCTTTTAAAATTATCCAGTCTAAACTAGTGACGCATGCAATAAATCGAATTGCCCTGGAAATCCTGGAGGGGGGTAAATGGCCCATGGCCCCACACCTAAGAGCACTGCCACGCAGAATGCAGCTGTTACAGTAGGAATAACTTTTTTCTGGCACATTTCTGCTTCCTTCCAAACTTGCTTCTGCCACTTTGAATTCCCAGTCTCGCATAGATGTCATTTTATCATCTATGTTCCACTAATGTCTGTCACCCTTTCCATCTCTCACAGTCCCCTTCACATTTCTCACAAATTTCTATAATTTCTGTAAATCCCACCATCTCCTTCCTTCCCACAGATGTTGCCCCTTAACATTTCCCCAGATTTTTATACATCTAAACAAATTAATATTTAGCATTAGCCTCTTTGGCTTATGTACATATCTTACTGTCTCCATCCAATGTAGGTCCCCTTCTTAACTTGCCTATTGTCTCAGATCTCTTTTTGAACACTTCTTATCTCCTAGCTTTCCAGCTTTATCACTTTCTTACTTCTTACTTCACTCAAACCAACACCAAATGGGTTTCTCTCTCATGTATCCCTCCTTAACTTCTTTGCTTCCCACATACTCTGAGTTTCTACATTGTTCAAAGGACATTAAGGGAACAGTAGAAATGAGAGGCTGGCTGTGAAAAAATGCAGAAGGACTTAATGAGTCTGAGAGTCTGAGCACTAAGATGGCAGATGAAATTCAAGCCTAATAAATGTAAAGCATTACACACAAGAAAACTTAACATATAAAATGAAGATCTCGTATCAGACTGTTGCCATTCAGCAAAAAGATTTTGTGGATATAATAAATAGTTCCATGAAAATGTCACCTTGCTGCTCAGAAATGGCCAAAAAAGCATGCAAGCTGTTAGGAGCTAAGAGGGAAGGAAGAGAGAACAGAAGAAGGAAGGTCTTTATGCCACAGGATAAATCTGTGCTGCACCCGCACTCTGAATTCTGTGTGAGGATTTGGTCCCTCATCTCAAACATGACAAAGCAGAACTGGGAAGGGTTCGGAGAAGGACGGCCAGGATAACCAGAGACATGGAGCAGCTCCCATATGAGGAATGAATAACTCGGGCTGAAAAACGGAGAGCTAAGGATGGTGTGTAACAATAGAGGTGGTTAAAATCTTGTGGGGCATGTAGATACTAACTAGAGATTATCTTGGCATCAAATGAGGCTAGTAGGCAGCAGGTTCAGAACAGACAAAAGGAGATGGCTTAGCATTCAGTGTAGAGTAAGTTGCGGGAGTTCTTGCCACAAGAGATCACGGAGGCTAGCAGGTACAAGGCTATAACGGCTATAACTCAGAAATGACTAGGCACCTCCATAGAAGGAAAATCTATCCAGGGCTATTAAATACAAAAATATCACATCTGGCTTAGGAAGTCCTTGAGTTGCAAATGATTAGAAGCTGGAAGATCATACTGGGGAAATATCATTTATATCACTGCTCTTATAGTCTTCCCTAGGTATTCACTGTTGTTCTCTGTCAGAGACAGGATATTGAGCCAGATAGACCTTTGGTCTGACCCCATACAGCCTTTCTGATGTTCCTGTGTTTATATTCTTAACTGACTGTATGGATGCTCCTTGCACTTTCACCTTCCACTATACAATGCCAAAAAAACCCCTCCTGCCTACAGCAGCAAACTGAAGCTGAGCAAAAATATCAGTCCCAGCACATCTTTGCTGAAAAATCCTTCCTAGATAAATATGAATACTTACCTACTCTTTTAACCTAGCGTCAGACCAGAGTCATTGCTGAAAAACCATGTACTCTGCAGCTCTGGTCACCTGAAACAATCTGTGCAGACCTCTCCCCTTTCACCGATTCCCTATCTCCTTCTAAATTCTCATCTTAAAACCTGACTTTCTAGCCTGCCTTCAACCTCTCCATTTCTGTCTCTCTTGGTTATTGGTCTTATGACTGAATGCTTTAATATTTTCACCATGCAAGGTCTTTATGTCACTGTTTCATGTAATTTATACCTGTGAGCTGGAGCCTTTCCCATCTCGCTTTCAAGCACTGGCCGTAGACTGAATGAAGTCCAAAATGATCCCCACCCCCTTATTGCTTTGGGGGTTTGGCTTTATTAACAAGGATATAAGCAATAAGAAAATAAAGTTCAGCTATTTCTAAGGCTTCTCCCTCATGACTGCTCAGCCAGCATCTTAGATGGCCTCTCCCCAGCAAACCATTTTTATCTTCCTTTTACACAAGTGAACTAATAAGTCACCTACCTCAGTGAGTCAGCAGAACCCACTTAACCCTTTCCCAGAAGGGTCAAAACTCACTATCAGGATGCTTTGGCTCAGGCTTGTTATAGAACCATATTCTTTCCCCTCCGTCTTGAATAATTTATTTGTGCGGCAGACCTAGATTACTGTTTAAATCAAAATGCTACCCAAACAAAGGCTGTGCTGTACAGTGGAAAATGAAACCAATTACTACATCATATAATGCTCATCTTTCACAGTGTAAGATGCCCCCTACAGTACTGCAGAGGACAGACATTTCTATTGAGAACAGCAGCCAGCCATAGGAAGCCAGAGAGAGATTTTTCAGAGGGAACAGCCTTGATAAAAAAGTAAATTCAGTGCCAGAATTCACTTCCACTTTGATCCATCGAAACGTAAGACCTTTTCTAGACTGAAATTTAAGCAAGCTCCAAATATGCATATGCAGAGTTGTCTTCCACAGAGCCACTTTACCAGGGATGCAGAGGAAAATGCCTATCCTAACACACGTTGCAGAAATTAAGTATAAAATCTCAGAATGTGGATCAAAGCCTGGAATTCCACTACTTTAAAAAAATACAACTCACTGAAGTATGCAGAAACAAGGGATGCAGTGTATTAGATATTATATTGTAGTAGAAGTGCATTATATGCATTATAAGCCTTACATCATCTCTGGATGCCTGAAACATTAACAAGACCATGTTCCTTACGTACTTCAAAAATGTAATCTGAGTTTACTCAAAAAAAACCCCCACACAAGTAAAATATGTTCTTTCTCTTATTTTTCTACCCCTGTTATTTTTCAATCACCTGATTTTGAGACTCCATTCACCTAACAATAAGTAGCTATCATTTGCCCTAGTCCTGGCTGTCAGAAAGAGTCATCTTTATCTTCAGAGAAGCAGGGATAATGTCTAATCAGTGAGTTATAGTTGAAAGAATTGATTCTAAGTTTAGGAAAATTGGCAGCTGCATTTTGTTATCAGTAACCATTATTTAGATGATAGCATTGCTGATGTGCGTGGCGTCATACAGACAAGGACAAAGACCAGGCCCTTGCCCTGTGGAGCTTGGTGTCTATATTATACAATTAAAATAGGGAGAGGTACTAGCATAAGAGTAATAGTGAGCATTAAGCATCGCAGTGGGAGGGAGAAGAGATGACAAGAAAAAGAAAGATAAAACTTCCTGTGACAGAGCAATACTGCATCATTCCTCCATTGTTGTTTTATACCCATCTCTGCCAGGGGTTTTTGTTGTTTCAAAATACAGTCTGTACAGAAGACGGAACAGATAATTCCAGAATAGAAATCAGAAGAAACTGACCTAGGCGTTTATAAGGGAGAGGCAGAGGATGTTGACTGGTGACAAAGAGTTGGGTGCTTTGATGCGTCAAAGACACACACGGTGTCATATGAGCCACACAAGTGATGCTGTGGCAGGCCTGGCCGGTCATGTCACACAAGCTCACAAGGCTCTACAGGGCATGGAAAGACCTGAGGCTCTTTACTTTGTGTACTCAGTTAACTGTGCTCCTTCCACTCACTCTGAAAAGTGGGCTCTATAGCTCATGATACAAACAACATGCTACCTGTACCACACCAACTAAACCTACCATCTCCTAAAAATGAGCTTCCAAGTACCACATTCAACAGACACACAATTTGTCCTTAGGTGCATGGTGCCTTATACCAATGCTTTAGGTATACATCATTCTATTATGAGGTCAGTTTGTGCATCACTCTTTTCTTTTAAGGCCATCATGTTGAAAATTAGTACATGACAATCTGATTATAGACACAAAAGCACAGACTGAGCTGAGCTGCATACATAAAACAAACTTAAGTCAGTACTTCAGAAACCCAGCCTAACCTAACACTAATCCTAATCCTAACCCTAACTCCATCTCTTTAACTACATCAGAACATAATTTTTAGATGGCTGTTAGTATTACTGCATTTCTCCTTTGTTGACCCACAGTCATTAGCA
Organism: Dromas ardeola; assembly: GCA_013398915.1. NCBI lineage: Eukaryota > Metazoa > Chordata > Aves > Charadriiformes > Dromadidae > Dromas > Dromas ardeola. The sequence continues at coordinate 26,283 of VYZM01009759.1, forward strand.
GGAACCAACCATACTGGAGCAGAGGTAACTCCATCTAATAGGAAACAATGGTACCACAGGAATACATTCATTACTGCACTGAACTTCTAAAAAGAAGGAGGCATCTTCTTTTTTCTAGTATTTCACTTCGCTTCTGCTACTTAGTGAAGCAAAACAGTACATGTATTCCCCTGAACTGTTGTATTTCTGTAGACATTCAAAAGACTGGTGCAGAAAATGGAGCCTACCTGGCAATATCTTCTCAGTGGTATAAAGTAAAAACTGATTAAGAGAGGAACATTCTTCAGGTTACTAGAAAAGGCTGTTGGCTTCTTCCATTTATGATCAAAAAGATCCTAGAAAAAATATGTCCAGTCTTTAACGAGACTAGGAAATTGAAATAACCAAAATGGGATGTGATTGGTCTTTTGAATTGAGGTGCCACCATTACTTGCTTTTGCTGCTGAAACATCGTCTGGCTCCTAATGGCTTCTAACATTGTGTTCCTACCTACATTGATCATTTAATACTAGCATCTTCTTTCTGACAAACCACAAACACTTCCAAAACTTGACCTCTTCCCTTTATCGCTTTTGATTAAGAGGAGAACTATCTGCAGGAAATGCCCTACAAACCACGAAGGATTATCAGAAATATAATGATGAGTGATTCAGGGACTCTGTGGCTCTGCTTGTGTTCCTATAATCTGATCTTGGTCACTCTTCCCTTCTCCGCCGGAGCTTTGCTGTAGTTTCTTCTAGTCGGCTTCTCCAAGCAGCAATAATGGCATCATCATCCATCTCTTCTTCCTCTTCTTTACGCATGCTTCGCCTGTACTGAGAGATCTGTCTAGATGCAAATCTTTCTTCACTTTGTTCCACTTTTGCCTCCTTCTTCCCATCCTCTTCAGACTTTGAAAAGCTCTGGGTGAACTTTCTCTTAGCTCCAAATTCTGACATGTCTGACTTGGCCTCCTCTTCACACGCCTCCACATGATGAGATCTAACTCTACTCTGTGTAGATGGTTCAGGGGATTCAGAGTCAAAGGATGGTTCAGGTGTTCGGCTGAAAACATGCAGCTCTGGACTCTTTTCGCTGGAACTTGTTGTCTCGCTGACCCTTGACCTTGTGAACTTATACATCTTTTTGTCCTCTTTTGCAGAAGCAGAGGAAAATCTTGACATGGTTCTCAGTGAATCTCCTTTTGACTCGTAGGAAGAACAGCTGTCTAGCTCTTCTCTTTGGGACCTGGAGAATCTGTAACTGGATGTTTCAGAATCCATCTCTCTAACTTTGGATGATCTGCTATATTTCTCTCTAGCCTTCTCACTTTGATCATAATATGACGGTGGTTCTCTTTCTGCTTTAAGGCCACTGAGCCACTTGGTAATATCAGTCTCTATCTCTGACTTTGGTACACCTGTGTTTGCAGGTTGACTGGACAGATCAAAGACTGTATCAGTTCTGTCAAGATCTGCTTGCAAGGCGCGCCTCTGGCTTTTTGTTGTACTCTCTCTGTCATCTTCTATTTCATTTTCCTCTCCTTTGGTCACCTTTTTTTTAAATAAAGTGCTGCGTTTATTGTCTCTGATCACTTTTTCAACTTGATAATCTGTCATTTTCTCTCTCATTTCCATTTGCATCTCCTTCTCCTTCCTGCTGAGTTTCTTCAGGTCAATATCATCAGCAAAAAGGCTGTACAGTGGCTTGCTTGTCTGTGTTGTCTTCATGTTTGAACTAGTCCCTTCTGTCCTCGCGCTCACTGAGGTATTGCCAGACAGGACAGACTGAGACTCAGCCCTGTGCATGTCCTGTTGGCGAAGCTGAGAGGTAGGAAGAGTTGAGCCACTCTGGCCACTGAGAACAGAAACCTTATCATCATCTACACGCCTGCCAAGGTCTCCTGACATTACGCTGGAGGCCATTGCAGATGATGGACGGGACAGCATCATGATCTCATTTTGCTTTTGAGCAATGGTTTCACTGACCACATTAGCAATCCAGTTCTGAATGCTTGCCATGGATATTGTGTCACCTGGGCCAACGGGGAGATTGGGAAGGGCTATCTGAGGCTGCACTGCCCCTGTGCTGCTCCTGGCCTGTGATAAAGATGAATGGTTTGTCTGCATGCTCAGTGCAGAAGCTGCATCCTCAGCACCACTTGCAGAAGGCGCAGAAGGCCAGAAAGCTGACAGTGGGATACTCCCACTCATCATACTGCCTGTCTCCCAGCTGCACATGGACTGGCTTTCTTGTAAAATTTTCTTTGAACGTTCAAGGAGTTCTACACGCCTCTGCTTCTTTTTAGCTGAAGCAGAATCCTCACTTTTGGCAAACTCCACAAACTCCTCCTTGCTTTCACTGCCCACCTTCTTCTGCCGCTTCATTTTCCAGGCCTGGTAAGCAGTCAGGTTAATATCTGACAAACTTTTCCCTTCTGTCCCCTCCTCACCTGCCTGGCTGCCATCTTCTGCTGGAGATGGTGCAGAAGATGACGATGCTTCTAAGTCCTTCTTGTGAAAGCCAAACTGGATCCTCTTGACCTTCCACCTTTCTAGAGGAGTCAGCTTGTCTTTGTTCTTTTGGCAGAAATTGTAAAAGGAGCTACTGTCTGAAAACACGCTCTCCTCATCCACATCCCTCTCCTTTCTTCCTGTTTCTGGGGATCGTCTCTCCCCACAATTTTTATTCTTAGAATGATACCTCTGAGCAGCTTCCTTCTCAATCTCTAGAAGCCTCTGGTTCCACATGTCCCAAGTGCTCTCTGAAGACATAGAGCCTGTGCGGCTCCTCCTCATCCTGCTAAAGCTACTGGCTTCCAGCTGTTGTTTTAGGGTTCGGATCTCAAAGCTGCTCACGCTCTCAACATCACTGAATTCACCTGATGGGTAAGGTCTTCCTCCCATGCTGGAATCACCATCCTCCTCCCTGAGTGGACCCTCCATTTGGTATTTCTCATTTCTGCGCTGCCAGTCATGGATCCTCTGTTCTACATCCTCCTCAGATTGTTCCCCTTCCTGATCCAGAAGCTTTGGAGATGTTCTTCCATGGTTGACTCCTGGTTCTTTTGCAGGCAGGCCTTGTTTCTTCCTCCATTCCTTATACAACTGTTCCTCTTCCTCCTCACTGATGAGGGTGGAGTGTTTGGAAACCCAGCTAGTTTTTTCCACTGATGAAGAGCTCATAAGACTACCCAGCAGGCTGCTGGTCTCCTCTTCTTCTACTGTGATGGAGTGGGCTTTGGCTCCCATGATGCTTTCTGAGTCCCCAGCTCCAGACAGCCGGGAAGAAGTCCTTGCACGGACAACAGGACTTTGACTAGGAGTGACTTCTTCATCTCCATTGTGCTCCAACTCTCGTTCCTCCAACAATTGCTCATTGAGCTCCCTTAGCTGTTTCAGAAAGCCATCATTGGGGTAAATGGCACGCTTCTTTCTCAGAGTCATCAGAGCCTCCAGAACGGTCATATGGTGGTAAATCATCAGGTAAGCAGCCACCAGGACAGCTGAGCGACTGATTCCCATTTCACTGCTGACAAGGATTTTGCCTACAGATATTGAATATAAAAGTAATCAGCTATTTCCAATACCATAGAGAGGTTGCTCTGATATGTAGCACAAAAGCATTCTCTGAATAGTGTTAAAAATTAGACAGATCATATGTTTCAGTGACTGAAAACAGTAATAAATATTTGTTAGCTTTATCTTAATAAAAATCTAGATACATATGAATAAAAAGCACATTGGTTTAAAAAGCTGTGGGCAGGCACATTTTAAAGCAATCTAAATAATATTTATATTTTCATCTATACAGTTCACTTCCCCAAATAATCAAAAAGCTTATAACAGGCATTAGAAAGACAAGTGATACAGCATTCTTGACTTTGCTGCCTGACTTAGGGTAAGACATATAAGCTTTCCATGCTTCAGTTTCCCCATATGTAAAAAGGGAGATATTAGCATTAGCCTCCAGGAAAGTATTGGGAGGATAAGCAAATAACTTACTTTTTTATAAGCCACACTATAGGGCTTAAATACAATTTTATACTAATTTAATTATATTTCTGCCAGAATCCAAATCTGTTTTGCAAGGTACACTTAGCTACACGTAGACTAGCTGGAGGACAGATTCATAGTATATATCAACAGCGGAACCAAGCAAGTAGCAGAAGAGAGCTGATTTTGACTCTGACAAACTGATACAGCTGCTTCAAACTACTGGGGCCCACCATTCTGTGAACAGTGACTGCAAGAGCTAGAATCAAAGCTGAGGATCTGCTTTATTTTATGGCATTTACACTGAAACCACCTCTTGCAGAAAACTAAGCTTTGGCACAGAAGAATTTTTTGAGAGTTACTTTTATGGCAAATTACAGTTAAATAAAAGCTTTGAAATATGAAAAGAGCATAAATGAGGCTTTGCTAGCTTGCAAATAACTGAAATTACTGTTTCTAAATGTGTGATAAAATACAGTTTAATCAAACTGTTTGTACTGAAACTTGATGAAGCCAGATTAAACATCATCTTTCTGAGTGCTGATATGTTAACCGCAAGTATTTACCCAATATACCTATTCCTACAATCCCGAAATGTCTTTTACACCTTTCTTAGTATCTGAAGTCTCAGTTGCTTTACAAGTGTTTTAACAGCCAGTAAAGCCTATCTAACAGCTCACCAAAAGGGGGAGATCTCATTCCTCTGCTTGCTTTCAAGGTTCCTCTGTCTCTGTGCATCATTTCCTGTGTCAGCTCTGGTACTCACCGGGCCCTTTAATGAGCCAGTTCAGCTCAGTAACCCGATGGAAAACCATCTCTTCCCCACTCGGCTGTCATTTTTGCTGAGTTAGTGAGTTGTAGGATCGATGAATGCCAGCAGCAGTAAGCATCTGTACTACACCAAGGGTAGCAATGGGAGTTATGAGGAAGAACATAGATGGGTAGAGTGTCCCTCCTTGTGGTGGTTTTGGTCAGTTATTGGCTCAACTTTTCTTGTGTACTAACAAAACTTCTCCCTTTTCTTACTGTCACTTCTACTAGGAGGTAACCTGTTGCCTCTCTAAAAAAATCGTATGCATTGTATATATATATGAAGAATATCAGTGATATCACTGATTGTGGTGTTCATTTTGACATTGAATTCCATAAAGATATTTCAAATTGTCCACTGAAGCTGCAACAAATTGACCGGTATGCACCAGAGGTCCACTGAGTAACAGTTCCCATGGAATTGGAGTCCAGCAAATTATACAGTAGCCTGGGTGTAGACATCCAGAGTTTCAATCCAGCTGTTTGGATTGTTCTAGTAAATCAGCCTGTTCTTTTGTAGTAAGCATCCTGGCAAAACTGAAACTCACAGTGTACAGGAATATATCAATATATATGGTATTATATAATATCAATATAAAAAAATACATATTTATTGGAGGAGGGCTTCACCTCTTTGCAATAGTGGGATACTTTCAAAGCAGCTGAGGGAGGTGGCTCGCAGACAGTTTGAGTCCGAAGACATGAAGCTTGCAGCAGGGGCTGCTGGGCTGCCTCCTCTCACTAGTTAGTTCCGTCCTGTTTTGAATGGGGCATGGGCAAGAGTGGGCAAGAAGTGTTCACCATAACTGGATGCAGAGAATTAAGTATCTGCCTTCTGCCCAGTTACAGATAATGACATCAGCTGTTTATCAGAGCTTCCACCCATTAATTCCCAAGCATTCTGAAACCACTGTAATCTTCTCCGCTTACCCCTGTAAGTCAGTAGTGCTTCGTCAAGGAACTCTGCAGCTGGGCGGAAGTGTTTGGAGATATCCATATCTGGAAAATCATCCACTTCAATGCCCAGGTATTGGATGTTCAGACCGTTGTAGAAACCTGGTCCTGTGTATACACCTGTACCATGAGCTGCATTCAAGACATGCGTGATCCCCAGTCTCTTCAAACGGCTTTTGTTCACTGCAACACTTCTTCAGAAGAGGAAAAAAAAAAAGTTAGATATCAGTGCTCCTATACTGGGTAGGAAAGAAGCTGTCTGCTACAAGGTCTACAGAGCTCCCAGTCTGTGTCACTCATCCAACATGCGGCTCCACTCAGACCTTAATGTCCTTTGAGAGTTCTACAGGTATTTCTTTCCAATACTCACTAAGAAAATAAAATGAGAAACCTGCACTCACCAGTAGAGCTGCATGCTCGTTTCCACTCCAGCTTGATTTTAAACTCATCTTGCCATCCAAGGTTCGGGCTGTTTACTTATTTCTCAATTTTTATCACTCCGTAATTGATGCTTTACACTATATCCCCTTGTAATTCTGCCTGGTTACTTGTACAGGTGTCTCCGACAGCTGAGCCATGGTACAGAAGACCAAACCATTTCCACTCGATATTTGCTACAGCATTTCTTTTTTAACTCTCTTTTATATAACAAAGACTTTAGTCCCAATGTCAGGGCCAAATTTCAATCAGAACAGTGTAATTTGGGCTCATTTGCCTTTTCCTTTCCTAAATTGTTGAAGCATCAAAATAGCATAGGAAAGATGCTGATTCTATTCCAGAAGTATTTACTTTTCAGTGCACAGAGATCTTTGTGAGCATATTCTGAAAAACACTTTGGGCTTCTCTAGGGAAGAAAAGTATTAGATGCATGTAATACATGTTATGCCTTCAATGGTTCCATCTGACCCTTCACTGGGAATCTTGTGCAACTTGATGACAAAAGCTGACACTCACTTTTCTGCTATGAAGACATTAGGCCAGACTTCATCCACAGCATCCCTGGGGGTCTCCAGCCTGTCCTTCACAAGTGCCCTCTGCAAGTCCATCACACATGGTGTGTTATACAAGCTGGTGTCATCAATCTTTTCCTTAACTCGGTTGTACAGGTCTTCCACCATCAGCTGCTGCGCGGACTCTAACATCCTGGGACACACTGAATCTACGTTAGTGTCCTTTGTCTTCAGTTCTGGAATAAAGTGACATTGTAACTAAAAGCATGTAAAAACAATGCAAATATATGACCTGTCATTCGTTGTTCCTGGCACAAGCCTTGTAGTTTGCTTTTTTTCCCAGTAACATCACACCGTCCTGTCCGCAATGTGTACAAGTACATGCTTATCTAGTAGCCTCAAGGTAGTTAGTAATGGGAGAAGCATATTGCACTGTCCTCTCAATCCAGAGACCCACAATGGCCGAAGGCCTGGAAGTTAAGGGCATGCTCATTCTAGCCCCAGAAGAATGCAGTTGCTCTCTACAGCTTCCTGAGGAGGGGATGTGGAGAGGGAGGTGCTGATCTCTTCTCCCTGGTATCCAGTGACAGGACGCATGGGAATGGTTCAAAGATGCACCAGAGGAGGTTTAGACTGGACATCAGGAAGCATTTCTTTACCAAGAGGGTGGTCCAACACTGGAACAGGCTTCCTAGAGAGGTGGTCAATGCCCCATCCCTGTCAGTGTTTAAGAGGCATTTGGACAACACCCTTAATAACATGCTTTAGCTTTTGGTCAGCCCTAAGTGGTCAGGCAGTTGGACTAGATGATCACTGCAGGTCCCTTCCAACTGAAATATTCTATTCTAGTCTAGTCTATTCAGTTTGTTGCAGCAAGCAACCAGCAATCAAACTGTGTTCGTCACTGTGGTATACATGGTTCTGCCACAGAGTCAGTGCACCACTTCAAAGGAAGTCACCAAACCTTTCTGTAAATTGTTATTTCTTTGTGGTTTTCACCTCTACCTCAGGTGGGGTTTTCTCATAAAGGCTTTTTTGTCATTTTAGGATCTCTGGATGAGAAAGGCAAAACAAGTGCAACCCAAGTCTCTATTACTTATATAGTTCTTTTATCCTTCCTCCTCTTACCTTCATTGATTATTTGTTTGGCAGCCACAGCAGATGACAGATGGATTGGCTCCATGAAGATGCTCTCTGTACCAGTGTCCGATATCACTGAATACCTGCCAAACAACCACACTGCCTATTAGAAAAATGCCCTCCACCGGGATCCCATCTCCAGGACTTCAGCCCTTTTGACCCATTCCAGAAGAGAGCGGCAGGGAACTGGAGCAGTGAGGATCCTTTGATGGTATAAGGGAAGCCCCAGCTCTCCTCCCACCCCTCACACACACCCTGCTCTCCAGCACGGTGCTACAGGCTTCAAATATGCCTTGGTACCCAGTGTTTGCAGGATGTGGACAGGTCCCATGGAGAGGAGCTGCAGTGGGCTGGGAGTGCAAGAGAATGGACTGGTGGAGGAGTTTTCGGGTAGAGAAGATCAGTGTCTGGTTTGAGACTGGGAGGGGGATGGATCACAAGGAATAGTCTCACAAGTAGCTCTCACTTAGACAGACAGACATACATAAGCATTGTCCTAACTAGAATTTATCGAGCAATTCAAAACAGATTATGCCAGAAAACTGTTGGTTTTTTTTTCTGTTAACTGATTGCCTACAAGCATCCTTTGAGTTATCACAAGCTGCAATGCAAGTATTAAGATGGAAACCTGTGAATCTCTCCCTCAGTACTCAGTACATTGGTCACTTCACAGCATGAATCTGTGGTCAGTCTCTCCACTCACATAGTGTTGTCTAACTGCAGGTCAGAAACAACTATGAAACCCACAAACACCTTTGAAGTGAGTTGTTTGACACACAGCATGATTTACGTAAGTTTTTGTTAAGAAAAAAAGGGCCACAATCTTAAAAACAAATGTATTTCCATGTGGGTCCACCTAAGTCTAAGCAAGTCTTCTCTTCTTACTTAGACCATCCTAACAAAATATTTTGCGGAGCTTTTTCCCTGATGCGCACCCTCTACATTTCCTTCCAAATAGATGGTACAGATCATTAGAACAAGTTTGCTCTCATCTCAGAAGCTATACGGCAATGCAGGCTTGCATTACTTGCGTCACACTGTTTGTTTTTGTTTAATTAAAGCAGGAGAGGGATGGTGATTAATGTGCAGTCAGGGTGCAGCAAAGTGTCTGGAGAGCTAAACTGCTTTCATTCTCCAGAATCAAAATGGAGGGCACAGCCATTGGAAACCACTTAATGGGCTCGTCTAGGTCATTTAGTTGGGTTCCAGCACTTGTCAACTGTGACTGAAAGTAATCCTTTTCTAGCTCTTCAAAGAAGTTTATGAGATGAGCAAGGGGAGTCTCAGTCTCATTTACAGGAGCTGACACAAATTTGCAGCTATGCCCTGCCTTCGATTCCTTTAGCTGTAAAGGTTGCCTCCAAGCTCAATAAAAAGATAACAGTTGGCAATAATCTGCCACCACAGCCTCAACACATTTTACCTGCTGCTCCTCCAAGCATCTGTGAAACATACAGGTGCAGAACTGCCCAAGCTTGAATGCTTCAAGGGCCTCATTCTGTTTGGGAAGGACCTTGCCATTTTCATCAATGCTTTTGGCATTACAGCAAGAAAAAAAGGAAAAAAAAATAGGGAAGGG
>VYZM01009759.1:35880-48094 GCA_013398915.1 Dromas ardeola
GGGAAGGGAAGGGAAGGGAAATACTGGAGAGGTGCTTCTGTTCATTTTGCGTGACTGATGAGCCGTACGGGAGTGATTTACCAAGTTCAATACATAATTTTACTTTATGTGAGCTCAGTGAACTTCCTAAACAATTTTTAAAGCATGCAGTTAAATGAAATAAGCACTCTGTCTTCATCTTTCTGCAGTGCCCCGCAGTTAATGGGAAGGATTTCATAACTTCCTACTTGTTGAGGGCCATTGGGGTAGGTTCTTTTCAAACTCGATCCCTACTCCCTGCCTTCAGCTAAAGCATCTTAAAGTGTACAGAAAGCCCTGCAGAGCATTTTGCTTTACGAAAAGAGTACAAACCGATGTATTTTACCTTGTATTAGGAGAAAACACATCTAATCATGCTTGTTTTGCTTGAGGTAACTCAATTTCTGCTTGTGCTGTGACAGCCTCCTGTTCAGTGCCTGAAACCTGTAGCTAAAGATGGCTCTGAACCAAACCCAAATCCGATGACCCTCAGTCTTTCTGGGGCTGGAAAAGGTTAATATCAACTTAAAAAATTCCACAGGTCTTTATAATGGACAGAAAGATGGGTCTGAATTTGGAGAGTTGAAATCTGGATCAGAAGTTTCATCACAGGGGTGGACGTGAGAGGTTGAGAGAGGGAAGAGCAATGATACCACCCCATAGTAATGCTTTCTGCAATTTATCCCACCCCCACCCCGGTGTGCGCATACACTCTCAGCAGGATGGATTAATTAGTGCAGGATTTCTGTCTCTGCGGTGTCTCTCCCTGCTGTCACTCCAACCCCTGCCTCAGGGAGGGGAGGGAAGCCCTGGGCTCCACGCTTGATCCAAGTGCCTGTGCGGAGAAGAGGCGGTGGAAGAGGAGGGAAGGCAAACTGATCCACCACGTGCTACCGGGGGGCCATGGCAGCACCTGCGGCAAGCATACTCACCGGCTGGGTGAGGGGCTGCGGAGATAGTGAGCCTGCACAGCCTTCACGTCTGGTCCCTCATCCTCCTCATCGGGCACCTCCTGCTCGCTGTCCGATTCTCTGCCGCTGGCCATGGCAGCTGTGAGAGGATCCGCTACAAGGGGAGCACGGCAGGAGGGAGGGCCATTAGAGAAGTCAGCGCAGGAGGCCATCCCCCTATCCGTGGAGGTGGTGGTGGCAGGGGGGGATACAGCAGAAGGGGTTCCCCCATCTTGCTCCTACAACCCTGCCAGCAGCCCTTGTCGCAAGCTGGCTGCAATGGCTCCTCTGCCAGGGTGCCTGCCGTTCCCCAGGCCTTGTGCAGCTCCCTGGCTGCTGCCCAGCGAGCGCCAATGCCCTTCTTGCCTGTGAGTAAGCGTGCAGGAAGGCCAGGAAGGAAGGGGTGGCGGGGGCAGAAACTCTATCCCCTCCCTGGCCAGCTCAGCCCCTGTGTGGAGGCTGGAAGGAGCTGTACACAGCCAGAGCTGGACTGGAAGGAGTGTCGGGGGCAAGAAATATGAGACCTTGCCTCCCCAAAATGAAACGCTCCAAAAGCTCAAGGCCGAAGACGCTTTAAGCCTCAAGACTTTGTCCTTGTAATCCTTTGTGGGGAGCCTGCCCTGGGCACGGGAGAGTGAAGGGGCCACAGCTCGGCTGGGAGCATGAAAACACAGCAGCCGACGCTTCCCCAGGTCCAACCAGAGCGACTCCTGCCTCTCTGTCCCACAACAGCCAGTGACGGCTCTGAAGGGCCCCAGCAGCCGGCCTCAGGCAGGACTCCGCCGACCTCAGGCATCAGTGTGCCACCACCAGGGCTGAGGAGTGGCTGCCACTGCTGGGACAGCGAGCGGGGAGGCAGGCGAGTGAGGAAAGGACACTTACCCCTGTGCCTGGACGTCTCCGCTGAGGTCCCTGACAGAGGAACGGCGAAGGAGTCCAGTGAAGACGGCAGGGAACCTGGCAGGGAATGGTGCTGGGGGGAGAGAAATCAGCTGCCCCCTCTCGCTCGCTCTGTGGCTTCTTCATCAAGGGGCAGGACAACTGTCGGCACCAAACCTTTATCAGCTTTCTAAATATAGTGTTGTCCTGACACTGGCTGCTGGATTGCACGGGGAAAGAATTCAGTGCCTCATAGATGGCAGCTGCTCAAGCACTTAACTCCTTCCCTGCTGTGGGCTGGACCCTCTGACATTTCCCAGTTGCAGAAGGAGTCCAGAGAAGAGCCCAGAGCCAGTGGGGCTGGATTTCCACCTGCAGGGAGCCTCCAGGCAAGTGGGATCCCACCAGGCAGAACTTGAAATGCTGGTATGACCTCTGATGTCCTTGGGAAATGCAGTGCAAGATGAGCCACTCCAAGCTTACCAGAAGCAAGCTACCTGTCAACTACTTGGACTTCTGTAAGGTTTTTAATATGGTCCCCTACAACATTCTTGCCTCTAAATTGCAGAGAGATGGATTTAACGGATGAACTATTTGATGGATAAGGAAGTGGCTGGATGGCTGCATCCAGCTACAGTCAACAGCTCAGTGTCCAAACGAAGATCAGCAACAAGTGGTGTCCCTCAGGGTTCCATATTGGGACCAGTACTGTTCAGTATCTTTATTAATGACATAGACAGTGGGACTGAGTGCAGCCTTAGAAATTTTGCAGATGACACCAAGCTGAGTGGTGCAGACGATTTGCTAGAGGGAAGGGATGCCATCCAAAGGGACCCTGACAGGCTTGAGGAGTGGGCCTCATGTGAACCTCATGAAGTTCAACAAGGCGAAGCGCAAGGTCCTACACCTGGGTCAGGGCAATCCCCAGTATCAGTAGAGGCTGTGGGGTGAATGGATTCAGAGCAGCCCTGCGGAGAAGGGCTTGGGGGTGCTGGTGGATCAAGAACTGGATGTGAGTCAGCAATGTGCACTTGCAGCCCAGAAAGCCAGCCCTATCCCGGGCTGCACTTAGAAGTGTGGCCAACAGGGCGAGAAAGGGGATTCTGCCCCTCTACACCCTTGTGAGACCCCTCCTGAAGTACTGCCTCCAGCCTTGGAGTCCCCAGCACAAGACATGGACCTGTTAGACTGGGTCCAGAGGAGGGCCACCAAAATGATCAGAGGGCAAGAACACTGCTCCCATGAAGAAAGACTGAAAGAGTTGGGGTTGTTCAGCCTCGGGAAGAGAAGATTCTAGGGAGACCTTATTGCGGCCTTTCAGTGCTTAAAGGGGATCTTACAAGAAACATGGAGAGAGACTTTTTACCAGGGCCTACAGTGACAGGACAAGGAGCAATGATTTTGAACTAAGAGGGTAGATTTAGATTAGATATAAGGAAGAAATTATTTATGATGTGGGTGGTGAGACACTGGAACAGGCTGTCCAGAGAAACTGTGGATGCCCCAACACTGAAGTGTTCAAAGTCAGGTTGGGTGCGGTTTTGAGCAACCTGATCTAGTGAAAAATGTCCCTGCTTATGGCAGGGAGGTTGGACTAGATGATCTTTAAAGATCGCTTCTGACCCAAACCATTCTGTGGTTCTATGATTGTATAATTAGCTGATTTTTGTTCTTGGAAGAGCCAGGACTGAGGTACACTATGTCTTCTCTGATGCCTTTTCAATGAGAGAACCTCTCTTTTCTCCCCAGCAAAGCTCATGGGCCAGGCTGGTCCAGGGCAGAACCAGATGAAAGCCTAAGTGCTATTTACCTGTACTGGGGGCTCCAGTTCTGAGTCATGCAATGACATCCCACTGTTGATTCCTTTTGCAAACAAACAAGCAAACAAGAAAGGAAATGGAAAAGACAACTCACCTATCTCATACCTTTGCTGCTGCATCATGCTGGGCAGGGCCTGCGTACCCCCATTTGCTTCTTATTTGAGTGCTGCATCCCCACATGGGGATGGGGCCACATCTGCAGGGATGCCACATCATGGCAGGGAAGAGCCATGAAACAGGCACTCAAGTCTTTGTGTGCTCTATAGCCTAGACTTGTGTTAATACAGTTACTGGGGTGAGCAAGCAGGAACAAGAGAAAGTGGTATATTGAATCTTGGGTGTCATATCAAGGGGAAGAATGGATTACTGATTACAGGTTTGAAGTGATCCTAATAGTTTCATATACCAAAATAGGATGAATTGTGTTGATCCTACAGCTGCCTCCTCTGGGCAATGCAATTTTTACCCACATCTGCTAGGCAGTGCCACATGTGTTCTTGTTAATTACTGCTAATTGAGACAGGAAGTGATCTAAAGACATTTGCCTATGGACTCCCTTATTACACAGTTTTCAAAGGACCTAAATGTTGTGGGAGCACGCATACCATTGACACACGATAAAACCTGATGCTTTTAAGTCACTGAGCTGCTTCTGAAAATGCCGTTCGTGAATCTTTAGGATACAACTGCAGCAGGGGATGATGGCTAGACCTGAAAGCCCTGCCATGCCCACCGCAACCGTTCACATGCAGAGATGCAGATAGGATGGTGTATGTTGCAGACTTGTGGAGAATACACTGATAGCAGGCAGCCTGCCAGCTCTTCCTCACTGCTTGTTACAAGTTGCTCATTTATGGGATCAAGATGACCATGCAGAACAGAGACAAGGAAGCTAGAAATCTTTGCTAATGAATGTATGCACATGCAAACAGCAAAAAGTAAGAAGCTGTAAGTGGCTGGGCATCTGTCATTGGTGATTAATACATCCATTCACAGATGAACCCAAACTGAACATGGCCAGGTGCTGTCTTCTTAGGTGGGAAAGATGGGATCTTGATAGAAGGTTCCTCTTTCTCTGGCTTAACAGGAGTTACTATCATTTATAATGTTAGCGCTATGCTACCTATGCATTAATCCTCATTGGCTTTTATAGGTGAGTCTTATCAGACTATGTATTTTTGGCAAGACAATGAAGCCACCGTAGTTTCGTATTAAGCTTTTCATGCCAATAGCAGTTTCATTTAAATGAGCTAATAGTATCCCCTAAAAATCCTATGTATCAGCAAAAAGATTCCCCAGAGCTGCAGCCATCAGCCAAACCAAGACTTTGAGGGTTTGCAGTGCCCATGGGTGAGTGATGAAGTCGATGTGTGCCAGCCTATGCTGAGACATAGCCTGCATCAGCCTAAGTAGGGCAATGGCAAAGCTCTGGCAGTTCTTTTAGCTGTGGTGCCAATGCCTGCGAGTTTTGGCAGCTCGCACTAGACAGTGAAAGAAAGTCAACCCAGAAACAAAATTAAAATCTCTTAAAACTGTCCCAGTCTTTCTGTTTGGGCAGCTCTACCAACTTCTCATAGGTAAACTGTGCATTTGCCTCCTGCACTTATCCACAGCTCCTGAGGCCCCCAACGAGAACTGTCAGGGAAAAGTGACAGGAAATAAGTGCCGAAGTATCTTTTTCCAATCTAGGTCTAAATAACTAACAAAAGCAGTAAATAAAGTGCACCTAAACAAGTGTCTTAATATCAGATTTACGTAAGTATCAGGTGTTGAAGTATATGATACCTAGGAAACCATTCTTATTTAACTAAGTCTCCAAAACAACAGAACATTATCGATCTCAGTGACAACTTATTTACTTGCAATGCAACTGAGTGTCTGAGAGAAGCAGGGTAAAACTGTTCCCACAGTGAATCGTTTCCACACCAGTATTTCTGCTCAGACACCAGATAAGGCAGCCTGTCCAAGTTACGGACCGTGAGGTGAGATCCAGTGCCTGTCCCTCCTCCCCAGCACAGTGGAACCAGACACATGCCAATATGCTTGGAGAGGATGCATCTTGTTACTTTTACAGCTAAATTCATGTGAAAACAGTGCATTTATTTCAGGGTTAACATGCAGTGCTTCATCTACATACCATCTTTTAGACAGTAAGGTTACGAAGCCCAGACCTGCTTTAGGTATTTGAGGAACTATTGTTATAGGCACTGTTTTCAGCTTAACTCTGCAAGTTCTCTCTGTTGTGGGTTTTTTACTAATCAGTTGCTGAAGTTAAGAATACAGACTAAAACCCATGTATTTCCACAGGCAGTGGGATTAATAAACCTGGTTTCCAATGGACGTGAGTCCTGCAGTCCAGGTGCCCCAGCACGATAAACATCCCTTACGAAGCCATCCACTCCTGCCCCCTGTGACTACTCGCCATGCCGAATTTCCCTATCTGCCTGGCTGCGCAAGAGATGAGACAGACCATGGTTAGGTGCATCAGTTGCGCAACCATGGATTCTTGGAATGGAAGACAATGACCAATTGATGTCTAAGAGGTACCATTAATTTAGATTTCTCTCTTATCAATTGGGATTGCTGATTTTTATGAGACTGAAAGGAACTTCCCATCTTTGAGATTACTATCTGTCTGTCAAACTTAGCTGAAATCAGTCAAGGGGGTTTTGAAATTATCGGGGAGAAGAGAGGGAAGAGAGGTTGTATAAATGATAGTGAAACTTGTTTCTGTGAAGAGGATAATGGCAAGCTTACCAAGTTCGTACAGTGTCTGTCAGGGACTGTAACCAAGTTCTTTCGGTGAATACTCAAAGCTGTTATGTAGAGAACTAACAGAGGAAGTACGGGCAGATGGTGTACAGTGATGGCATTTCTGTCACTACCTCTGTTCATCAAATTAAGTTAAAATATTAAATGGAAGCAAAATCAAAAGCGTGGAAGCTGGAGTAAAGATACTACATGTCTCTCCCCGGAGGCTGTGGATAAAGTCACAAAGTTCTTACATCTTTAAAGGAGGTACCAATTTAAGAAACTCATCCTTGTGAGCAACCTCATCCCTGTGGGCTCTAAAGAGGAAGAGACTACTGACCTTGCTCCAGTTTTGTTTACATCTTAAGTCATTTGTAGTTAGCATTTAGAGGTTAGCAAGCTGTTTGGAAAAAGGCTCTCCTCTCTTTGCAGGGTCCTTGCCATCTCCTAACGCCTGCAGCCTATTAGAGACGCATACAGCAGGATGGATTCTTCTACTGGCCATCCTCGTTTGGAATATTGCCAAAGAATACAGTTTCTGTACTCTTATATGCTTTAACTTGCTTTGTGCTAACAGTTTGTTTGAAGAGAACTGAGGCTATGTATCAAGCACAAAAGTATAGACAGTCCTTTCCATCAGAGGGATTGGATTTCCAATCATTCATAAGTTTCATTGTCTTGGAGGTGTTTTGAACAACCGCCATATAGACAAAAAGGCAGTCTTTAGCATGGCTTTTGGCAGGTTTACCATGGGGTCAGCACAAGATCAAGATCAAGATCCACTTTACTAGACTAAATAAAGCTATCTGTGGTGTACACACCCACTTTTGAGGTATCTTCCTTCAACAATCAAAACAGAGTTCATCAGTATTATCACTGCATTGCGGGTATGATTATTTTAAGCTGAAAATGAGGTCTAAAGACATGAAGTCCCCATCTAAAATGCCTAAAATGATCACTCACACCCTAAAAGTAACTTGTCTCTCAAATGGCTAGAAATAAAGCATAGATGACTATCCCAGATGGAGACATCCCTTGCTACCTATTAGCAGTAAAGAGTTTAAAAGACATGTTAGCCAGCTGCATTCAATTAAATGTAATGTCAGGTCTTTGACTGAGCTGCCATCAGTCCTCCCTTTATTCCTCAGTCAATTATAGCAGAAGTTATTTGTGCTTTCCAAGTGCCCAGCCAAAATACGTGAGCAGTGGCTGGACTTTCACTACGCATGTCTCAATGGGTAGGTAGCTAGCGTGCTACAAGCCATTGATCGGTTTATGTAAGAGCCTTTTTTCAGCAGAAAGGTAGAAGGTACATATGGCTGTTATCCAGGCCACACACCGGACAGTTGAACAGTAGGCATAAGAGCATAAGAACCTGGCTGAGACGCAAGTCACTTATATTTAGATAAGCCATTAGTCATCAAATTATCACAATTTACATATTCTTACAGGTATCTAAAGTAAGTGGAGTTAGGCATCGCAGTTCCTTAAAGCCTGGATGTGGGCAGCAGCCTGCGTTGTGAAACACTTCAATACTTTTTTAACTCTGGCCCTAGGGTCCCTTAATAAATACTTAAAATGAATGAGGCTTACCCTTCCCTATTTACATGTCATCACATGCATGACTTCAATTGTTGTATTGTACACTCCCAGTCGCCGCACCCATCGGTTTGTCTCTTCTTTTGCTTTGTGTACCTGCGTGTTAGGAGAAACTGGAAAAGGCAGTTTAATTGGGGAAGAAAGTTCACAACTGGGGAGGGTGTTCACAAGGCTCCTCTCTGCCCCTAGGCAGAGAGCAGCGAGCCATGTCAAAGCCTACTGGTGATCTGGCTTGTCATTCTGGCTGGGAGGGGAGTGGCAGACCAGAGCAGCAGCACTTTAAAAGAGATGGAGGAAGTGAAACTGTGATGCTACTGTGAAGCAGCCCTTCAGCTAAAGCGAATTACTTACCCAGCCACCCAGAGATTACAAGGAAGAGCACCTTGAGGTGAAACAAAGGGGCGATGAGGAGGATGGCAATGAAAAGCCTTTGGCTGTTCATTTTTGGTACAAGTGAGTACTAATTTGGTTATGTCCTCAAGGGTTGGGTAGAAGGAAACAGCACTACAAAGTCTGAGTATTCCAGTGGGCTTTGCGTGTTTCTTTTTTGTTTAGTAAAAGTTCCTTCATGTTTATGATCAGGCAGGTGTGTTTACTCTCTCTGTGCTGAATGTCCAGACTCACAAGCATCTCCTAAAGCCGCAAGACAGTGTTAGGAACAGGAAAAGAATGCTATTCTTCATGAGGCTGTAAAATATTTTTTAAAAACAGTTTTAATGGCCTCCATTAAATACAATGTTTATCTCTGAAGATGGAACTTCCTCAGCTGGAAGTGGAAACGTCCTTGGGTTTTATTCTTTTATATGTAAATCTGCATGTAGCATATGTCTCTGTAAGTCTAAATCCTACTGTTTATATGAACTCTGATACAACTTGTGATCTCTATATATTATTCACATTAAGGGGATGCATAATGATCCCTAGTAACATATATAAATCAGCCAGCTTGCCTTGCCCTTTCTCATCCTGCCTTGCAGAGCCTGCAGTCTCAGTTCTACTGCCTTTTGACATGTCTGGTCTTCTCATATCAATGCTTCTACACCTTCCAAGCTTCAGACAAAGCTAGGCACATGGAAAGCATTTGGGTTTTTTATCAAAAATCCCGAAAACCTCACTTCAACAGTAAGTCCCACAAAAAGGAAATTCACAAAGTTTAACATAATTAGAAAAAGTGTATGTGCTCCATATGCAACAAATGTGACTTGGATCATGATTTCATGATCATTATGTAAATTGTGTAATGCCATTGGTATTCCTTCTCCTTTTTCATTATTCTCACCATTCATGCTATCCAAATTATAGATGGGAAACTTTTCAGAGGAGAAATATGTATGGTGGGTGAAGCTCTTCCTGCCTGTTTGGTCAGGACTCAAATGGTAACAATTCAGTGTTAAAATACTGGCCTGTGAAAAATTTTTGGAGACGGTATAGTAGATTCCTACATTGCACTGGAATTGAGAAACTGCACAGCACAAGGCAGTGCAGTGTTGGGATGCCAGAGTTGCCCTGAATGAGCTACATCAGGATCTCGGCACAGATTGACTTCTCCTGTTGTACAGCTTTTCACCCCGATTGTGTGAATAACTGGTATTGTAAACTGCTTGCTGAAGAAAAAGCCGTTCAGTCACTCTGAATCAAACAAAATATTTACTTTTGCTGCAAATTTCACATTTAAGAGGTTTCCCCTCTCCTACTTTGGAATTAAATTTCAGCTAAATTCTGAGGTAAAGTGTTGAGAAATTAAAAGTCGGAGCATTTCCTTGTGAAAGTAAAGTAAAACATTTCCAGTTTTCCTACTTTTCTCACTAACCAAATCTACCAAGACAAATAGAATCATAGAATGGTTTGGGTTGGAAGGGACCTTAAAGATCATCTAGTTCCAAGCCCCCTGCCATGGGCAATAATAATTTTGCTTGATCAGAATCTCAATTTTTTCAGCAAACAAAATACTCCTCTAATTGTTTCCAGCTCTATTAATTGCCCTTCATTCTGTTTTGATTAACACTTACTCAGTAAGGAATGTGAAAGTAGACACATCACTTTGATTTTCTTCTTCCTTTGTACAAGTACTGATGTTTAAGTTGAGCAGAGGCAGATAAAGCCTTTCTCAATTTCTCAAAATGTTATAAACATACTAATTGATAACACACAGAAAAGTAACTCTAAGGCTTAAATCTAGGTGATGCCATCCCTCTAGTACTATATAGGCTATTCACCCTCTCTCCTTTCCTGAACTTCTTTCAGAATTGTCCCTCCCCTCCCCTTCAGCCATACTTTGAATAGATTCTGTTTTCTCTCAGAAAAAAACCTAACCCTGAAGAATAAACCCCAATTTTTAGACATGCCAACTGTGACTAGCTGGCTGTTGGTGACTTGGTAAAGAAGTGAAATGTGGTGAGGAGGGGGAAGGCGGAAATTGGCGTGAGTAAATGGCATCCCAGAATGAAATTGTGCAGCTTCCCAGAGAGCCAGAAGGGGCCCCAACAAGGGAGAAACAGGAGCCAGAAAGAGATGTTGTGGATGAAAAACAGGAGAGCATCAGAAGAATTTGGGCATTAGGGTGACAGCAACAGATGAATAAGCAGTCTCGCTTGTTATATGCTGTTTCTTTTGTACATGGTGTTTGGTTCCCCGACTCTGCACTGAAGACATGTTTGGAAAAAACAAACATCTCATTTATTGTAGGATTTGAGTCATCCAACTGGAAGAAGCAAGAGCACTTGTGAGGGGAAGCCTTAGGGTTGGGCAGTCTCTTCTCCGCCTCAGGGCTGAGTTAATGACCTGTCAGTGAACCCCAGCCTGGTGAAACCAGTTTCTGAGTAACAAAAGGATGAGGAAATGGGTTTTGCTCCATCTCCTAGTACAGATGGTGATGCTTTTCACCTAAATGCAGGGAAGTGTCTCTATCCAGTCACGACAAGCAATTAGAAAGCTTTCATAGATGTCTCTCAAGGGCATGGTGAAAAATGTAGTCAGAAAATGCAGTCAGCCTTGGGGCTACGCAAACATGGCCCTTGCACAGGGAAAGACCTGGGAGTGGCTGCAATAAAACCATGCTAGAAATACTTTGCCCTGCTGGTTTCTTTCTCATAGCTGTCAGCAGCTGCAAATGAATTAATCCCTGAGAGGGCAGAAACCACTACCGCCATGTCACAAAGGAAGAGACTAAAATGCACGCTTAATTAATTAACTGTGCAAGACCACAGAACAACTCCGTTATGGGATGGGGAATGCAGAACGACCTGAACTTCAGTTAGAAGCCTCCTGCTCTGGTCACTCAGCCACCTTTTCTTACCGGGACACTAACAAGCGCAGAAGGCCATCTTTGCAATCCTGCTGGAAATACCTGAAGCTGATTCTGAAGACAGCTGTGGAAGAGCAGCAAGGAAGGAGGGGTGCAGAGGAGGGAAAGGTTTGGCTGCTGTGAAAATTCCCGTCAAACTGCTCTCAGGAAATATGGGCCATTTCTAAGAAGAAGACAGACTGCATCCAGGAAGCTGTTACAGAAGCTTTTGCCTCTCCCACGGGGGAGTAGATCCGCATGCCAACTGTCCCATGTTACCCTGTGCAGATACCTGAATTGCTACTAGCAGGTTCCTAGCACAGTGACAACAAAATTTTTTGGGTCCCTATGCTGTTAATTTTCTAAGCGACACTATTTTTCACTGCTGCTATAGTCAAGGATCTGGTAATGCTCAACTTGCCAATGGCTAACTCTTATTGACCTAATGTATGTGTCGGTGGTTTTTTTCCTCTCTAAAAAAGCATGTATTCACAATCACTTTGCAACTCAAAGTGGAATCTAGATGCCCTTTGCTCTCTCCTTTACATATTACATCTCCTTATGGATCTGATCTGGACAGATACACAGCAGGAGGACCCAAAGCTTGCGAGATCGCAACTTTTCAGTCAAATCCTCTCTGGCGAACACTGACTCAGCCTGGTTTTTCCGAAAGCAAACCTTCACCACCACACACAGCATGCCCCTCCTGGGGAAGGCATACATCTGTGCCCTCCTCCACTTTCCTCCTTACTGGAACCATGTTCCTCTTTGCCACAGGAGTGCCTTTGAGCAGCACTCCCTTTCCCACCTCCCTGCACTCTCTCTAATCGGTTTCAGAGTTAGATTTTTTCAGTTATTCAGTTTGGTGTCAATTAAAAAAAAAAAAAAAAAAAACAAAAAAAAAACCACAAAAA
>VYZM01009760.1:0-19462 GCA_013398915.1 Dromas ardeola
AACCCCTATCATTCTGTGATCTGGGACACATTCAGCTACTGTTAAAATGCCCTACAGTACTGGCTTGATACGTTTAGCTTTGTGTTTGGAACAATAAAACCTTTGGAGAGAAGGCCCCGTACTACCTCTTTGTAAATCCTGATGGGGTTTGGAGTTGGTGCTTCCCACCACCTTTGTGTCTTGAAGGACTGAGAATCACTGGTTTCACACTATCAATCTTTTTTATTGTATTGAATTCTCCTTGCATGTGTTGAATACATATAAAGTTCATGCATTTTAATATTTACGACACATGACACACTAAAAAATACATAGTAAGAAATTCAAATAAATTGATTTGTCAATCTGGCCAGAAGTTCTACTTCTAAAAACACTTCTAAAAATACAGTAATTGTTCATTTCTGAAACATCTGTTCTTGTGTTTTGCATTTGCTTATTTTTCTTGACTTGAAAAATATACTCCTGGATTTGCCTTGGTTCCTAACAAGAGCCTCCTAATTTTGAATTGATGTTTTCAACCTGAGAAACAACAGTGTGTAATACACAGGTATCATTGAACACTAGTATGTACATGTTTTTGAGATGTGACTCCCAGGTACCATATTGCGTCTCTCGAACTAGAATAAGTGCTTAACATGTTGGTTGGTAGGAAGGAAATTTTGAAAAACTGTAGTAAAAATTTGACATAAACTAAATGTTCTGCAAATCTTCAGCCTTATGTCTGAAAGTTGATCTTTTTTCCCCCAGAAATATCAGGGAGAGGTATGCAAAAGAGCTGTCATCTCTAGAGCAAGATTTGAAGACAGAAAATAAGATGAGGTAGGAAAACCTAGAAAGTGTGCATTGTTTCTTTAAAACAAAGCAGCAACTTAATGAATTACTGCATCGTGTTGCTGCTATTATATGAAAGATATAAACCCAAAGCCTCACTATATAAATATTCCATGATATAATGGCAAATAAAAGGGCATCTCCTCAAATATACCCATGGTTTCATTTGAATAGTATTTCTATACTGCCAAGTGGTAAGAACCACTGAACTTACCGTATAAGTGGCTTTCAATCACTACGACATTAAATGTTCTACTTTTATTTTATCAGCTATTTGGGATTTGTCCAGGATATGGACACTTACATAGACTGTAAAACTATTTGGATTTTTAATTATTATTTTAATTAATTTAAATTAATGCTCTTTGGTAGCTGATCCTGCACCTTTGAGGTCAATGAGAACTTTGCCATAGAATTCAATGTGAAAAGTGTCCCAGTTCCCTGCAGTATCAAACACCTACAGCTCCAGCTAGGAACTATGGGAGCTTTGTGTGCTGAGCATCGTTTCAAATCAGGTCATCAGACTGGTGGGATCTGGAGTTCCAGATATATAGATATGTTATATAGATAAACCCTTTGCCAGAGTCAGTAAAAATGAGATGTCCTTGCATTTTCAAGTATTTAATCTTTCTTCCTTGGACTTACGTATTTTTCATTAGTTTAGCAGTCTTCTACTGAATCTATCTTTTTAGGAAACCTTTGGAGAGAATTGTAAGGAGCATGTTACACAAAGGTCACGAAAAGACTAAGGGTTATTTTATGTATATTCAGAATATCTGCCATGAGGTAGTTTGCATCACTCTTCATATATGCACACACATCTACCCACAGTGCTGTGAGTTTCCTGTAGAAAATGCCTTGAGTTGGGTAAGTCTAAGTGAATGATTGCAGCTGGAATTAAGGTGAGAGCGATATAAAGCTTTCTGGCTAGTTATGAATTTCTCAGTAACTGCCTGATTTTTATTGAAGCTCTTGGAGGTCTGCTCATACTGTTTGTCTAAAAATCAGTTTAGTGTATGTGGTTTTTGAGCTGCTATCATTCCACATCAATATGGAGATACCTTCTTTTCAGAGCATTGAGACCTACGTACTTGATAGGGGTTTTTTTCTTCCAGGAATGCCTCTTTGTATGTGATCCTGATGGGATTTTTACCTCCTCTTTATTATCGGCAAGAAAAAAAAAAGTGGATTTGAGAAAGTGCTTAGCCCCCTACAGTTTATATGATACTCTCCAAAATAAACCCATTGTCTGCTCAGCTACTTCACATTAGCTCTGGAGCTCTGACTTCTCATTTGATTGTTCTGTCATGTAAGATGCAAAGAGATCTAAAGATTTCTTGGTCATCTAGTCCAGTCTGGGTCTCCCCTGAATATTGCATCATACCTTTGTCTTCAAGAAACAGTCATGCTCAATCCAAAAAGCCATTGTTGCTTTCTCCCCTTATCCTCATTAAGATGTCATTCTAAAATCTTATTCTTTTGATGACTAAGAATAGTTTTTTCTGACTTCCAGTCTCCATTTTCATATAGACAGAGAGTGTCTTTTTGGCTTTGTACCAGTGTTGTCTTTTATCCTTTTCACAGTTTACAAAGCCTAGGGTTTTATGAATGTGACACATTGTCCATTCCAACCTTCCAATTTGCTAAGAAAAGTTTACCAAATTATTTGGGCCCAGACTTATACTAGCTAATTTTAGCACATAACAGAGGCACTTAAGCGAGACTAGTCACCTTAAGACTCCTCCAGGTGCTGTACAAACAGAGGCACTTTGAAAGGTTTTTATGTCTTTTCATGCATCCCTCCTAGATTTTTTCAGGATCCTAGACTTCTATCTGAATCACTTTGATTGTAGTCCTGAAGTTACAGGAGATACGTTTGAGTCTTTCAGTTACTTAAATTAGGCTTGCAGTGCCTCGTATAATGTTGTCTCCCTTCTCTGTTTTTCTCCCAATTTCAATTTATTTCTCTGTGTGTGTGTCTGTCACCAGAATAATGCTTCAGTGGAAGCTACTGTACTTAGGAAAGCAGAGAAAACTCTTTTTCTCAGAGGAGGAGAATGTAAACAGGAAAGTTAATGAAAGAATAGAAGCTGGCAAAAAAAGGCATGCTGAACTACTTATGGAGGTACGTTAAACAGCAGGTGTTATGACCCACTACATCCAGTGTTACGGTATGTTCCTGCTGTACATAATCAGAATAATCTGATACCTAAGTAAGTAACATCTAAGAGCCAATTCTTTGTAAGCTATTAAATATGAGATCAGGTCTAAAGATCTTCAGTATCTAAACATCTAAAATCTCCATTCTTGGAGATACTTAAAAGCCATTTGGACATGGTCCTAGGCAACTTGCTCAAAGGGGCCCTGCTTAAGCAGGGAGGTTGGACAAGATGACTTCCAGAGGTCCCTTCCAACCTCAACCATTCTGTGATTCTGTGATCTGACCTTAACTCCTATTAATAACTATTTTAATGCAATTATTTATCTTAGCAGGTGTTGTGCAGATTGCTCTCATTTTGCTCTAATTGTTTATTTCCAAGTGGTCCAGTAGATACGTATTTCAGAAATTACTGACCTTCATTTTGCTCTCCATTATGAGGTTGAAGACCTTGAGAGAAAGCTTATTCAGTCTGAAAACCAAGTCAAAGCCCTGAGTGAAGAAGCAAGTAAGAAGGAAAATGATTACAGGAATTATAATGAGGATTTTACTAAGAAAATAAAATGTCTGGAGGTAAGTTTTGTTGTTCTTTTAATTAACCTTGGGAAGATTTCAGATGGATGAATTGGCAGTGTTTGTTGTACCTCACTGCAACTATGCTCATTGGAGCAATGCTTAAATGTGACATATCTGTCAGTAGTTGTTTCAAGAAAATTATCTACTTTTCAGGTTGGTGTTTTTATTTTGGGGTTTTTTTAATGCTCAGAAGCACTTAAGACACCCAGATTGAGACACTGGAATCAGTACACACCCATATATGTATATGTACATATATATTCATGTACATATGGGCATCTATGTCAAAAGAATGCAGTCAAGGTGTTTCTCAGAAGGGATGCCTCCCATTTTAAAATAAAAATATGTGCAGGACCAGATTCAGTTCTGAGACGCATCCAGCTTAGCTTTGTAGTGAGCCTCCTAATGTGTAACCTATTAATGTAGAATGTGTTTCATCATTTTCTGGTAAAGAGGCTAACATTCATGGAAATATGACAGCCTAATTTTAGACACTGGTCAGAGTCTCCTCTGAATTATTGTTGTAAATCTGTTGGAGTGACTGATGGTGTACAAGACATAACCCAAGGCTACTTAGTGTCAGTCTTGTTTAAAACACTGATGAGCTTTGTTTCCCAAAGGAAGTAGGACACTGAAATGCTGAATATGAACTATGCAGAGCTTTCAAAGATTTCAAGTGTTTCTCCAATCTTTGGTATATAGCATATGTTCTATTCCCAGGGAAACTGTCTGACTCTTGGTCACCACTCTGATAAGAGATAGGATAAATCAGGTACCAGGAGCGTAGAAAATATCCTCTTCTTTGTATGCCTAACCTTAGAAAGACAGATTTACAGAAGGCCTTGAGCATCTTTCTCATCTTGCTGGTTGAGAGGTTATGCTCCCATATCATGCAAGACAATTATGGTCATGTAACTGCTCAAGCTTCCCTAAAAATCAGGGCTGAGACTGTCACTGCTAAGTAAGCAGTTGTGCTGGATTCATTCTCATGCACTTTCTGGCAGTTGAGCTGCACAGAATCTACAAGAGAGATGCAAACTATACTTTGAGACTCTCTTTGTCTTTTCTTTGATATGGTCTGTTCTGAAAGAGTTTTTCCCTCATCCAGTTCAGTGCTGATGAAACTGTTATCAGAGGGTTGTCCTTTTCTTTGTGGCCTGGACAGAGTAAAAAGTAATTGTAACTGTTTATTTTCATCCAGTGACACACTCTAATATTTTCTCCTTTTTTAACTGTTTTCCTGCTTTGTTTTCATTTCATACCGTTTTGATGAAACAATTGAAGTTTGCTTTTTTGTTTTCTTCCCCATTTTGCTTTTGGAGCTTTCAGTATTTTCTTGCACTTGGTCTCCACCATTTTTTTCTGCAAAATGGTTCTGTCTGAATGCTGTCTCACGGACGTGGTCTGTGTAAGGGGAATAAATTCTTTTTTAAGAGTCACGTCAGATCAGGTTTGTTCTGCTCTGCCTGGAGCATCATGATGATGCATGATATCAAAATAGTCCACAGAAATAAGACTCAGATCCCCTTTCTTTCTCTGCTTTCTTCACATATATGTTTCTGCCAAGGGAGCCATTTCGTCTATTCTCCTCCCTATTTTCCTTTTTCTTCATTTTTTTTTGACCCATCCTTCTGCTACAGTCCTTAAAAAAATACAGATCATGAGCAATATTTCTAGTCTTTGATCCCAGGAGTGGATATGACTTACTTGACTTCAGAATCACAGAGGGAACAAAATCATGCGCTGCAGCATTTGACATTAATGTCCTCTAAAGAAGCAAGTTCAGAGTCCTGGTGTTACTTTACATCCTGGGC
Organism: Dromas ardeola; assembly: GCA_013398915.1. Classification (NCBI taxonomy): domain Eukaryota; kingdom Metazoa; phylum Chordata; class Aves; order Charadriiformes; family Dromadidae; genus Dromas; species Dromas ardeola. The sequence continues at coordinate 5,380 of VYZM01009760.1, forward strand.
CCAGTTTCATTTCTTTGTATGGCTTTATTTCCTGGGTATCATCTTGTCTTTCTCTTAACATTGTTCTTCAAGTTTCCCAGTCTATATAGGTCGATCCTGTTCTCCCTTTCTGTGTTTTGACCTATTGCAGCAAAAGAGAAGAGATGTATTTTTTCACTGAAAAATCATTTAACTCATGACTTGTGTTCCTTTGGACCTAACCAACATGAGATTCCACTATGTTGAGAGATGCACATACATCGAATTAGACTTTTTTTTTTTGCCCTAAAACCAAAGGTCAGATTTTTTTAAAGCTAAGGAATGAGACAGAGAAAGATTAAAATGTACAGATTTGTAATGGTATATAGGTGATGATCTGCTCAGTCTTTAAAAGCTAGTAGTTCTTCTTCCCCATGTTGATGTAACAGAGTGCAAAGATTCCCAGGCTGCTAGGCGTGTGCAGCCCTGTTACAGGCGGATGTACAGCTCAGATCCAGAAGCATTGTAGTTACGTTTGTATTAAACCAATATTAGTATGATTGAAAAAATATGCTTATGGCTGGGCATGGAGCAACAACATGAGACAGGTCAAGCCACAGAATGACATGCTGATAGGAAAGGACAAGCAAGCGTACCTAGAGAACTCAGATGCCTTCAGATCACCTGAGTCTAATGAAATTCACCTTCATGTAGTTAAGTGGCTGAAGCCATTTCAGAGCTATTCATGATTATATTTAAATGCATATCAAGAATAGGAGAGTGAAGCTCAAATCAACTTCAGTGCCCAAAATAGCCATACTGGGTAAGACACAATGTTGGTCCTACCAGGATCCTGTCTTCTGCAGCGATCAATAGTCCTGCTTGGAGAAGTAATGTAAGAACAGTCAAATACAGAATTAATCTTCTTCTGTATAATCTCCCTGACAAATGATGTGTCAGGAACTTCTTTGGATGGAGATGGTATCAGCATTTAATAGCTTTTGATGTAATTTTATGCTATGCTGGATCTTCAGAGCAATACTCTCCTATCACTGATTGATTCTTTTAGCTCACATATACTTTTATCCTCTATAACAACCTGTAACATACAATTTATTTAATAAGGACAAGAATTTTCTTTGTTTTAAATCTGCTGTCTCAAAAGTTTATTGGCATCTTGCAGTTCTTGTGTTATGAGAAACATATGAAAAACTGTTGTCTTCTCATCTTCTCCAGCAAAGGTGTGTGATTTTTACACACATTCATTGTATGTCCCTTCAGTTATCTCTTTTCTGGGCTGGAGAATCCTGAGTACAAAACAGTTGGAAAAATCATCCTACATAATAGTTACCCAAGCTTTACTAACAAAATAGGATCATGGTCCCTGTTAGTTTGTGGGAGGTCTACTCTCATACTGGAATGAATCTGTTTTTTCCTTAATGACTCAGGTGATAGGATAGAGTGAATGCTTGTCCTGTCTGCAGATGACAAACACGGTAAGAGTGGGAGCACCCTCTGCAGGTCAGAATTAGAATTCAGAATTATTTAGCAAGTTGGAGAAGTAATTTTTGGGGAAAAAAGGTCATAATAAAAAAAAAATCCATACTTTTGCGTTTAGGTAGAAAGAGTTGTCTGTACAAATCCATTATGAGGGAGATATTTAGGGCGTGATAAATATAACTAAAGATGAAAAGTTGAACATAAGTCAGCAAAGATTTGTAGTAATGAAAAAGGCAACTGTCAAACCAGTCTGTATAAAAAGGCTGAGCCAGGGAAGGCTTATGTTGTATGTTCTCTACCCTAGCTGGCCTTAGTGGGACACAGCTGGAGTACAGCATCCAGTATTGATCAACTCATTTAAAGGAGGATGTAGATTATTTTGAGATCCAAGCGGAGTTCAGTAAAGGTGATCAAACAAAGGTTGAAGAAATATGCAGCTTTTCCATTTAAAATAGGTAAATCTCAGAGAAGACATGGTAGTAACTACCAACTAAATAAAAATTCAAGGCAAGATGATAAGCTTTTCTCCTTGTCCACTTGTTGAGACAAATAACAGAATAGATTTAACTTAAGAAAAAATTAGGCCCTAAGAAAGCACTGGCAGCACAGACAGTAAAACCTTGGAATCAGTTGTCTGAAACATGGTATCTCTACCACTAGGGTTTTTAAGGACAAATCAAACATCTGTCATGGGTACTTAGGTCTAATTGATTCTGCTTTAGAGCAGAGAGATGGACTAAGATGACCTCTTGGGATCACTTCCAGTATTCTTTTCTCTGTTTTTTTCCCCTCTGGATATGGTGAATTATTAATGCATTAAATGCTGCCTGGATGGATTATTGATTAATATTTAGTTTCATTAAAGAATGACATCAAAACTGCAACTGAATATCTACTTAAAAAAGAACAAGAACTAAACATAAGCAGGCTAACCTTGGAAGAAACCCAGAGAAAAAGGCAAGAGGAGTATACAAAATACAAAGAACTGAGGAAATCATTTTTACGTGAGTATTAAGTAGCTCCTCTACATAGTGGAGTTTTCTCTTGCTGTTTCTAAAGTTGGTGTGCCGTAGCCCTTTGTCTGCCTAAGGCTCAAGTAAACTATGAAACATGTTTAAATTGAGCTCTTTGCAACAGCTGGAATCTACAGACATGGCCATAACACAAATACAAAGCATTTTTAAAAAAATGCCAGACCAGTTTTACAGATCACTTACTGATAGAATCTAGATTTATTTATAACACCTTAACTCTAATGTTCAGTCATTACACTGTCTAAAAACCCTTTCTCTGCTTTGTAGAAAAGAAAGATGAAGAGCTACGAGTCAAAAGAGCTATTCAACAGTCAATCAAAACTACTGGGAAGCTCAAGGAGGACAAGGTAATAACTTAAAACTTAGGTGTCCTACTTTGGCAAAGTTTCCATCACCAGCTTTATATCCTCCCAGTAAAGACCAGACACCCATGAAGACTGGGACTGGGGGAGAGAGACTGGAGCTGCGGACATACCTTCCTCTTGCTGTGTTTCCACCTGGGGGATGCCTCAGACCTCAGCTCAGCCTGTAACCAAGCATTTATATCAAGCTGCCCTTGTGCTTGAATTTACATTCCTTAGGCAAGTGAGCAAGTCAAAAAGAAGCTGGTGAACCAAGGGCACTTGTGAACCTGCTTCTATTCAGATGCTTCCTACTGCTAGGGCAGGAATTTCTGTCACCTCAGTAACTCTTATTTGAAAAATGTATCTGTACCCTTGCCGCTTTGACTCTATTTCTGATTTCTGACTTGAGACATTTAATCAGCACCAGCGTGAAGAGAGAGAAACTTTCATAGCTGCGGGGGTAGTTGCAGTGGCTCAAAATGTCTGAGGTGTGGGGCATCTACTGCTCCCAGACAGAGTGTCTCTGCAGAGCCTGCACAGTGACTCTGCCTGTCAGCCACCTCCAGACCTGGTACAGCTGATGAACCTTAGTGAGGTAGCCACAGTGCATGTCAGACCTGCTGTGCCTGCACTGGCCATTTTTATGGTGCATACACAACCAGCCCTGGTATGTACTGGGGCCATTTGCTTAGGGCTGCGAGGCATCAGGCAGCCTGGCCAGAGCTTGCTTCAGCTGGACTGTGCAACCCAGGCAAACAATCAGACTGCTTTTGCTTCCTGTTTCTCTACTAGAACAAAGCCTTTAGGTGGAAAAGGAACAGAGTCACACCTTCTGCTGTTAATAGGAAGAATCAAAGTATCTTTAGTTACTGAGAAGCATAAGACAAGCTCAATAAACCACATAATGGGCTCTTATGAGGCTGGTCAGATTGCAGGATTTGTGCCACAGTGGTCTGGTAATGGGCAAATCTCTCTGATGAGCTCCATAGAAGCCACATCAACACAGAAATTGTTCAGAAAAGTGAGACCTGTTTCTCCAACTATATTAGAATAGGGATAACACAACAAAACAGTTGTGTACACCTGAGACTACAGTGACAGAAAAGTGATACCCTTGTCATTGGATGACCCTGCAGCACGAAGGTCACATCACTTCGTGTCAGAGCTAGTTCCTTTCTTGTGGACTGTGAGCAATCACTTCTCCTCTCTTTATCTCTTCCTCCTCATTGGTAAGAGGACATAGATACCTGTTTCAGATGGTACTTTGACATTTTAAAATGAAAGGTGCCACATAACAAAAACTCTTTATTTAATTACACAAATCCTATATAAAGATCAGTTAGCAGCAAAGAACTTATTATTAACAGCTGGAGCTGAGGAATGAATTGCGGATCAAGCGTGATGCTGCAATTGACCAATTGAAAAATCATACAGAGAGCATGAAGCTGCTAGAACGATACATCTATGAGATCAACAGGAAACTTGACATTGTGAACACCGAGAACTGCAGATTCAAATTGGTGAGTATATTGGAACTTGACGGTGCTTCTTCTCAGTATGAAGTTCATGATCATTTTTCATTTCACAGAGAACTCGCTGTGGAAGATGATGAAGCATATACAGCACAGGGCAAACCTGGCCTTTTAAATGAATGTATGGAGCTGTGTTTAATTCAAAAGGAAACAAAGAGGAATATCCAAGGGCAAGGCATCTCCCTGAGGCATAATCAATACCATATATCTGCTGCATTCAGTTAGGGATTGTAGGAAAAGGCCTTCCTACCACATGAAGGGGCCTGAGATGAACGTGAGATGTAGAATAGGCCTGTGATAGGCCTGTGCAATTTGGAATCTATGCTTTTGAAGATATTCTGTATACCTTTCAGGTGCCAGGCTATCAGTGTAGTAGAACCTCCTTCCCTGTAAAAGATATGGAGGATCCTTAAAGGGGTTTTATTGCCAACCATTACCAGGCTGCTGTCAAACCTGAATCCCACGTGAACTAAATTTCATAGATGATCTGAACCCTGTGCACTATTTGCTGCCTGCAAGCACGGAGCTTTGCTGCTGCAAGGGCAGCTGCCTGAACCTGTGTGTGCTAGCATGCGGATGCTAGGTACCAGCTACTCTGCAGCTCTATCTGATTATATCCTTATGGAAACAAAGGTTTTCCTCAGGAAGAGGACTCTTGGTTTCACTACAAACATCCCTCTCCTTATGTTTAGTTCACTAACAGAAGCTGAGAAGCTCTGATTTTTCTCATTCCTGTGTTGCACCAGGGAATGCTATTTATTTTGCCTGATCTGGGCCACCTAATGCATTTCAGCCAAACCTGGGACAGTACAAGCTGGGTACTGGTAGAGCTGATCCAATGTGAATGAATCCATCCTATTTTGGGGAGTGAGTGAGGAAGAGTTTCCCTGGTTGCACATGATCTGTGCTGCTCCAGCTGTTCTCAGCGTCATCATCCATTTTGGTAGCATAGACATAGCTGGGTTGTGTTGATTTTGGCAACTGTTAAAATTTATTCAACAAGATGAAATAGATATTGTTGTTGAAAGAAAATGTGTCTATGGGAATACATCGACCTTTGTATTTCTGTAAGCTAAAACTCAGTTTATTCTTCATGTTCTCTTTAGAAACCATGAAACTGGAAATGATTCAGAAGAATTTAGAGAAAAATTTAGAGAAGAATTGTTCAGTTGTCATTATTTTTTCACAGTGCAATTCACAGATAAAAGAAGATATTTTTGCAATGAATTCTGAAGCAGAAAACCACAAGTCAGCAACAGTCAAAATCCTGAATGATCTAACAGTGCTTCAGGGTAACATATTAATAACTATTTCAAAACAAAAAAGTTACCGTTTTTAATAATAACTTTCAGTCCTTATGTCATTTTTTGACACAGCAATCTACCACATTTTAACTGTTAACTCTGTTGTAGATCATCTTCTGAAGGGATGGTCAGAAGAGAGCTTTATTCAAAAGGTGAATTTCAATTTTCTATTGTACTGGTTTGCATAAATATATTTAATTTACCATGTAAAAATTAAAATTGCATTTTGCAAACAAGGCACTACAACCTTTGAGGTTGTACAGGGGCAAAGTATTAAACCTATGTTTTCCAGCATTGTATAAAAGTCCTGGTTATAAAAATATTTTTTTCTAATACTGTTCTTTTTGCTGGTCTTATATTCAAGCCTTTCTTAAACCTGTACCTAATAACGTTCTTGCTGTTCTACATTCAGCTCATCACTCTTGTAGCTTTTTTCCAACTGGGGATGACCTTCATTTTGAACACGAATTACACCAAACTGTTATGTAAGAAAGTTTTTCACCAGTTATTCCGTTAGAAAGGCAAACTTTGCGCTTTTTATGCAAGGATTGAGTAGTTAATGAAAAACTTCCAGCAGAGCTACAAGTCTGGTGGCCAGTCAAGCTGTGGGAAAACAAGACAAACAAAACAAGTTTCTTAACATTTTGGGGGCTTTTTTTTTTTCCTTTTAAGAAAAAATGAATTCTACTCTGTGTCATTACAGGAATTTCTGGAGAATGAGCAGGAAATACTGAATGAAGTGACAGCTCTAACAACAAAAATTCTACAACGAGAGGAAAAGATTGGTGATATTAATGGCAGGCTACAAAATAAGCTGGAAGAACTGGATTCTCTGATTGTCAAAAAATCTAGAATGGATGATTACTGTAAGATACACTAAACTTTTTCTTTTCCACCCCTTTCCCCTTCTCCCTTTTTTTTTAAAATCCCAGAATATGTTAATTCTTATCAGTTTGTGATAAAACACAAGTAGTACAGCCAAGTTCTATCTGATCCTTCTGCTGCAGATTGAGACATACTGGTATATTTATTAGAAGAACAAGGCATGGTTTATAACACAGCCTGGATATTACTATCTCTAATTGCCACTTTCTAAAGGCTGGTGATAATAACACTGAGGGGGCTATAAAACAGTCACTGATCTTTCCAGAACTATATGTTTGCTTTTCCACAAAGGATAAATAAAACTAACAGACCTCCAACTCCTGCAGCTTGTGGTTGCATGATTGCCACTGTAGGACTATATGGTTAATTGATGTTTATGTTCTCTAGATTATTACATGTGGGCAAGTTGCACTGCTGTTTCCATTTAAATTAACAATATTCTATACTCTTGTCTTGGGGAGGGGTGATATTACACAGGGGCCCTAAGCACATACAAATCACTTGCTTCAGGGCCTCCTTTTAACTCAAATCCTATAGGTACCTGTTTTACTTGTTGGTTCATAGAGGTCTCATTTGTAATGAGTCACATGTTTGGTCACTGTATGGCCATTGTCTTGTTGCAGAATGTGTTTTTTATACAGACTAAAGCCGAAAGGCTATGGCATAAAGGCTGTTTCCAAATCATTGTGTCTGGGTAACGTGACAGGAAACCAGGGGGAGGAATGATGAATTTTTAGAGGAAGGGAATGTCCCCGGAAGGAAGTCAGGCAGAAAGGGGGAAGGATGGCGAACACACAGCAGAACAGAATCCCACTTCATCTGAAAGCCAGTGCCAGTATTATTTTCTGTGTGAAATGTGCAGGGCAGTTTTCTTCACAAGGAGTCTGTGCAAAACCATTGCTTGGACATTCCAAACTGCATGTATTTATCTAGCTGTGTCTACCTAGCTCTTTGGCTGCCATTACAACTTTTTTATGCTAGTGAGAGAAGGTGATTAGAAAGACTTTACTAATCTGTATTTTGCATTCCAGGTTTTGCTGAAGGCTAAAGTACTGGACCCCAGCAGGAAGGTCAGTGTTTGGGTATGTCATGGGCTACACTGCCTTTTAATAGAGTCCTTCATTCTGCAGCCTTTAAAACTAACACGATTCTCTATACCTATCAAAAGATGTACTCTTTTCTACAGCTAATATTACCTGGGAGTTGTTGTTACTTTTCTTTTTAAAAACAAGATATAGCCCAATATTTAAACCTAAAACATATAGTCCATACATGGAAATGCACATAAAAGTGTACAGTCCTTAGTACCACACCTTTGCCAAATGGCTTTTCCAGCACGGATCTGCCCTGGCTGCTCACGTGCCTACTGTGCATGCACTGATGTGACACCTGTGCAAATGTAGACACAAAACTGTTTAGCACATTTTAAAGAAAAAAAGATGCCTACGACTCTGTCAGTTATGGAAATGGTATTTTGACACATGAGTTTTAAACCTATACTTTTAGAACTGTCCTCTAGATTAGTGCATCTGCAAATTACATATTGTACGTAGCAGTATAGAGAACATTTGATTTCCTTAAGGAGATCAATTACTTCCTTAATCCCTAAATAAAACCTTACTTCTGCATGCAAGACTTAGTTTGTTCGCATGCTATTTTTAGAAGCCGTGAACCTGTCAATTGGCATTTCACAGAAAAAAAATCAGGAAAGGCGTATCAGATGTAATGAAATTGAACCTTCTATGGAAAAAGAGGAGAGCGACATCTCGAGGAAGCCTGGCTGAGCTGCTGGCAGCTTCTGTCCTTAGCAATGTTGATATAGGTAGTAGAATAAAAAAGGCATCACTGTCACACTTAAACATAGAAATATACACTGTTCTTTGCACTGCTACAGCCAATGATCCCCACAATAGGAAGAGTTTAAGTTGAGAAGATCTTCCTATTACTCTTCCTTCTGTGTTCAGACCTTCAGCACTGCTCTGCATCTTCTTCTAGACCCTCTGTAGCACTAAGTTACTGGTGACGAATATACAGGACGTATGCTTTGGGTATCTTCCTCTACAATATAGAGAGAAGACTAGAGTCTTTGTCAGTGGGTATTTGGCTTCAGCAAGGCCAAAACCTCACTTCTCAACAGCCTCAGAAGTTTTAGCAATTCTTATCCAGGATTTTGATAAATGTAGAGCAGAGATAAAGATTTTTATGAATGTAGAGCAGAGATAATGATATCTCTTTAAGGTGATAAGGAATCTCCAATTCTTTTTATTAAATCCATGCTGGTTTTGTACTTCAGTCATTCCAGCAGTTTTCATTACTGCAGTGGTGATATCGTATGAAGTTCATTTCTCTGCTGCTAAACTCTGCTGCTGTCTGAACAGCTGTTGCTGTAGTATGGGTACAGCAAGAGGTGAGCTGGCACCACTGACAAAGGGATGAAACAGGCATGAAGCACTCAGAGGAGGAAGCTAAGGTGACCGTGCTGAAAGGCATGAAGAAGGCTTCACCCATACATAGGTAACAGATGCTTCACAGGTTTACTGGCAGCAAGTGGCTTGCTGACAAAAGGTGTAGGTTGTCAGAAAAAGGAAATCTTTAATCTGATCTTAGATGGAAAATTACAGTCAAGGTATAAGAAAATTAATTTCACGGGAAGGCTACTACTGTTTATTTGTTGCCAGAAAGAGGTCTCCATACATGAATTACAGAGCACAAACTATACTTTACAGTGAACTTTACAATGCATTTCCTCTCCTTCTTCCTAGCAGCCCTACTAAAGCATCACAAGGAATCAATAAGGAGATGCTCAACGTATTTTATGAAGACAAAAGTTTATTTCCACTGGTGGGAATAGAAGCTAGAATTTGTGATAAGAAAACCAAGCTCTATGTAATATTCAAGCTCCATTTGTTATATTGAAAGTTTACTGAAAAACTTTGTTGTTTTATTCAAACAACACCTAAAATACTGTATTAGGAAATAAACATATACAAGCAAACTACTGTACTAGATTGTGTCACAAGCTTTTTGTACGGATTCACAGTGATAAATAGATACAAAGACATTCCCTTCGATCTATAACAGATACTTATGAAGAATACAAAGTGCAGCCTTTTAGTATTATACAGTCTCACTCAGAGGTGTTTCACCTGGAAGTCTTGTAGATAAATAACTTCTTTTAAAACAGAAGTTTCCAAAGCATAACAAGCACTAAAATTGCTTAATCCACATGATTAGGACAGTGTTGTTGGCGCAGGCTCCTTTTAATGTCCATTTCCACCTTCTGAGAGTATGCGCGATGGTTCAGTGTACTTCGCTGTCAGTAAGTAGAAGAGGGCAGGTGCAGGTACCAAGGCAAGCAGTGGCAGGTCCTGCTCAAGCTTGTCCAATTTGGAAATAGAGATGATTCCATAGGCATGAAGTAACCAGTGGCTGAAGAGGACAACAAGCCTTTTCTTCCTGACAAGAAGATCCTTGAAAGACTTGTAAAACAAACACAGCATCCTGTTAGCATTCAGCCTGTTACCCAGTCCCTGATGTTTAAGAGATGTAATGCTCAGAGCCTGTATGAAGCCTCCTGGGTTTGAGCCCTTCCAGCACATAACACAGTTTCTCAATACACCACAAGACGGAAGTCTCGCAGGAGCTTCCTCCAGCTAAGAGATATCATAAAGGAAGAGGCTTAAACACAGAATACACTGCTGAGAAAAGGCAAGAGACAAAGTGGTCTCAAGTATTTTATATGATGAGTTTTAACAGGGGAAACATGTTTACCTACCTCCACTTCAGAAGCAGACATGTACACAGCCAGTGTAACTAAAGACAGCACCAGTATGATGTATGGAAAGGCATAATCTAAAGGCAACCATTGAACATGTTAGCAGGAAAAAGAATGTATTACATACAATTCAGAGGAGATAGTTTTTACATATATAACCATGGGTATGAAGTAAACTAAGCTACTATAGCCCACCTCTTATCATCACATCAAACACACACAGCAGTAAGGGTCAGCCAAGCACAACTATTCAACCTTCCGTCTTAGGTTTTCAAACTTTTTCTAATATTTCTAGGGGGAGTTAATGTATACTTAAATCACTAATTGAAAAAGGCAGATAATGACAAAAGTAGTCAGGCTGAGTGGAGATTTGTGGCACCTGTCCCCTTCATGTGACAAGTATGCTGGAAGCTAAACCAAAAATAGCTGATCTCCCCAAACTTATACTTTAATCCACCTCCAAAATCAGACAAACCCTACCTTAGCAGAAAGTGGAATTAACTTCCTCTGAATTAATTTCCTCTCATACCTCTTCTACTCCCTTTTTGGGGAAGCAGCACCGGCAGAGGCAAAAGCCATGCTGATCAGGAGCCTGGTTAGGACAGGGCTACTAATGAGCAACATTTTCAGGTAAGACTCCTCACAATAACCTTAAACAACGTCCTCATTCTCAAAGCAAAAAAGTGTCGTGTCCCTTCCCTCCCTCCCATAAGTCACTTGTTTGTGTTTATAGGTACATTTACAAGTGTTATTAGGAGAGAACTCACAGAGCAGGCCTCCTCCAACGGCCTGAAGCACAGTGAGGATAGGGAAGAAGTACAGTGCTGCATAAATGCTTTTAAATCGATCAGACTTTCCTAAACCACAGGCAATTTTCTTAACCAGAAGAGGCCGAAGTAGCATCATTAACACAAGACAGAAGGCATAATATATAAACACAATGGTGTACCTGAAAAAAAAAAAAAAAAAAAGAAATTCCTTAAAACATGCACTTGTTTTTCTCAGAACCAGGGAATTTGGGGTTAGAGTCAGTGATGTCTACAGAATTTACAATAAAAGGATGTAAACACAGAACAATGGGCTTACTTTTCCTAGGGGAAACAGGGAAGATGCAGCAAAGCATAAAAAACCCCAAACTCTTACTCTTCATATCTAAATAGCCTGGATTTATGCCACCTTCTTTGGTGACTCAGGAAGTCATTAGATGCTGCTAAGTGTTTCATGCATAAAACAGCTCAATGCATGAAAGACTTCAGGCGATTAATACTCATTGGTCTGAGTTATATCTGAACACTTTTTGCAGCTTTGAGAAGAGGCACGGACAGAAACACACTTGTATATAAAGAAGGGACAGACAGGAGTACAAAAGCCTTTACACTCACAGGGGATAGACTGCTTCATGAGTGCAGTGCACTGTGGTGATGTAGTCAGGACTTGGGTTGTAAAGCATCGTATACCAGTCTGAAAGCTTCTTCACCTTGCAGGAGCGGATGTGCAGAGAGCCAACAGGGTCGCTGACGAGCAGTGTAACAATTGCTGCAATGCTGCATTCGAACAAGGCAGTGACATGCTGCAATAACGCACTGGAACTGTGGATGGAGAGAGAGAGAGATTTACTATTTTGCTAACACTATAGGAACTCTAAACGCCAACTGAAAAGTGGAGTCCCATGCAGTACAGAACCTTCTACAGAGTTAATATGCAATGTGACCAAGGAAGAACAACTCTGCTTGAATAAAAAGTTAAGTATTTGAAGCTGAATGTGAAAACCCATTTAGAATCTCAGTCGATTTAGGCGTAAAATGTGACTGAACAACATTCCAGCTTCTTAAATAAAAGCTTGCTGTAGCATAAGCATCCTGTCAGGTGAGGGACAGCAACGCTTACACTGTTAACAGTTTCACAGAAAGCAGCAGTGAGGATAAGACACCACACATCTCAGAAGGGGTAACATTGTCACATATGATATAAGTGAAATGTTCAAAGCTGCAAGTCCTTGTTAAAGATGGTATATTCATATATTAAACTCTCTCAGTCCCCTATGTTTTTGGAGTTTAGTACCCTCTAGAGTCATTACTTCTTAAAAGTTCCAGCCTGGCACCTAATGGCCACATAAAGCTGTGGTTTTAAACCCCTTTTTTACAGATCTTCCTTGATGCACCATGCTGACATAAAGGTTACATCAGCTATGCTATCAGGACCAAAACCCAGTATAAATATTCCTAAACAGAAAACTCAAACCCATTCTCTCATTGAACATGCGCAGCACTGCTAATCGGGGCCTCTGCACAGGTAGGTCACACCTGCGGGTGTGACCTGGTCCAGGTCTGGCCCAGGAGAGAGGGGATGACACAACGCACTGCTCCTGCCTGCTGCTGGGAAACTCAATCCATCCCAAATTGCCAGATAGACCGGGCACCTCATTAAAGAGATACAGCCAATGTCTTGAGGGCAGTAACAGGCAAGAAGGACCTGCAGGATTCTTATGTTTGTAAATAACGCCCCCTCCAGCTGCTCAAAGCTTATGTGCTCCTCGTATCAGCTCAACCAGCACCATGAACTGCTGGACAATTAAATTCAGCATCTCAGACTGCTCACTCATGGATGAAAGGTTTCCATTTTTAAATAACTTATCTGAACAAGGGGTATACGAACCTCTTTTTTCCTGAATACCATTCAATAAAGAACCAGTGTAAAACCAGGGGAAGCATGGCCATGAAGCCAAGGTACAGCCAGTCATAGCGGTCTGGAGATCCCATGCATTCCCGGCAGATTTTGTTGTCATCAGTTCTTTGACCTCTAGGGCATACCTACAAAAAGTAGAGACTGTATTTACAAAGCATCTGAGTACCAATAATGAATCATTGCAGTTCCTGGAAAAACAGCCAGAAGTTCTGGAGCAATAAACTTATTAGATTTTTAAAGAGATGAAACATTAACGTCAGCAATTTCTCAGCCTATGCTGCCCTTGATCTCTCTGGCTCTTGCTTTTTAATATAAAAATAGGTGACGCATGTTTAAAAGGCTTCACCCAAGACTTCCTTTTTCTCTCCCGCTGTCACATCACCTCCCTTTCATCACTAAGCTCACTCACCAGGCCGCTCACAACCACTTCCCCGCAGAGTTTCTTGCTCTCCATTCATTCTACCCTCCCCGGATCTTGCTCTCCTTTAGTACTGCAATAAAATCACTGGGCAGAGTGATTTCAGCACAGCTCTCCGTACCATCCCACCCTGTTCCACCTTTCGCAGCCCCTCTGCTCGGCTTTGGCTTAGCACCTCCTTCGGGGAACGTTTCATTGAGTAGCTCCTGCTTTCGGTAAGGGAGCTTTGCCCGCCCTTTGCAGCCCTCATCTCCCCCTGCTCCCCACGGCACCTCGGGGCTGGGCTGTGGGCCGCGGTGCAGCTTGCAGCGGGATCCGCGTCAGCCTCCGGAGGGCCGCCGCGGCCCGCGCTGCCGATGCCGGGCCCAGCTCGGGAGGGACCGGGGCCATCTCCTCTCCCCAGGCCAAGCCTCGCCCGCGCCGCACTTACCCCACAGTCCCCGTAGGTCTCCACGGAGCCGTTGACCGACAGGACGGTCCTGCCGCAGTACAGCCCAAGACAGGCGGTCTGGATGTCCACACCTACGGGGAGAGCGCAGCCCGCGTTACCGCGGCGCTCCGATCCGCTATGACCCGACCCGCCCCGACCCGCCCCGCCCGCGGCCGAGAGGCACCAAGCGCCACCCCCGGCCCGCTCCAGCCACTGAC
>VYZM01009760.1:25390-47863 GCA_013398915.1 Dromas ardeola
TGGCCTCGCAGGCGCTGGCGCTGCTGCTCATCTTCGCCCTCTCGGCGCTGGGCAACGGGGCGGTGGTGCTGGTGATCGCCCGGCACCGGCAGCTCCGCACGGTCACCAACGCCTTTGTGCTGTCGCTGTCGCTGTCAGAGCTGCTGGGCGCCCTGCTCTGCCTGCCCCTGGCCTTCCTCAGCTTGCTCAGCCGCCCGCCCGGCGCCTGGCTCTTTGGGCAGCGCCTCTGCCTGGCCAGCGCCGCCCTCCACGCTGGGCTGGGCATCGCCGCCACCCTCACCATGGCCCTTCTCTCCTTTGATCGCTACTGCGCCATCGTCCGCCAGCCCCGACACAAGATGGGTCGCCGACGCGCCGCCCAGCTCCTGGCTGCTGTCTGGCTGGCAGCCTTGGCCCTGGCCGGGCCCTGGTACGGGCTGGCAGGCGAGGGGCGGCAGGAGGCCCAGCCCGGAGCCTACCGCTGTGTCTATGTGCTGCCCTGGGGCTCCTCCCAGCTGGGGCCACCCTACGGCGCAGCCCTCATCGTGCTCTGCTACCTGCTGCCCTTCGCCCTCATGTGCTTCTGCCACTACAACATCTGCCGGGCCGTGCGGCTGGCTGAGAGCCGCGTGCGGCCCCTCACCACCTACGGGCACTTGCTGCGGGCCTACGGGGAGATGCGTACGGCCACCACCGTCCTTATCATGATCGTCTCCATCATCTGCTGCTGGGGACCTTACTGCATCCTGGGGCTGGCCGCCGCTGCTGGCCACCTGCCCTTCTCACCCACCATGGACGCCATAGCCAGCGGGATGGCCTGGGCCAATGGCGCCATCAACCCCCTTATCTACGCTGCCCGCAACCCCAACATCTCTGTGCTGCTGCGGCGCAGCCGCGAGGGCGGCTACAGGACTAGAAACAACATGGCTGCCTACCTCTCGGTCCCAGGACGCCAGCCAGAGCCCCAGAGCAGGGCTGACCGTGTCCGGGAGCGCTACATCAACAGGCACAGCGGCCCCCTGGGCAGTGCCCCATCCTCCTCCAGCCCGGTGAGTGGTGGAGAAGTGGCCATGTGGGCCTGCAAGAACCCCGCTGTACTCTTCTGTCGGGATGGGCAACCGGACACCATCTCTGAGGCTGCCTTGCAGGCCAAGGCGGACACTGTTGACACCAGCCTCTGAAGGGATGGGGGTCCAGTATGGAGGTGTTGGATGCCAGGGCTGTCTCCCTGAGGAAATGTGGGGAGCCCCAGAGCTTGGAGACCTTTGCAGCCAGACTACCAGGAAATCGGAGCAATGGGACTGTGTGAGCCACAGTGTGGTTTCTTCTCCATTGTGTGAGCTCTGGTTTGGCAACCCAGTCTGCGAGCAGCAACTCCACAGGGAAAGGAAGTGCACCTTCACTTTCAGCAGGCCTGATGCACTGTGCAGCCAGCACAAGAGTTTGACTGCAAGAAGAAACAGCGTTTGCTCCAGTCCTGCAGAAAGTGCCACAGTGAAGCTAAGAGACAGACACACAAATACAGCCCAAACTGACTGTGTGAGCTGTTTGTTAAGTGCCAAACAAGCAATTGAGAGCTAAGCATTGGCTGCTGGAAGATGCTCTGAAAACACCACACTGTGAAAACTGCATCATGGCAGGAAAATGTTGCTTTTACCTGTTATATGTGGAAGTGCTGATAGTCAGAAAGTCATAGATGGCTAAAAGAATGATCTAGTAATATGATTTTTTTTTTCAAACTCCTAGGCATAACAAAGCACTAACTGTTGTGAAAGGGAAGATACACGATACCAGGAGGGAAAGAAAGGAAGATTAAACCGCAGTTTTCAGAATTTCAGTAGCCTTTTTTTTTTTTTTGCAGACACACAGCTTAAAATACTATGAATATGAGAAATGAGAGTTCTTCAGACAGGCTGAGGAAAAAGGTGTGTGTGTGTAGACTATGGTACCACTGAGTTTGTACACAAGGTTTGTGTTTTCTTTTTGAGCTCATCTGAAGTCTCTCACATCTCTTAAGATTTTAACCATGTTTAGAGAAGCCATGCGAGAGAGGTGATACCTAAAAGGAGAGGTAAAGCAATACCATGTGCTCTTCATGTGCTCTTAAGCATGTGAAAATGTGCATATGCAGAGAACAGATCTTGTATTGATGGCATTAATCCATCTGGAGTATAATATTTACAAGCCAGCTATTGAAAAAAAGGAAAATAACACAAGGAAGTGTAATTGCATGGCATAAATTCATATGAATTTATCAGTATAACCTTTTTTGTCCAAAGGCCTAAAGCCTTAAATTAGTATTTTGAATCAGAAACTAAGATTGGTCCTTCCTTTATCATTGCCAGAGTTAAACGTGAAAGACAGGCAGTGTTTTTCCTTGTACAGGCTTTAAAAATACAATGTTACTGTTTTATTGGCTTTTTCAACTGTTTGTGACCCAAGTGAACATACTATCAGTATTTTGTAAGACAAGAAATAAATTGTCTTTTATGCAGGAGATGAAAGTGTCTCAGCCTGGCATCATTTTCAGCCCAGTCTTGAGAAGGGAAGTTCTGTATAAAATTGCCAGATAGGGGGTAGTAAAGAGAGACCTAATTGTTCATGAAATTTTAATGCAGCTGTTTTTCATGCTGTGAGCATGACTGTAATTTTCTTCTGTGTTGCTCCTGAAGTCCATGAGGAAAAGATTTGACCCTTGACTACTTCTCAGCACTGATACTTTGCCCTGCAGACCCTGGATTTTGCAAGTTGAGCAGTGTATTTGTGCTATTTCAGAGAGAAGCTGTACAGAAAAACCACAGCTTTTCACAGAAGCCGTTTGACAGCAAGTGAACACTAGTGACTTGTTAGAAGGGTAGGACAGGAACTTCTTGCATACCTGCCCTTCCGCAGTAAGGTATGGATCATGTAAAGCAAAAGATCTGTTTGTGAATGATGAGATTAGATTTAACTCTTACCTAGGTAGCTGGCAGGTGGTAACAAGGAGATTGGTGCAGGCTAATTTGCCATGCAGAGCACTCTGGTGTTTTAACAGCTTCAAGAGCTTTTGCCAGAGTTCCACTAGTCATTGACTATTACGTTATCTATGGAAAACTTGAATTGCAATGTAGGAGATGATAGCAAAGAAAACTGGTGGAGTTCTGCCTTCCCGGAAGGGACGTGTCTCCATGAGTTGTAGCAACAGTCCTTAGAGTAAATTCCAGTGCTGTGTAACCTCCCCTGGCGCAACTTGAGGCCGTTTCCTCTTGTCCTATCGCTTGTTACTTGGGAGAAGAGACTGACGCCTACCTTGCCACAACCTCCTTTCAGGTAGTTGTAGAGAGTGATAAGGCCCATCCCCTGCACACACACACCCTCCCCCGAGCCTTCATTTCTCCAGGCTAAACAACCCCAGCCCCCCTCAGCTGCTCCTCGTATCACAGCACTGTTGAGCAAGTCAGGTACGTGGGTTTCTACAGCCACATTTTTAGAAGTATGTTTTAAAAAAATACAACCAAAGGGTGAAGTCTCTTAAATAAACCACAAACAACAGAAAGAGAGAGACGCACAAACACACACAACACGTGCCAAAGACTGCAGGCTACCTGCCAAAACAGTACTTGAAATGCTGCTGTGTCCCAGCTGGGCTGAAGGTTGCTGCCTCTCACCAACAGTGCAGAATGGGCGAGAAGGTCTTGGCCATGGTAGCACACAAACCAGTGTGTCACTCTGTTCTTGTACCTGACAATAGCTCCATGTGTTCATCCAGGAGAAGGAGACCTGAGGTTTACCTCGCTGTTTTATCCTAGCTCTGAAAATTCTGCCCATGGTCACAGCAGCTTGTTCCCGGGTAAGAAACCATTGCAGGAGCTGGCTCCTGGCCAAACCTCTATGGGGACATCAGCTTCACACCTCTTACATGCTCTTGCTGATGTCACGCCACTTAGAGATCCCCTTTCTTTGGGCTGAAGGAGACCTCAGAAGGCAGCAAGGCACCGAGGTTTTAGACACTGCAAAACTAGCTTTGAAGCTCCAGCCCTCCAGCCATAGCTCTGCAATATTTCTTTCCTTCTTCCTCCCTTGAGATGAGCCTGGATGCAAGGTGAACAGCAGTCTTGTTTGCACAAGGGCTCTGCAAAAGATGCTGGGACACTTTTTAGCACCCCAATTCAAAAATCATGTGGGTTACTCAGTGCAGGATGTTCCACGTAAGAGAGAGAGCAGTTCACATGATTTGAAGACCAGTTCAGCCCTGGATACCAGTGACAACATTAGTCAAAACCAAATGAAAAGTTAGTCCTTGGGCTCTTTAGTCCCTCGTTGACTTTCCAGCATACTTACCCTCAGTTTAAGAGTGCCATACTATCTGCAATGATACGCATGCCACTGATACAACTAATGCATTATATGTTAGAAGGAAAACATTAAGTCTTGATGAATGACAAGCATTTTAGAAGGTACTGTTCCAGCTGAAGTCAGTGGTAGTTTTGCTGTAGATTTAATCATGAGATTCATTCAAGTCATTATTTTCCACTCCCTTCCTAATCTCCGGATGAAGGCTCGATTCAAAGTAAATGCTTTGTGCATAACTTATGAAGTATGAGCAACTAGCAGTTTATAAGTGATCACCTGATGGGCTGTAATAGCTGACAATAATCGTAACCAGAACCAGAATAGCTCACACAAATGAGATCCAACAACCCCTCTTCTCTTTCAGCACTGGTGTTGGCTTGCACATCCAGTACATGCCAGCAGAGATCTGAGCAGCCAGCACAGCCTTTCCACTAATGATCCTAAGAAAAGCCTCCTTCTGTTAATGGGATCAACCACTCTGCCTTCAGAACTGCTGCATCCCAGATTAAAACATTCAGAGCAAGGGCTGCAGTCAATGCAGTGCAAGCCCTGAGTGTACCTCTCTGAAACCTAGTTTCAAAGAAGGATTCAGTAGTCACCATTAAACTCAACACATGCTGCTCTTTGGAAGGTTTGTCATAGAGGCCGAAATGAATAATTTGGATAGCACATCAGAAAAGTGGTATTTTGTGCGATGCTGGCTAATGTGTGTGCTGCACGCTCTCCAGAGCTGCAAAAGCCCAGATGCCTGGTGAGATCAGTCCTGATGCTGTCAGGGTGCTTAGTTCAGCAGCAGAGCTGCCTCTTCCCTCTATCTGCATTTGTATTTTCATACGGTGACTCTGATTATTAGTAAATGGGTGCACCTCTAGATCTGCTTGCAAAGCATTACACAGGCACAAGGTTGTAACTAAGTGCTGGAAGAATAAAACGCTACAAAATCCCGCAGGACTTGTCACTGGCAATGGGATCCAGGCTAGGTGACCCTATAGCTCAGCTGTGCTGTGCTGCTGTCCTGCTGCAAGCTGTGAGCTTGTCGGGACCAGTGGGTGGGTCCCAGTGGGTTTGTGGGGGCTGGATGTGGGAGGACGAGATGCTACCCATACCATGGTCAGCCCGCTTGCTGTTCCCAATTTGAAAGAAGTAATAGGTTGCTAATGCTGTGCTGCTGGCAGCACATTGCCTGAGTCTTGAAGCATCTACATTCACCCCAGCTGAAGTGCTTGTGGAACAGCTCTGCTTTTCTAGGTATTTTTTTCCTAGGAAATTACCACTGTGAGAAGCAGGAGGAAAACTGTCATGGAGAGACAGACAGCAAATCCTTCTCAGTGGCATAAAATAGATGAGTCATTGGGGAAATCAAAGTGAAAGTAGCACAAACCCCAGGGCACAACAGCAGGGCCTGCATTAGTCTGGCTGGAGAGTGATGGGTGATCTGCTCAGCAAAGAAGATCCCAGGAGGCTGTAACTGAAGCCAGAGGAGATTTAGCAAGGGGGACTCAAAAGGCAAGGGGAATACTGGCACAGCATGTTGTGTGCTGGGAGTAAGATTCAGCACCGGATTAACTCACAAAGACCCCTGGTCATTAGGCAGCTGGGCCTGAAGAAAGGCAGGTGGTGACACCCTCCAGCATTTCTGTGCCAGGGAGGTGGCAGCACTCTGCCAAGTGGCCCCTAGCCAGGCTAGCCTGTCTGCACAGCCCTGTCCTGTGTCCTGTTCCCATCACTGTGGGCATGGCCACTCTGTGCTAAGCTTCGCACACAAGTTCTTGCTCAGGGGCAGGTTTTTGGCTGAGCCTTAAACCCAAGCTCTTCTAGTGCAAGCTGTAGTAGCCACAACTGAAGAACAATCCATGTGTTTTCTGCAGAGATCATTGCACTCATCTTGCCACCCCAACTGGAGCAGTTGTGCTGGTACTTGCTGCTCAGGCAACAGTCAAGCCCTGAAGCCTTGCTCAAGCTGTTTGTACTGGGTGAAGCAGCACACCGAGGCCACACACAGGCTTCTGGGGTCATGGTGAAAGATGAGCTGGATCCAGCTATGATTCAGCAAAGGAAGTAAATTCACTCTGAGAGGAGCCATTTGTTATTTGTGCTATTTCTTATCTTGCTGGCACAGGGCTTTTCCAGGTTCAGCTGCTTTCAAAAAGGCAAGCACTGGCGCAAGCCCACAAAACTGATTGGGGAGCAATTTCCAAATATTGGATCCTTAATTTTATGCATCCGTTATCCTTGCATTTATAAACTATTTTCAACCTTATCTATTCCATAAATAGTCAGCTCAGAAACTAATAAACAGGGGAGCATGTAAAGAGATTCATAAACTAAAAAGTTTTTTTTAAAAGCTTTGCTCTGAAAAGAGGATTGCACCTTTTCTCAGAGGGTTTTTTATTGTTGTATGCACTGAAAAGTTAAAGGCGTTCGCAAACCTCAGTGCTTCACAGATTGTCTGCCTTCCCTTCAGCCATGCAGACACCCTCTTCTCCTTACCACCATAAGGAGAAGCAGAAAGTTGCAGCAGGGCTGGCTTTAGGGAGGTCATTTCGTAAGATGACACTCCTCAGCTCCCAGGGTGGAGGTCGGGAATGGGAACATTCAGCGCTGCCCTTCCACATCTAGAGGAACATTTCTCCCAGGGGCCAGAGCAAGTCTGGCTGAAGGGAGCAGGAATCTCTCCACCTGCTTCTGCCAGTAGTACTGATGCACAGGCTTAAACACTTAGGTTTGTGCTTAGGGGCTTGACCAGAGTGCTTCACTGAAATGTGCAGACTCAGAGCAGGTGGAAATTGTCCCAAGATTGGGACTGCGTGTGGGAGCTGAGCTGACTCCTAGGTGAGGCTGACAGCTAGCACTGGGCTAGCCCACCCCACCCCACTCCAGCGCAGGGCAGCTGGGGAGATGCTGGTGCTGCGGCTGGTGAGGAACAAAATCCCCTGGATGAGCCCTACAAATTAAAAACCCTCAGGGTCACAGATGTGGACAAAAGCAGCAAGATAAATTTCTCTTAAATCGGTCACCCAACAATTCCCTCACAGCCACATAAATGTAATTTGCTTACCTGACCTAGGAACATACTCTGAACTACTCTCAGCATCAGGAAAAAAACCGCTCTGAGTAACCAGGTCACTTATTTCTCCAGTGAAATGTAATGTGCCTCAGCACTTGTGCTTCTCCCTGACCTGTGCCTGTGGCTGCTGTGCTCAGTCTGGTGCATTTTACAGAACATTTGGTAATATACTGTCCCTGAAGTCATGGCAAGTTTTGAATACAGCATCTGAATTGTGGATTCTTTCCAGAAAATGTAACTCAAATAGTGATCACCCCCTGCTTTTTAATTGGAAAGATTTGCCGTAGAAACTAGGTCTTGCCTGAGTGCTTCACACACTTAATTTCACAGTAAAAAGGGTCTCAGGCAGAGACTGGGACCTGGGCAAAGCACCAGGTTGGGGCTTCCTCACCTTTCCTTGAGTCCAGGGTATACTCTGCACAGAGCTTGGCAATGTAAAGCTGTGTGAATGTACACAAACCCAAATTCATGCAGGTGGAAAAGCTCCCAGTACCCCACAGCACCCACAGCCCAGGTAAAGCTGCGAGCACAGTCCCAGACCAGCTTTGCTTATGGCAGCATCCTGGAAAGCCAGAGGGGTGGGTTAGGCAGCAGGAGCAAAGCTATGTTTGGCTGTCCCACGTCTTCCAGACTTGCTGTCATGGATAAACCTGGTGTAGGGCGGTTCTACTTGCTGTGCCCAAATACTCAGAGCACGTGTCCTACCCCTCCTGCACAGCCACGGCTGAACTGAGAGCACGGGCTTGTGAGCAAATGTTGCAATATGGACTGGTAAAGAAAGTAATGGAAAAATGACAATTCAATGACCTATCTTCACAGAGCTGCCCTGGGGACTGGGAAACTCCACCTTAATGCCAAGTTCATGCAGCATGACAACAGAGTGTAAGGAAAGCTGGGTTTTAGCAAGAGGAGCCTGCACAAAACAGGCTCCCAGCAGAGATCCCAGCATCTGGACAAGTCCTGGGGGGACTGTAGTGGAGTGGGGCACACTACGGTTTCAAAAGCAATGGAAGTAAGTTTGTGGCCTTCAGATGTCCCATGAAAGCATTTTGCATTAGTTTGTCTTACACATGCCTGCATGCACACACAGAGTGCACCACCCCGAAGCTCAGACAATTCCAAAAGTCACAGCGAAACCACACGAAACCTTTGGCTATTTGACTCGAATTACAAAGGACAGAATTAAAATTATCCCTCCTCAACTAACATTTTGACTGTTCCACAGCCAGAGAACACTGAACTTTTCAGACCACAGCAGAGATATGGCAGAGGACAGCAAGAGGCAGGACTGATTTTATACTCAACAGTTCTAAACCCGTGAAGTTGGGAAAGTGCCAGCAGATGGTGGTGCTGCCTTTCCTGAGGCTCTGCTGGGGCCCGACAGCACAAGGTCCCGGCTTTCTCCCTGGCTCACCTGCACACACTCATCAAGCCTGGTTTAAGGCTAAAAATAATATAAAATGCTCAGAGATTTCAGGTCAGAGCACCTCTGATTAAAGCGGAGAACTCTCCTTTTCACATGCATATATTGCAGGACCCTGGGCAATGCCAGGGAGAGCTCACAGGAGAGATGTCTGTAGGATTTGCTGCAGGGGAGGGGATGGGGAACAGGGATGGGGATGGAGACAGGGATGGTGCTGGCTCACAGCCTCCCTCCTGCACCCCTCAGCCTTTGTGTCAACTTGGTCTCTCCCACCACCCAGACGCACAGCTCAATGGCCATGTTCACCCCACAGCACAGAAATACCCAGGTGCTTTTATGGGGTTTGGTTGCTATGCTAGTCTCTGCAGTTAGGGATGAACCTGTTCCTGAGGCGCTCCAGCAGTGTCTGCCCTGTACAAGGGCCACAGATCTGGTGATCTGGCTGTGTGAGATCATGACATTAGCCAAAGTGCAATTTTACCCCAGAACATCTGCTTGAGCTGTGACATTGGCACTGACATTGGGGACAGAGCCAGGTCCAGCTGCAACACAGCTGGGAGCAGGACTGGCAACATCCCTGCTTTCCCAAGAGTCTCCAGGAGGGATGTAAAAGCCTGCCAGATCCATTGGTCCCATTGTACCATCCTTTGTGAGTAAATAGATACTTTTGGACATGAAGTCCAGCAAGCTCCTGCTCACCCAGCACTGCGACCCCTTGCCAGTGGCACCAAAGCAGCAGTGCTGCTGGCAGGGCTGGGAGCCCAGTTTCTCCCCGTTGAGTTGTGTCTGCCCTACTTGCTGAGCTGAGTGTGTCTGCATCAGGTCATCGCCCCAACTTCTTGACTCATTTTTTCCACGCTAGGGCCTGATGCCAAGGATAACAGGTTGAGTGCGGGAGATGACACCTGACACTCTGTTCTGGCAGGATTCCCAATTGCCTCAGCCTTCATCAACGGGGAAGGACGCCAGGCTGGAGCAGAGCACAACCAGGGCTGGCTCACCAGGTTTGGTGCCACCAAAGCGGGTGGCCCCATGGCGCAATTCCTCTGGGAGCACCGTGCCCGGCAGTTCCCCTGGCACCGGCGGGTCTGGGCAGGTTTGGTCCATTTAGCACATCCTCCTTATGGCTTTAACTGGATGGAGCAGACAGGATTTGGTGCACAGAAGCTCTTTTTCAGGTGAAACCCCAGCTGGCCAGCCCACTGGTGGACATGAGCTCCTGATGACATGGCCTTACGCAGCACAGCCGTGTTGGTCCAGCACAGCACCCATCCCAGTCCCTTTCCTCTGGGATGACAAGCATTGTATCTCAAATTTATGTTCTCACGCCATAGATGCTGCTATTTCAGCCCTGAAAAAGGGTTTGCAGGTTAGGAAGCTTGCATGATACTAGTCTTTTTTTTCCCCCTCAAATATCTTGGTTGAATAAAAAGCTATGCCCTGGCCTTGCACACATCTCCCACTGTCACCCTGTTCCCCGTTCTGGGAACCATCCTGTGTCACACACTGATGTGGCCCAGGAAATCTGCAATCTGCCATTAGCCAGAATTTCAGGTCCTCATTGGGTTGTAGGGTTTGGTCGTCTTGTTCACATCCATTTATGGATGTACCCCAGAGCACTCCTGTGCTGGGGGCACAGGGATTTATAAAGGGAAGAGCAGCTGAAGCCATTACCCTTTTGCTTATGTCCTTTTGCTACACAGCCACACAGCTTTCAGCTGGCGGCAGCAGCAGCCCACCCAACCACTGGGCACTGCGATGGCAGCCATTGTCTTCACCACTGCCCTGCACTGCCCCCCAGCCCAAATCTGACCAACGCTGGGTCATATAAATATATATACCAGCCATGAGATATAAATAGGAGAAAGCTGCGTGTCTGCCAGCCTGATGTTGAGTGGGATCTCACCAAAGGAGGCCCCAGCAAGCAGAGGGATGTGTTAGACACCCCATCTGTGCTGGCTTGGTGCCCACTTACAGGTTATACTGGGGAAAGCCCTGATCAAAAGGGGAAGCCTATGGGTCTGACCATGACACGGGTGCTCCTGTCACTACAGACAGTGGGATCTGGGAGTGTTGAGTTCTGCAGAGGTCACTCAATGCAGAGTATTGGAAAAAGAAGGAAAATAACACAGAGCCCAGACGGAAAGGTGTGCAGGAAAGGCAATGGTGAGCACGAATAGGCCAAGAGGGATTTGGGCTACCAAGAAAACATCTCTGGTGTGTCTAGATAGGCTTGCTTGAGGCACATTGGCTAGCCCAGCCAGCACTGGCTTGGCTTCGTCAGCTGGAGAAAGAGAGATCATCCAATCCTGTGATGCAAAACCTGTGGCTGCCTCAATGGAGGCTCCTAGAAAAGCTGGTCACCAAGGTGGGAACAGGCAATAGCAACAACGCTGTGGGGAAGAATGAATGGGGCTGCTAACTGGGAGGCATTTCAGAGCCCACAAGTGGGCGACCACAAGGATGCTGCAAGCCAGGAGGGTGGAAAAGCCCCCGAGTGCCTAAAACCCAGCATGCAGGAAAGCGGTGAAGGGGGGTTATTGGCCAACCCCAGCAATGACTGCAAATACACCTGAAAAAGAGCAACCTGCAGAGGGCTTTTTCTTCAACACCTGTCTCAATCCCCAACTATCCCTCCCCTCCCCCCCTCGCAAAAAATAATCGCAACTTTGCCATGTACACTCACCGAAATTGTTTTTCTTTATTGCATATTGCCATCTTAGAAAATGTACAGTCTCATAACATTACACAGCATTTCCCACTAGCTAAGACTACTAACATCCTTGCACCTAACAGACTACCTTGGTCACTATGAAGCTAATAAGGTCCAAGACATATACTTCAGTTTACAAATTATTATGGATTTTTTTTTCCTTTTTGCCATTATTAAAAAAAAAATCATCTTTAAAATACACACCCAAGAGAAAAGAGTGGCTACTTACACCAGCACCAATCTAAAAGTAGTTTTCAACAATGGCACATGGAATTACCTGCACACAGCCTTTGTATTTATTTATAGAGATATATTTTTTCTTTTTTCTTTTTTTTGAAAGAAAACAAAGAAATGGCAAACTCAGCCTGATAATTAGGCTGTTGTAAAACAATTTAAAAAAACCCAACAACCAGGTTTGGAAGGGCAAGAGGAAATCTGTCAGGAAAGGTCCTGATGTGGCACTGGGGTTGCAGAGGCAGGAGCCAGGGGTGGGTGCTGGCAGCCAAGCCCCACACGCAGGGACCCCGGCAGGCGATCACCCTTTCCGACTCCCACCGCCTTTCAAATTAAACACGAGTGACCAACCATTCCTTAAACCATCAGAGGCCAGACTTTTTTTTTTTTTAACCTTTTTTTTCCTTCTTTTTTTTATATTTTAATTTCCCCCCAAAGTCCATTCCCTCAATTGTATCAGGTCCATTTTTTCAGCCATAAATAAAAAATATAAATAGAGGCACTTTAGTTAAGGAATAGTTTTATCATTACCTTTTGTCTTTATTTTCCCTTCCTTCTTAAAGCAAAGTGCTTAACTCCACCTTTGAACATAATGTGCAGGCTCTGCAGCTGCTTGGATACGAGGTGCTGGACTTTTTTTTGCGCTTACCTGCTTAATTTATTACTGTTTTTAATGCTACTCAGAAAGTCTTTTTTTTTATTTTCTTTTTTCTTTTTTTTATTTTTTAATCTACAGTGCGTCAAAAGTTGCAATGAAGAAAAGAACAAAATGGTAAAACCACAGCTCTTGACAACTCTGGGTAGAGAGAGATTTCACAGCTTTCACTCAGCACGCAGACTCCGTGGCCTTCAGGTGCTTAGAACCATATTTTTTTATACAAATTAGTTTAAACATCACTTTTGCTACAGTACATATAGTTAACTGACATCCCATACCCCACCAGTAATACCGATTATCTGACAAAAAAACCCCCAATCAACCTTATTTCAAATAGTGTTAATATCTAGTGCAACAGGGACAAACTCATCTCTCCACAGGAAAAAGAACAAACAAACAAACAAGAAAAGGATCACAAAAGTATTGGTGGTATAAAAAGGTTTTGTTTTGTTTTCTTAAAAAACACACCACAAATAAATAAAAGTAAAAAGTAACAGTCCTCTATATACTCAGCATAATTTAAGAATAGAAATGTTAATATGTTAATGGTGGTTACGTTTTATTCTCCAATTCTTAATTTTCTAAATCTTTAAATTGTTACTCCCTGAGAGCTTTGAATTATTTTTATTATTTTTTTTTGTCTTTATTTGGACTGACATTTGACAGGTAGTTCTGCTTACAAATTTGCAATGACAACAAACAGCAAACCAGTCGAAAAAGGACCTGGCTAAGAGACGAGCATTTCTTGGCATCACTGCTTCTGTGTGTCCGATAAAGAAAAGAGAAAAGAAAGTGGGTGAAAGCTGGCGGGTTTTGCACCAGCCCATCAGAGACCCTCGGTCCTGACTCACCTTTACAGAGGATACAGTTTGTCCCATTGAACAGAAAGCAAGAATAAAAATTACAACACAAAAGTTTATGCTCTTTGTCTCCTCCGAGAACTGACCTTTCCCACCATCTTGAGACAGAAAACGCTTTATAAAAGTATAAATACATCTGTGTGGCGTTAGAGCGATAAGCACTTTGGGGTAAACTTTTTCCTTTAGCAAGGTGGCGGTAAGAGGAAATAGAGTATTTCCCAAGAAGAGCACTGCCAGGAGCGCCCGCAGCGCCAAGGTCAGGAACCAGCACGAAAGCACGGATGTGCGAGTTTTTTTGAATAATCACGACAATGAGAAAATAAACCAAATCCAGATTAAGTTCATTCAACTTTGTTTTTTTCTTTTCCTCTTTAAACCACTTGGCTTGTGCGCAAGGTGTCCCCTGCAAATGGCCCGAGGGGTTCCCAGCAGGAGAGTGGCGGGGAGCGGCTTCCCATTGCCTTTGCAGACCATGGAGACTACTGGTGTCTCTGGGTTGGGTCCTCTCTTGCTCCGTGGATGCGGCATTGTGCTTGTGCATGGGGAGAACTACTTTTTGGAGGGAGTTGGAGGAGAGGAAGTGGTGCTGGCACCCATCAAGGTGCCCACACACCTCCATCCTCACCCCTGACCTGACTATATACACAGTATATATATACACACACTCGCCTGCGGGGAGAGAGGGTGTGCCACTGTTTCACTTTGAATCGCAACGCAGTATAATGGGAATAAACCGCCCCCCAGCTACTTCAAAAAGACTAACCTGACCCGCATTTTTTTATTGGGTTTTATTGTTGTTGTTGTTTGTTATTCAGAAGTTCAGCTTGGTGACAGGCCTCTCACGGCCGCTGTCAGCCAGCTGGTTGGCGATGCGCTTGCGGTTGCGCTTCAGCTTGGAGAGGTCCTTGTCGAAGACTTCGCCTGAGCGCAGGGCTGAGACGAGGTCATCGAACTCACCGCCTTCCTCCCCGCTCTCCTTCGCCTTCCTTGCCTTGCGCTCCCGCTCCCGCTGCTCCTTCAGCTATGTGCCACGGTAGAGGTGGGGAAAGGAGACATCTCATTCTCATGCAGGCAATTGTGGGGGTGCCCAACACACACACGTAGTGACCCCCAAACCCATGAAACAAAAGTGGTTTCCCACCCAGGTGCTTAGCATGCGAGAGCTGGTCAGGGTTATTGATAAAAGCCATGGACTGAGATCCACAGGCCCATGGCTGCTGCTGGTGGATCACAGGCAGCACCAGATCTGCTGTACGTTTTACCTCCAAGATCTCACCAACCCAAGGTCATTAGTTAATTAAGCAATCAACAGTGAAAAGTTAGTGGGTCTAAGAGCACAGAAACTCCTTGCCCAGTCTTCAGTGCTCTCTGTGCCACCATGGCACAGAGACATGGGGACAGTATGTCATGGCTGCCATCCCCCCAGTGTCCCAGGGGTGCTGCTGGGACTCACTGATGCCTGCTCACCTGCGCCTCCATGCGTGCCCGGCGCTCCTCCTCCTCCTTTCTCCTCCTCATGTTCTCGTTCTCCTGCTTGGCCTCAGTCACGGCTTGAAGGAACTGGTCAAAGATGCCAAAGAACTCGTCAGGTTGCATTTTGTCTGTGTCTTCTCCAAAGTGCTTCACAGCCTTGGAAAACTGGGAGGGAGAAGACAGGGGTCCATCAGTCTTGGAGACACCCATTGCATCGGTGAAACCCGCCATGGAAAGCCTTGGACCTGACTGAGCAGAGAGAAACGCTTCCAGCAGCCATGGTGGAGAGCACGGCTTTGCTTCACCAAGTCTTGACTTAAACATGAAATAAATCATCTGATGTTTTACCTGCTGCCCTGTAAGAGCTGACCTGGATCACTCCCGAGCACCCTCTCCTAAAACATCCCCCACACAGCCCTTCTTGCCTCTGGCTCTGCCGAGCCTCCCCCTGGCCCAGCTCGACTTTATTAACTAAGCAGCAGTAAAAACAAGGAAGCAAAATATTGTGGGACCAAAGACGGAAGACATAAAACTAATAGTAAACATGGCAGGGGAAGGGAGACTCGCACTTTTAAGTTTTTCTTTGAAGTATTTTTGGAGTATTATTTATCATTGCCACATGCTCTGCTATTGAAACCAAATGTGTTGGTGGAACTTCTAAAAGACATTTCTGCCTAGGCTCAGGCACAGCCCTGGGTAGGGAAATAGGGAGTTTTCCGGCCTTTCGTGCTGTTTGCACACCATTAATGTAAGGGAGTCAAATGAGGCCATAGCAAAGGTCAGGACAGGATATCCATGATCTGCCGATGAGTCCTGGTCCCCAAGGAGTCCCTGAGTTGTCCTTGGGACTGACATCCTTTGTTCTCATATCCAGTTTGAAGGAGACTCTTTGTGCACAGAAAGTTTGTTAAAATTGTGATGGTGCGTTCTGGAGATAAGCATGCTTAAAAGAAAAGAAAAACAAAATCAAAGCACAGATTTATTAGTTGCTTTGATTTTGCTGGGTAGACTGAGAGGAACATTTTTAAAGCCTGCCTGTATGATTCCATTTTATTTGCAGGGGTGCCCCAGACTCTTCAAAAGACATTTAGGGCATTTTTTGTTTCTTTGTTTACTTAAGAGACTTCAAGATGCAGAAACGAATCTGAGAGGTGCCACTATAAATCAAAATAATTGAGGTTATTCTTGTTGATTTTCATCAAGATATTTAATCCTCTGCCATGTTACAGGAGATTCTGGTGGAGAGGAAAAGGCTGAAAATGTTGTCCTTGCAGGATATAAAGTTTATAAAACAATGATGTTTCTGCTTTCCTAAGAGAAAGCAGTAACACAATTTGAATCTGGACACATGTTTAAAAAGCAAAGAGCTGGTGCACTTTGCACAGCTCAACCTATTCAATAACCATGGAAACAGCTGCATATTGCTTCACAGTGGACTTTGGCAGGCACTGGGGACCACCTTCTCCTCCAGATCCAGACAAGTCAGCAGATGATGATACAGTCAGCAGAGCATTTGTCACCATCTCCACAGTCCTAACTCACTGCAGGGAAAATCTGCCAGATTACCATCAGCAATTTAAAAGCGTGGTCTGGGTTAGCCATGCCCTCAGGAAGGCAATGGTCAATCATAATGTCCAAGCATGGGTGGATGGTCTGAAGGACAGTGCCAATTGGACACTGGTACAACCAGGGAGAAGGAGGTGGTGACACTTGGTAACTTCTGTCTTTACAGAGGTAGCTCATGCAGTGGGAGAAGGATGGGACCTCTAAAATGGCCTGTGCTCGACTATCTCCCTGCCACTTCAATCAAGATGAAGGCCAGGCCAGGGAGGACATACTGAAGGATTGTTCTTGGAGGAAACAGAAACCAGGTATGGGCCCCTTTGTTGAAAGAGAGGAAGCAAAAGGTGCTTGGGAATCAGAGATGTCAGCCAACGGCCACCCCATTGCTGTGATTTAAGCCAGCCTGGTAGGGAGAAAAGGACAACATGGCAAGAGGTCACTGCACACGGCTGCAAAGCACTCACCAAGGCATTACTCTGGGGAAAGCGAATCTTTTAAGTACCTTCTCTAACCAGGTCTGAAGTTGGCCTCAACTCATGTCACTGAGCTCCTCTCCTTCTTTGGAGAGAAGTGCTGGGCAGGTCTCAGACTGAAGTTATGCATCGGATGTTATTTTGCCCTATAGAAGTGGGGTCGCCCGGCTCTCTGATATCAACCTCTGGGTGACCTCACGTCCAGCCTGAAGACCTGGTTGCATTTTCTCCTCCTCTTCCACCAACACCAGACAGAACACCCCACTTTCTTGCCATCTTCAGCCTTCATTGGCCAAGATGCCCAAGCTGTCGCAGTCTTAACTCTAATGCCACCAGAACTGGGATATTTCCATTTTAAGACACAGAAAGCAAAGAAAGTTCTCTAGGCTTGAGTGAGAGCTCTTCACCAACACTCCGATCCTCACAAATGACCTATCATCTCCTCCCCCGATGGACACAACTCTCCCATAGCTAGCCCCTGCCAGGGGCTTTCTACAGCACATTTTGCATCCCAGAAGAAGTCTGTTGGCCTGACCTGTGAACCCCTGGCATGATGGGTTGTGGAGCAGGAAAAAGGCCCTGAAGACAGAGATGTACCCACACATCCATTTCAAACAAACCATGAAGAGCAGCCCAGCACTTTTCTCATGTCAGGGTCTCAGCAGGACACTTGCATGATCTCATGGGGGAGTTATCTGAGATGTTAACACACAGCATGTGCTCTGGGAAGGCCAGGACCATCCCTCCCCCGTTGGCTGGAGAAAAGGCTGAAATGCTACCCAGATCTCAAGGATGTTGGTGACCTTACCAGCTCTTTTGCTTCCATCAGAAGATCTTCGACATCCGAGAAACTGAAGCTGGCTAATGTGATGAACTGGCTGACAACAGACACAAACTTGTCACCTGTTTGCTGAACCTGAGACTTCTGGAAGTCCAGCTCCTTTGGGGGAAAAAAGTAAATCTGGTCAGGCCCTGGCTGATGGAGGGACACAAATACCTTTGGCCTCTGGTAGTGCTGTTGGGTGAGTGCCTGCATCAGTGCCATGGGTGCTGGCTGCATGGCCACTGCTGCTTCCTCCTACCATGTGTAAGGCCACGGATTACCCTGTTCTACAGTATCACACATGCAGTACACTTTTAAGGCCAAATCCTGCAGAAGAGATCGTGGAAGCGGCATAATTTAGCAAGACAGCAAGTCCTTCGGGATGCCTCCACCATTTCATCACCACTCCAGCTGGGCTGCAAAAGCGCTCCTCAGCCTGAGCCCCATCCCTCTGTGGTTTTACAGCCAAAGGGAGACCCCTCAGCACATCACAGGTCCTCCACAGGCATCATCACTAAACTCACTCAGCCTCCCT
This sequence comes from Dromas ardeola, assembly GCA_013398915.1. NCBI lineage: Eukaryota > Metazoa > Chordata > Aves > Charadriiformes > Dromadidae > Dromas > Dromas ardeola. The sequence continues at coordinate 43,524 of VYZM01009760.1, forward strand.
TGGCTTATTAGATATAAACCATGCACATGCCTAACCACATACGGTAACTTTGATGCCAAAACAGCCCTAAGAGGATAGATGCATGTGCAGGGCAGGAAGGAAGGACAAACAGATCTCCAGGATGTGAGATAACAGCAGCTTCGCTGGGAGCTCCCTTGCCTGCCTGCCTGCCTCCCTGAGGAGGGATGTTGTGGTGCGTGGAGCCAGGCTGGGCTGTATTTGATTTAAATAATACTTACAGTCTCCACCGCTCTCAGGCCGCTCCTCAGAGTGTTTATTTCTTTCTCCAGCTCGGTCATGCTGTTGGAAATGGCAGGATGTTAATTTTCATCCTTCCCCATCAAATTCTATGGCTCTCTAACCAACTCGACCATGTTTTTCCACTGAAAAGACCCCGGCGCTGCACACATTGTCTCCTGTTTGCAGACCAGCATGTTCTAAGCAGTAAATTGGGCTGACAGCCTCTAAGCTAGACAGCTACTCATCTCAAAGTAGCTGCAGTTGCTTGTTTTGAAGCAAAGCGCTTTTCTGTATTTTTAATCAAGGGGACTGTGCAGGCTTAGCAAGCTCAGCAGCCTCCAGACCTCTCCAAGCAAAAGGAGAGCTCAGGAGAGGGATACATTGGGCACAGATTTCTCTTCTCCTCTTGAGGGCCATCAGAAGACAGGCTTGCTGTCGCATTGCACAGTGGACAATGTTTCAGGGAACCACAGTTAGGTGAATGCCATGCAAAGCATCCTTCCGAGCAGCAAGGCTTTCATAAAGGGAGACAACCCAAATATAGAGAAATAAAAATAAATCATCACATCTGGAACTGACTGTGTTTACACAAGGATCAAGCCCCTGATGAGCATCAAGTTCAAGTGCTTATGGATTTCTACTACTACATCTGAGTGGAAGCTTTCTCACAAAGACTCAATGACCACAGTCTTGACGTCTTTCCAGGGGTGTCTGTCCTAGGGCTGGGGTCCCTGGAAACGCTGGCGTTGGATCATGGGGCAAGCGTTCCTGGCAGGTTTAGTCTGGGAAAATGCAGTTTTGGGAGACCTGTACTCCAGAAGTTCATTACTAGCGGTGGGATTGACAGAGGCATCAATTTTGCTTCACAGCTGCAGGGCTGAGGGGAATTTAGAGTTTTCCAGAGCTTTAGAAACTTTTTGGTTTTTTTTTAGATTGAACCAAGCCCAAATATTACATATGGTGTCCAGTTTAGAGAAAAATGATAAAGTTTATGGGGGAAAAAAATCCTCTATGCAGATGTTTTCTTTCCCATACATTTATCTGTATAACAGCTGCAGATACACGAGCATGAGAAAGACAGAGCCTGCACCGGCGAGGGAGCGTGCCCTGCTCAACCACGTTCTCAGCCAATGCCTACGAGTGCAGCAGCCAAACATTCCTCCTCACATGCCAAGATTTGTCCTGTCACTCTGTTTAATCCATATGGCTGACAATTTTTTTACGTTTTAAATGCAAGGATGCTTGCTTTGCACATTACAGATCTTCTGCGGGGAAGCCACTATTGCTACAAGAGCACTTTGAAACTTGAAAGATCCTCAAGCTGCCATAAATTGCGTGCGTATTTGCCATCCCCTCTCTAAAGACATGCAGTTTCAGGCCCTTTTCATGTCCACGGCTAACACAAATGTGTGCTGACTGCAGAAACGTGGGATCTTTGCTGCTCAGGTCCCCGAAGCAGCAAAACCAGTAAGCTCCCACTGAACTTTAAAACCGAAACAAAGCCCCATTGATTTCAGAGGGACTTCAGCACATACTTGAGGGCTTCACAGAGCAACAGCAGATTGCTCCTGTACTTAAAAGTTCAGCGTGTGTTTAAGGGCTTTGCTGAACAGGGGGCTCCGCTGGCAAGGAGACAGCAGCAGCCTGCTCCAAACAGGTCACCAGGAGACAGGAAGGTTTTAAAAGGTTGTTGCAAATGCCAGAAGCTCGATGTCGGTGGGCCAGGCAGGACCTGGAGGCCAGCGAGCCCCTTGCACCGCTGCCTGGTCCTGCCCATGCTGCAGGCAAAGCCTCCCTGCCACACGCAGATAAACAGCTGCCCTTTATCTGCAGCCACACCGCAACAACTTCCTCCCGGATTACTTAACATACCATTAGAAATTAATTAAATGCTTCTGCGGTGAGATAACAACAGGAAACAGCTGGCTCCAACTAGCTCCCCTCCCTCAAGGTCGGAGGCTTGCAGCCCTTTGCTGCAAGGGCTGAGATTTAAAGCCACCAGGTGATGTTTGGTCCTGACTCCCAGGTTGCTCTAGGGCCAGCGTGACCACAGTACAGGGCCCAGTCCAGTGGCCAGGATCTGGCCAGGAGCGCAAGCACAGGAGGGTGACACAGAAAGGCAGGCTGAAGTGAGGGGAGAGGTGCTCCCAGTGCTCCCTATGTGCCACCTAAATCCCTGCTTACTTGACTTTGGCTGCCTGTGGGATGTCTCGCAGCTCCTCATGAAGGTGGAGGACTTTGGGATATTTCTTTTCAACGATAGTGATGAGATAGTGCAGAAGGGTGATGTTCCTAGGAGAGAGGAGCGGTGAGGTCAGCATGGTAGCACCACGGGGAGCCAAGAGCTCAGTTGAAAACATTGGTTAAATCCCAACCCTGGTAATAAACTATTTTGGGATTTCTGCAAGGATGCTGCTGCCTATCTAAGGGACATGGGTGGGTCTGTCCCCATGCACAGCCACACTGCAGAGCAGCCTGGTCCCTGCAAGCAAGGGCCCTCCACAGGAAGGACCCAGGGGAGGTGACTTGAGCATTACCGCTCCAGTCCTCCACTGTCTTTACTGATGGATGACGCCAGGCAGGTTTGAAACCTGACGCAGCTTCTCTCACTGTGTGCACGGAACTCAGTGTGGGGAGAGCAAACCAGGTGATGGCTGCAGCAGCTTGGGAGTTCTTGTGGAGAGGAGCCCCTGGGACCCCTCCTCTGGCCACTGCACCACAGCATGACAGCTCTTAGCTTCTTCAAAGGGGAGGAAAAAATATTTGGAGGATGACACTCCTAATCAGCCTTGGCTGCTGTTTAGCCAGCCCGGGAAGGAAAGCCCCCATCAATCCCCCTTCTGATCTGCAGCTCAGCTTCCCTGGAAATCTGTCCTGCTCAAAAAATGGACACTTGCATCATCGGATGTGCCAGATGGGGCAGAAGGAGGGAGGGGACAGCTTCCACCTACCCACGTCCCAGAGACAACACTAATGGCCCCTCCAATGCCCCAACATCCCTGGGGCCCGCGGACGCTACTGAGGACGAGCGCAGGGGCTGCTCACTTGTCAATGCTGGACTTGGTGTCTGCGATCTTGTTGAGGCTGGAGATCTTAAACCCGAAGGCGTTGCCCCTCTGGCCCTTGTTCATGTAGTTCCCAAAGGCCAGGACCACCTCCAGCAGCTGCTGGAGGCTGCTGCTCTGCAGCACCGCCTTGGAGCCAGCGCGGATGGCTGAAAGCAGAGAGGTGTGGGACATTACCCCTGCCATGGCAGCACACCAGTCCCCTTTTCTTGCAGCAACCCCTTCAGTGCCCCTATTGCCAAAGAGTGACCACAACTCCCTCCCTTCCCCTGTGTCACTGCAACCTCCATGTAGATCAGGCTTGCCCTGGCACAGAGGGATGCTCTTTCTATGAGTGCTCCCTGTGCCGACACAGAGCACCACAGCAGGTCTGGTCACTTGCCTTCAACCTTGGGTTTGACTTCTGCAACTCTCTCTGCAAACTTCTTCTTGAAGTAGAGGGACTGCAACCTTTGCTGGTAATGGTTTATCCTGGAAAAGAAAGAGGTGCAGGTTGAGCTTTGCTTGCTCCAGGCAGAGCTCAGTTTCTCTGCTGCTCGCAGCTGCACTCCCAAAGCACGCTTGAGCCATGGTGGTTAAAAAATGACCACATTTCTCCCTGACACTATGCTGGGAAAAATGACAACTGAAGCTCAAGCTGTCCTGGGGTGGATCCAGGTGGGCTCTTAAGCATATGCTTGAGGCTATCCTTAACTCAGCAGGTTCAACAAGTGCATTTTTACATCCTACTGCTATAAACAAAGAGTTCTTTTACAACCACTGCTTAGCAAAGATGCTGATGAGGTCTAGGCTCCCAATGGCTTTGTGACGAGCTGTGGCTGGAGACAGACACACCAACTACCAGCACGAACAAAACTGGACCTTCAGATCCTCAAAATGATGGTCTGGGCTGGAAAGCCACCAACACAGCCCAATCCAGCTTTCCTGGGCAAGTCAGGGACAACTCTGCTCATGTCAATTGTATTTAGGCTAAACAAAATCTCACTTGTACACAAATGGCAGTCTGATTTGAGTCATTTGGCCCAAGGCCCCACA
>VYZM01009760.1:47883-112408 GCA_013398915.1 Dromas ardeola
AGGAGACATGCTCACAGACAAGGCCATGGGCTACGCTGTCGTTGCACTAATCAGAGGTGACAAAGATATCACACTCGGTTACAAACCACAGGGCAAATTAAAAAGCCATGCCGGAAATCAAGGAAAATATTTGCATCAGTACGTTGTGCTTTCCAAAAGATGGAGGCATGGGAGCAACACTTGGGAAGAGACTGTGAAGAAGAAAGGTGATCTGTGATAGGAAAGCTAATTCTGAGCCTCTTCCAGCCCTGAGGGCTCAGGTCTGAACTTCACAGCTCCATCCTGCCTGTCTTTGACACTCAGCAACTACACGGTGCATCGCCCTGGTGTTCATCAGTGCATTTCTCAGGGACGACAGAAACATTTCTATTTTTGATCTCCCAGTACTATCTCAGATTGTAAAACTCACTGACTCTGCAAACAAGTGACTTGCTTGAAGTTCAGCTAAGAAATTCAAGGAGCTCAATACTCAGTTGGATTTAAGATTTTAAGCTTCAAGATTTTAAACCAGCATCTTTGGAGAACGTGCATGCAAAAGATAAGGTTATTCATCCCTGAAGACTTCTAAGCCTTAAATGATTGCTAACAGGAGCAGAAAGAAATGAGATTTCCTTTCCATCTCATATATTCTCAGGACCCCCAGGGATGAGTCATTCCTGAGGTGAGGAGTGGGACTTACCTACACAGCACGGCAAAATTTACATAAACCAGTCTTAGTATTCATTAGCATATGTTCGTGTGAAGGGGAAAGGAGCATCGCTACAGTGTTGTTATCATTCAAACAGCACTTCCTACCCGGGCCATGATGCAGATGATGCAGTCTTTCAGAGAGTTCTGCCAGATTGAGCTTTTCTCATCCAAACAAGAAGGGAAATGTGTCGGGACATCCTCTGGGAAGCCAACAAATGTCTCCAGAGGATCCCCTCTGCTCCATCCAGCTGCTGCTTGTCTGGGATGCACAACCCTGATTTTAGGAGCACAGCATCACAAGTGATCCTTATGGGTGAGAGCACCATGCTTTGGCCCACTCATTTCTTGATGTGAAAAAAAGCAAGCAGGGCCTATCTCCCAACCAGGCTCCATGAAACAGCTGCCTTGCAACCAGCCTGTGCAGCCACTGGCCAAAACACGTGTCTCCTGGGCCACCAACCTGCTCATTTCGAAGAGGAAACGGTCAGCCTTAGCCATACGGTCCAGCTCGTGCTTATGCTCTTCTAGGAGGTCAATGTCACCCTTTTCAGGAACAAACTTCAGGAGCTAAACAAGGGAAAGCACACTTGTGGACATGAGGTCCATACACAGTTTTTCAGGAGCAAAATGGCGATTTATTTGCTTGAATCTACTACCTTTTCAACATGTACAGACAGTGACCCTGAGGTACCTATGAAATAAGTGTTCTCACTGCCCCTGTGACCTTCACATTAGTGTCTCTTGCTTCTGCCCTGCCATCACTCTGGTTTTACAACAGATGTATTCTGTCTCCTCCAAGGACGTTTCAACATTAGCTCTGCCAGAGGACGTCAAAGACTCTTATTTGCTGCTACCTGTTTGCAGATGGAAATTTTGTGCAATGAATCCTCCCATGTGTCTCCTGAAAGTGTAATTACCAGCTCAGCTTTAAGGACAGGTGACTAAAATGCTTCCAAAGGGATTCAGATGGGGTGAAAAATGGGATTCCCTTTTTGAGAACTGCATAAACACTGAACAATCTTTCAAAAATAACCCCCTATCAAGCACGAACTTCAAGCTGCAGCCACAAAACAGGCAACTGGCTCAGCCTTGGGGTCCCAGGGCAGACCCAAGTAGTCATGGCACATGGAGGCCACGCTGCTCCCGACACTGATGCTATGACCAAGCTGCTTTCCTGCTCCTGCAGCCCACTTGAGTGTTTTTTCAACATGCGGTTGGTAAATAACCTGGGGCCCTGACACACTTCTCAAAGCTGCAGATTGGTCCCGAGCACCTTGCACAGTGTGGTCTCAGCATTAGGCAACCATGGAAGAGCACGGGACGTGTTGCGCACCTGCTCCAGCATGTCTTTCGGGAGGTCCTCCTGCTCATCCATCGTCAAAATAGCTCGTTTGATCTCATCGTTTGAGAGTTTCAGCCTGGGAGGTAGAGGGGGAAGGAGAGTTATTCCCGGCTCAGTAATCACGCAGTGTTGATGAGCATTTCCTATACACCCCTCCAAGTTGAACAGCTTAACTCCCAGCCAGCAGCAGCATTACAAATGACACTATACAGTGTGTTATGAAGGAGGACGTGTGAGATACATGGCAGGACTATGCTCTGCCAAGGCATAGCACAGAGCAGCCCTGCTGCAAACAGGGTGGGTGGTCAAACCCCACCAGCCAATTCCCTCTCTCCACACTGCAGCTGCCATCCCCTATTTTTCAGTATTTTATATAAGTACCCTAAGTAGTGTATTATACATGTATTAAAATTAAATAACTTTTATATGTAACTCTTGCCCGTATCAATGCTGCTCCTGCAGTCCCAGCATCCCCAAAGGCCATGGGGCCAGACGGGGTCATGCTCCCTGTTGGCAGCACAGCCCAGGCTGAGCTCAGGATTCAGCTCAGCACTGCTCCTAAACCCATTGCTGCAACCCCTAAGGAAAATTTGGCAAATTTCTGCTGTTTTTCTTGGATTTGAACATTGCCTTCCCCACCCCTCCCAGCTGCCTTCGCTGTGTGTGTCTCTCTAGAAAGGAGTCCAAAATTTGGGGAAGCAGATGCTCAGCATCCCAGGAAACCCATCAGCTTTTTTTTGGGGGGACAGAGCAGGGCAGAATTTAATGTACTTCAAACTCTAACAGTTGGAAACCAGCCCCCTTCCACCTTTTTCTTCCTCCACTTCACATAAGAGGAACTGAAGATGGAGCAGCCATCAATTACAGTTTAATATGTCTGCAGCACTCCCCATGACCACTCCCTGCAAGGACTTTGACTGCAAACCCACCATATTTTTCTTCATGTTTTTGCATTGCACTTAATAGAATAATCTAAATGCAAAAGAGGGAAAGCCCAGGAACTCCTGCAACTCTGTCTGCCAACATCCTCTCCCTTGCCCAGCTTCCAGTGATGGTTAAAGTCATTGCAATGGATAAAAATAAAATAAGTCCCCTGTACTTTCATGCACGGGAAAGTTGCATGGTTGAAAAGACCTGTTCATGGGCTTTAAGGAAATCTATCAACCCAGTCTTGGTGATCAGTGCTGCCAAGGGATGCTGAAACATTGGATGTGGCTCAAAGGAATGAGCTGAAACCAGAAACAAACCCTACAGTGGGATGTGAGACCTTGGAAGTCAACCTGATCAGCAGATCGAAAAGAAGATTGGGAGCTGAGTTGATCACTCTAAGTAATTAAACGAGGAGGGTATTTTTCAGCCCAACATCTCTTCAGGGAGCAGACTGAGACCATGGAGGTGGCTTTTGGAAGATGAAGCTAAAGCAGGGAGGGTGTTGGTCTCTAAGACCAGGGTAGCAAGGGTTTGGTTTAGCTTGAAATCTTTTGCTCAAGGCTGGAGTAAAGGATTGGATTTATCGAGGTGTGTCGACCTTATAGGCTTGTCAATTAAGTATTTGTTCCTTATGAGCCCATGTCTCTTGTCCTGTACCTGGTCCTCTCTCACCTCATGCTTGAGTGAGCTCCCCAAGAGAGGGTTTGTTAAATGAGTGATTTAAAATCTCACCCTCAGCCAGGGGAGGAAGCTCAAAGATTGATCTGAGCAGCGCCCAGGACAATTGCTATGGTTGCTGTACAAGGAGCACACCCAAGATCCATGGAAAATGTCCCCTCTGCTGCTTGCAGTGATAAGCAGCCATGTTCTGGGGACACCCTACCTCTCCGTCCTGTACGAGGGCAGTGGCCGGGATCGACATGACCTGATGTCAGGTATGAAGCTGCAGGAGGACTCCTTTTACACCCAAGCAGGGACACAAGAGCCAAGATTGCCAACAAATGTCACATCAATCCCCATCATAGTGAAAAGCAGACACTGGCTCGGTTTGGACATTTGGGGGGATCCCTGGGAGGCAAAAATGCTCCTGGGAGAAAGGGGCTGGCAGGCAGCTACCCCACATCCAAAGCCAAAGTGAACACCCAAAGCGCACACTTTCCACCGTCACCATCTCCAGGAGGGTGGTGAAAGATGAGGTTGACTTTTGTAAGCCCTGCTTGTTAAAAGCAAAGTCAGTAATGGAACAGATTTAAAAAAAAAAAAGAGTCTGAAAAAGCTTTTCTCAGGAATCATCAAAACCCAGTGCCAAGAACAAGAGACTGCCCCAGCATTGGCAGAGAGCAAGCGCGGGGCACCAGAAGAAAACAGCTTCTCAGACGATTTGATGGGAAAGGGGCCAGTGAAAGCTAGAAGCTTATCTATAACAACAATAATTATCATTGTTGGCAGCAGCTGTCGAACGCGAGCCGTCTGAGAGGAATGGGGTCACAGGACTTGCTGTCACAGGGATTTAAAGCCAGCAGCCCGCTGATGCGAACTGACAGCTTGCCAGCCTGACAAGCACGGGCCTATTTTGCGTGGCTTTTGTAGAGTCCCATGGATCACGTAATAAGTGTGAAGGGGAAAAACGAATTCCGCCGGGAAGGGGACGCGCCCTCTTGAAAAGCCACATTCATTTGAGAAAAATGCTCCATGCCATCTTGCCGGGGAGAGGAATCAAACGAGACATTCACCGCCAGCACACACAGAAAGTGATGGAGCAAGGGCTTGATTTGCATCTTGCAGAAAGCAGCACTAAAAATACACACACGTACACAGGGAGCAAAAGCAAGGACACGGTGGTTCACCAAGGAAGACCCAATAATGCACTGACTTCGGCAAAGCATTCTCCAAAAAATAATAAGAAAAAAGTGTTAAAAATATCCTTGTGCTGCATTACAAGCCAGAGGAAAATCCAGTGATCTCACTGCGCAGTAATTTCTCCCAAAGCAAGAGAAGCAGGCAAAAAAATAAATGTACAGAGAGAGATAAAGTATCTCTCTGGCTGTAATCTTTCCACGCTGCATGCCAGACACTGCCTGGTGAGCTTACAAATGTCTGGGCTAAATAAGGAGCCAAGCTTGCCGATCCTTTCGCATGTGAAAGTCTCCTGGTCCCCATGGTGGCTGGGCGAGCAAGGTAGGAGAGCAGCAGCCCGGCTGCAGTGAGCCACCCAGTGAGCCCTTTGCAACACCGGCACCAAGGACCTGCTGCTCTGCCTGGCTTAGGGATGGGCAACTGGGGCGGGCAGAGATGAAAGGGTTTGCCCAAGGTCACATGGAGTCTGGCCGGACCTCAGCCTACAGAGGCCCCTGGGAGCCAGCAGGATGCTTGGGCTTCACCCCAACACTGCCTTTCCTTTTACCCACTTTGCATCAAGAGTAAATTGCCCAAAGGGATTTTGGGGAGAGAAACTCAATTGTGGTCCCTTGCAGAAATGAAGGAAGGGGCAGATTTGGCTGCTGCTGCAGTGCTAAAGAAATGCCCTGCCCGGCTCACCCCTCTGCCCACGCATCCCTGACAGCACCACAGGGTGAACCTTAAAGCACCTCCAAAAAGCTTCCCCAGAGCCGCTTGTCCCTGCAGGGCCCTGATGCTGTGGGACATGCACACAAAAAGCTGTATGAGAGTCCTGGGGACCACCCTGCAGGGCAGGTCTGATCCCACGTTTCCCCTAGGAAACAACCCAAAGGGGAGGGCAGACAGGCAGTGGCCTCTGTCATGCCCTTTTTGTGGTATTAATTACTGGTGACTTGTAAAGAAAGCCATCGCTTTCTTGGAAGAGAAAGATTTGCTGGTCAGATTTGTTGGGAAGGGGAGCTACTCAAGCACTCAACTGAGTAAGACACGCAAGATGCCTTTGAAGTCAAGTGCTTGAGTAGCTCCCCTTCCCACCAAAGGGGCTATTTGCCTGCTTAACTTTCAATTATACACTTAAACCTCTGTCTGAATTACACCAAAACCCACTCTGACTGTGCGCAGCCTAAGTACACCGAGAGCAGCCCAGCCAGTGCCCCAAATCCCACTGCTTTACTTGCTTGCTGGCTGGCTGCCATAGGCGTACTCATTTGCCTGCTGCTTTAAACTCTGCTTTCATTGTCATCCTTTTTATTTGGACTGATAGGAAGTATGAAAATCCCCAGAAGCAACCCAAAGCAGAAACAGCCATAAACACTGCAATTTTACCACTGAACGCTGGGGCACATGGCTTGCTGCACTCATCGCTCACACTGCCTGCGGGCCAGAGGACCACCTTTGGGAGAGCTTGAAGAAGCAACAGGGACTGCAAGTTACCCACCCAGAGGGGTCTTTTTTGCAGGCATCAGCATCTGCGTGCTTTCTAGGGAAGGAAACCAGCCGGGCTGCCCAGACAAGGCACTGGCTCCATTAACCCACGGTCTGGGAAAACAGAATTTGGGCGCCGTGGCTGGAGGCCCAACCTGCCAGCGATGCTGCTCCATCCTGGCCAGACCTGAGTGTGACAAAAGCTTCTGCACTTCCAGACAGCAGAGCAAACATTTCCAAATGGAGCTATATTTTACTGCTGTTGGGATTTTTTTTTTCTGGGTGAGTTAGAAACAAGTGGCATTTTCTGCTGCTGTTTGGTTTTTTTTTCCAAGCAGCTAAGCTGATGGTTGATCCTTTCAGACCACTGCAGCCTGGCTTCTCCTTTCTCAGAAGTCAGTCTTACTGGTGTAGTTTATCTTGCCAAAAAAGGCCTATTTTATCCTCTTGGCAGCAAGCCGGGGATGGGATTAAATTGCTGGTAACAGGGCAGGGCTGAGCCTGCTTTGTGAGGGGTGAGCAGGAGCTTTCTCCAGCCTAACAGAAATCCTCTTACGCTACCACCAAAGAGCAAACAAAATCCAGGCTGAGAAAGATAAGAGGTGAAATCAACCCCCTTCCCATCCCCTATAAAGGCCCACCACTGGGTACCCCAGCCCCTCTGGGGCTTTCCAGGGACACTGAATTGCAACATACCCAATTAATCGCATTTCCCCCCCACATGCCACCCTGCCATGAACAGTGTAAGGCTATAGCTGGGTTCAGGTGTCGCTGGCTCTCCTCCCACGTTGCCTCCTGTCATTAAACTCCCCCCAGGGATGAGGAGCACCCTCCTAGCCCAGGGCAGGCTATCAAGCATCCCCCTACTCCCCGGAGGGCGAAAAGGCATTAACCATACCTGGAGAGGAGGATATTGCAATTCTGAGCTCTCCGGCCGTCTATGACCGAAAGCTCCTTGACTTTATGCCGGGAACTCAAGGTGTCATCGATAGCATCTTCCTTCTACAAAAAAACAAGGGGGAAAAAAAAAAAAGCCTGGAGAAAAGCTGTGGGGAAGCAAAGACATTTAGTACTCTCAGCACATAGCAGCATGATAACAGCGGACCCCCATTAATCAGGAGCATCACCACGGGTTACGGGTAAAACCCATTGCCTGTAACTGAAACACAGAGCTGGCTTTGAAGCCACTGGTTAGAAATGTAAATATTTTCTCAGACAGGGAAGATTTAAGAATCTGCAAACACGCAGGTGCTGCTGAATAAAAAAAGCTGGGCTTTCTTAGCATACATATTTGTGATACTTCATTAAATCCTCACATGAAATATTTCATTACAGGCTGCTGCACACACTCAGCATCACTCTTGTTCTTCACCCACTCCAAACATCTTCAGTCACCCTTCACGCATCAGTCCTCCTGCGCAAGCTAACCAAGACAAGCTACCAGACTCGCAAACACAACCTGCAGCATTGTGCAGCTCTTTCGGTGAAATTCTCCCAAAATAAGGGATTTGAAAGCAGGAATCGGTATGGCATAAGCATCTACATCTCCTAAGTAGCTTAAATACGTTACCTTCAAATGAGTAACAACATATCAAATTGCAGTGTTGGATGAATGGGCAGATCTACATAACAGCAATTCTGCAGGGTTGCCCAAGGGGTTCATGTTGCCCCTGGTTTTAATTTACTGTATCACATGTTGTAGTAAGGTAATGGATTAAAAGCCAGCTATTCAATCCTTCTGGAAGGAACACAACGTGGAGCTGCAAGGTCCCACGTGCTGAAGATCTGCACTAAACGTCTGTAAGTGCCGGAGAGCTGGCACCCAGCCATTGCACAGGTTGAGAGTGAGAACAGAAGTTCCCATTTTCCACTTTTTTTCCTTGTTTGAAAGAAAAAAAAAACCAGCTAGGAGAAGCAAGAAGCTGCCGGTACAGGTGGCATAGAGTGAAGGTAGTGGCAGGTGAAGGAAGGTGAGCCGCAAGTCACCTACCATCAGCTGCCCCTCTCATGTGCTTTGCCTGCTCTGACCATGATGAAACAGAGAGCCTCAACCCATAGGTATGAGTTTATTTATTTCCACCTTTTGAAAAGCGAAAATGCCCAGTGGCAGGAGCTTCTCTGTGTTAAGCCGCATTTGAAAATTCAACCCTTGGACACAGAGGTTGGTTCCCAAGTCCAGCTAGACAGCAGAGAGGGCAGCTTTGTACTTACCAGTCTCCCCAGCGTGCTCTCTGATTTAATGCCCACTTTGCCACACATTAACCCCCCGCAGCACCACATGTGTCCCCCATGTCCCCAGCCCCATGCTACACTTGCTGCTTGCAGGCGCTGGGCTCCTGCGGATGCTTTCTTACCTGTCTGGAGTTACCGTTCACAAAGAAGTCCTATGGCCATAGCAGAAGCATGGAAAAAGGCAGTAAAAACACATCTCAGCAAAACCAAAAGGATTTGAAGCACAGACAAGGGGAGGGTGCAACATGGGGAGCTTGGCAGCACAGGGAAGCACTCAGGGTCTGCCAGCACTGAAACGGGGAGATGCACGTGAAAATGTGTTGAGGATTGAAGGATATGCAGAAACCCCTGGTTTGGACTGGCAGGAAAGGGAGAGGCAGGTCCACGAATGGATCAGGTCAAGGTGCTGCTGTGCAAGGAGGTGAGGAGGGGACATGGGACGAGGTGGGAGGATGTTGACCGAGTCCTGCTGCTGCTCTGCATGAGAGTCAGCAAGCGCTGGCCCAAAGGTACAGCACCGCTCAGCCCACCATGCTGGCGAAGAAAATTGCTAGTTTTTGTCAATCCAAGAGACTGAAATGTCAACATGACTGCCAGGAAAAACAGGGCTTTCAAGTGGAAATAACAAGAGGCTCATCCCAGAGCAAATCTGGCTGCAGCAAAACTTTACCATTTGCCATGGCAACATGTTTCCCCTTGAATTCGACTCCAACAGGGACAACCCCCCTTCTCCAGGGCTTGGCAGCCTGGCCAAATGCCACCGCAACTCCCCGCCACTGCCATGCTCCTTCAAAGACCTGGTTGTCCTGTCATGTTTCCCACACCAGACTGGAAACATGTGCAGCAAAGTCAGCACCACACACATGTGCACAGACACATGAGGGTTTTTCCTCCTCGTTCCCTGGACTGCATCTTATTTTTTTTTGCGTGCTTGGCTCAAGAGACCATGAAGCACCTCTGTGATGCGGAGGGAGGTTTCAAAGATGCAAAAATGGTTCATTTTATTCTTTTTTTTTGAAAATAGAAGGCAGGCAATGAGCAGAGGAGGCAGGTGGGTCTAAATGTAATTGGTTTACAAGGGTGGGGTGTGCTGGGATAGCTGATGGCCCACGTGCCTGGTTGGAGTTAGTCATCCCCAAACACAGCCCCATCACTGCTGCCTTCTTAAAGGAAACCTTGTTTACGCAGGTTTTCTGCTGACCAGTTGCCGAGGCTGGATCAGCCCAGGACCTACACGTGGCTCTGGGCAGGAGGATGGGAAAGGGCTCCCTTAGATGCCAGTGAACACAGGGGCTGAGCTGTGCCAATTGCAAGCCCCGTGGCTAAAAACCAATGCGTCAGGCTTTCCTTGAGCCCACAGAAATGCTGTGGGTAAGAAGTGGAACAAGACGTGCCAGGAGGCAAAGTAACATCAGCCAAGAAAAGGCTGAGGGATGGGTGCCCATGGGGTGTGGTACAGGTGGTGTGGTGCCGCTGAATGGTTCCCTGAGGCAGTGCTGCACCCACCTGCAAAGAAACATGTGTTGAAGAGCTGCCACGACCACGGCCAGGAGCAGACCTCCAGCCATGCAACCATACTAGGGACTTTGCAAAGCAAGGGGGACCTGCAGACCCTGAATAAGGACACCTAAGCTGCCACTGCTGTACTTCAGGGAGGTTAGATGAAAAACTGTATGATTTAGCTGGATATGAGGCTGTTGCAAAGGCAGAATTTAACTCTGTGGATCAGTTAAGGTTGAGGATCGGTGTTTCATAAAGCAACCTCTTCCCAGCAGGCTCCTTCATGGGACAGGCACAAAGCATACCCTCAAGCTGCAGTGGTTATCTTGGTCATTTAACTGGTCCTTATTAGGAAGTCCTCCTTCCATCCTGACACTCAGACCTGCCCCACAATGCTCAGACCTGCTCCACACTGTTGGAGAGAAGGACATGGTGGTCCTCCTGCAGTCTCCTGCTCCAGGAGAGGGAAGGCTCCTCAGGCATTAAGGTAGAGAAAAGGCTCATTACAAAAAACCTCCCTCTCTGCCTCAAAACAGCCTCATTCCTCCCCCTTTCCCTCGCACAAACTGTGATCCAGCCTCTGCTGCAGGATGGTGGTGTAAGAAGGAGTAGCTTTAAATCTGCTGTCACTGTCCCCACAAACATTCCCCACCCCTGTTGCCCCTGGCCCCCGCGCAGGTCACTCTTGCTTGCACAGAGGAGCTGGAGGCTTTTCTTCTTTCATCCTTTTTTGGGAGATGAATTCTTTCCCAGCTCACTACTAAGCCCCTGGTTCAGCAACACGTATTTTTTCCACTTCGCCCTGGCTCTTTTACATCACTCACCACTGAGGGACCTGCCAGGATTGCCCTGGCTGTGGCTCTGCCACTTATCAGCATCGCTCCCACCCTCTTCCCCTTGCAGGCTCTCAAAACATCTCCGATGGAGGCGCAGACCCTTGCGTAGCACATATAAGCCCTGATGGCCCTAGACTTGCTTTCCTCCATCACCACATGCACGTCCTTAAGCAGCTACCCCCGGTCCTGCCGGGTCTTCATGCCACAGCCTGAAATGCAAAGCTCCTGCAGCTTTTTCTGTTATATCTAGCAAGACTGGTAAACGCTGGTATCACACACAGCTGCAGGGATGGGGACATCTGCAGAGCTTTGGCAGGAGGGACCTGGGGGGGATATGGGCTCTCCTGACACCACAGGGCAGGGATGCTCCCAGGCTGAGCCCCAGGAAGCCCAGAGGGCTCCTGTCTTCCCCGCATGGAAAGAGCCCTTCTTGTGAGCTACAGAAATGACTTTATAGCCTGCATTTACATCCCAGCCTGTGATGTGGGAAAAGCATTTAAAGAGGCGCTTTAAAATTAAGTACATTGTTAAGTCTTGGGTCTGTGCGCTACTTAGAGATTCCCAGGCACTATGGCAATAAAACCAGTCAAATCCCATCAACAGCCCCACAACAGCCACTTGGAGGGGGCTCAGAGAGCTCTCTGCACCACACACACACGTCTCCACGCTGTCCCCAGACCCTGTGGGAGCACCTGCCACAGTGATGCACCACCCGGCCATGCGGTTTCAGAGCCCCGGTTTGCTTGGGGCATGGGCAGACAGGCAGCCCCTGATGCCCCAGGTCCCGTGAACGTTGTGTATCAGGACAAGTGACAGGTGCGATCAGCGAGCAAGGGATTTTTGGCCAAGAACTCAAGACAGGGAGCAGGGAGGAGAAATCCCTGCTCCTCCCTTGCTTGCTCAGGACAGAAACCAACTTTTGCTAGAGCTCGAAAACGCTGCGAGTTATTAAGGTGTTAGTTCATTGTCCTTCTTCAAAGGGACAGGTTATTCGCATGGAGCTCCCCCAGCCTCCCACCATGTGTAAAGTGCCCTGTGCTGTACGGGTGTGATCTGAAGGAGTGCATCTAACCCCATGTGCTGGTGCGTGCACGGCAGCTGTCTGCAGGGTTGTGCTACCAGTGATGCTGGGGCACACAGCCAGACACCCTCTCCCCACACTGGGACTACAAGTGGGGGGTATCCTGGGAACTTGCAGGTGACCAATCACATGCCCAGGGAGATCTGTCCCATCACTCAACTCACACAAAACGGTGCTGCCACAAAGCCTGGGTGAGCCACAAGGAACTTACGCATCATGCTCCCAAGGGTGGCTCCAGCCCCAGCAGCATCTCAACAGGGGGATTTCACCTCCTCTTTCCCTATCCCCCTTCCAGACACTCTCACAGCATCTTCTGCCAATCCCACTCCAGTCCCTGGCTCCAACTTTTAGCTCCCTTTTTGTTCTCATCCCATCTAGGGTGAAAGCCCACGTCACAGATCTCCTTGCAGCATCTCTCCCTTCTTACTGGTTCTAAACCTAACGAGCCACTTTACCCCGCAGGACCTCAGCCAAGCCAAATTATTTTTAAATTCCTGCCTGGCAATAATCCGCAGCACACCAGGTGATTCATGGACTCGGGCAGGCAAGCTAGAGGGCAAACCATCCTGCTGACACACCAGGTTTCTATTCTTGCTTCCCTTCCATTTCCATCTCATCTTCAGGTGTGCCCTTCAGTAGGTATGAGTTAAACTCCAAAAATGCTGGGGAAAAGAGCCAGCACTATGGTCACCTATTTCCGAAACACACTGGGGCAGCACGTACCTCTGGTGGGTTACTCTTCATATTTGCCCTGCTCTAATCCACCCTGATCTTTCCCTCAATTAGCCTCTGGAAGAGATTAAACTCTCACGTTGCCTAAGGAGCTTACGTGTCAAGTCCACTCCTTTCCAGCACCAACCCTCTGCCTGAGCCTGGCAAGAGCAAGACAAGCTGTTCTCTCCTCCCAGCAATGCAGCCAGACATTAAGCAGGTGAACACAACCTTTGCAGCCTCTCTCCTTGCTTTTTCTCCTGCTTTCTTGAAAAATTCATTGCTTTTGCCCATCATGGCCCTGCCTGGGGTAAAATAAATGTCTAATTGTCTTCGTGTGCTTTGATGCCTTCCAAACTGGGGCCATATTGCTTGAGCAGGAGATTAAAAAGCAGAGACTTTTGCCTGCAGTGTCATTATTTTGGTTTGGGATTTGCTTTTTTGTTCAAAGCTCACATTTTGCTCTGGGCTTACTACAAAAATAAAAGAAGAGATCCACCCATGGTAGATGTGGGCAAAACGGTCCTTCTTGGCCAGAGAGGGATAGAAATTTTCCACCCAATATGGAGACATGAAGCAGTTGCTGTTAAAAGCGATCCAAAAATATTACCCAACCATGGCCACATCTAGGGGCTATTTTCATACATTCCCTGTCTTTTTAAGGGGTGGGGTTTTTTTGGTGATCCATCTTCATGACATACATGGTCAGGTGCGTGGGCAGGGGGGCACACCAGGCTGTGAATGGCCACTTCAACGCAAAGGCACTGGCATGCAGATGAGAGGATAAAGCAGATCGAGTCAATTGGCAAATATAGTGTTGGTATGAAATAATGACGGGAGACATGTTTTGAGACCACAAGAGAAACTGCACGATCTCGTAATGGTGGTGCCTTGCTCAGATCCTTATGCGCGCCCTGGGCCAGCCATTACCTGCTGTCTTTGGTAGGCAGAGAACGTCCTTTCCAGGTCTTCAAGGTCCAGGATTTTGTACACTTTTGTGTCATCTATGTCGGTCCACACGGTGCCTGCCAGCTTGTTCTGCAAGACAGCAGGAGGACTGAAGGTTGGGGGTCCCCCGCCCACCTGCCCATGTGGCACTGGGTGGCCACCCGGCACCTCTGGTTTCACTGCTTGAATTATTGTCCGATTTACCTCTGGCAGCTTGGACCAGTTGAAGGACTTGAGGGCGTTCGTTGGCTGTGGGATGCTCTTCTTCTTGAGGGCCAAGCCCAGAGGTGCTCCGGGGGGAGGCATCACCCCATCCAGGGGTGGGGGGCCAGGGGNGAGGAGGAAGGAGGGATCCTGGAGCTGGAGAAGGTAAAGGGCCACCAGGAGCTCCTGGTGGCAAGGGAGGTCCTCCAGGACTGGCAGCACAGATTGCCCTCTGGGAGGGAAAGAGGAGGGGAGACAGGTCATAAAGAGCGAGGGGACACCACCTGAAACATGCCCCCATGCCAATTTTTAATTTTTTTTGCCAAAATATAACTAGCATGGGAAGCACTCAAAGGCTCCAGCACTCCTGACGGAGGTCCCATGCAGATGGAGAGGAAAAATCAGCCTGTCACCTGGGATGGACATTGTGGTGGCCCTCCCACCAAGCACCTTTTTCAGCCCCCTATGCAGCTCAGCCTCCAGACATCACCCCATGGTGTTTGCAGGGGGGTTGGGCCTGGCCCACAACGGTGAAGAGGATCGGGGCCTCACCCTGCTCATCTCATGGAGCTGTGCCGTGAGATCTGCCACCTGCTGCTTGACCTGCTTGTGCTCGCTAGACTCCTTCTCCAGCTTCTCCTTCATCTTGTTCAGTGTCTGCATCATTTCTTCCTTCTCCTGGGCCTTGGCATCGCACTCCCGCTCCTTCTTCTCCAGCTTCTGCTGAAGTTCGGTGTGCTCTGAAACAGCCACATGAGACCACTTTTGGGTGACAAACACTCCCCTTTTGGCAAATGGCAGCAGGCGGGGGACTAAGCCCCACACTGCCCTGCAGAGAAGCTGCACAGTTAAGAAAAGGGAGCATGTGCTATGCCTTAATACCCCAGCCAGGGCTTCCCCATAAATATCTACTTTGCCTGTTTCCCTTGTGAGCCCCATAGCATGATATTATCTCAGCCACTCAATAAGGCCTGCAGAGTCCATCCAGCTAAATACAGGTAGGTATATGTTATCTGTTTAGGTTACTGTGCACACTAATATTCAAATTAACACTGTATATCTGTCCATCACCCACCTTTACGCATTTTTTCTGCTTGCTCTTTCCACTGTTTCACTTCATTTTCATTGACTAACCTAAAAAGAAAAGACAAGTAGTACAATGAAACAATCTACCACAGTAAACAAGAGGCCATCACCAGCAAGAAACACAACTGAACAAGCATGGGCTGTGGGATTTAGGGCTCCCAAAGTGGTGTTTCCAAAACCTCTGTCTCTGCCTCCTCCCGGCAGGGTTTTGCAGGCTGGGAGGCAGGGCTGTCTCAGCAGCTCCAGGGATGCTGACATGTCCAACTGAGGAGCAGAAACACCACCGGGTGACAGTAAGTGATGAATAAGGAACAGTGGCAGCAGCAGTCAGGGGAAATTGCTCACTGAGAACACAGAGGCTGAGCTTAATTCACCTGCACATTGTGCTTAAGAGGTCAAAATGATGCCAGACTGGCAGGGGTAACCCCCAGCCCTGTCCCTCTTGCCTGCCAGAGCAGGAGGCAGCAGAGCCACAGTGGCCCATGTTGGTGCTGCTCAGCAGCCAGCCCTGGGAAAGGCAGGCGAGCACTTACATTCGTACAACATTTTTAATATTGAAGTTTTCCAGGGGAGTGGCATCAGGGTCCTGCCCTTTGTCACTCTGGATGACGATCTGCTGCACGATCCTGTCGAGCAGTAGCCAGTACTGGACAGTGTTGCCGCTTCTTTTATCTGGAGAGGAAGGAGGGCGAGATTGAGGGGAGCAGCAGGGAGGTCACTGCTGCCCCTGGGGAGGAGATCTGGACTGCTAAGCCCCTGGCAGCCCCGGGTTTCCTTGCCTCCCCTGGGACTTACAAGGCATTTGGAGACAGTGGTGCAGGATAGACATAAAGTGCGGGTACGCCTCAGTGTGTGTCAGCCTCTTCCTCGTCAGCTCAAACATCTGAGTTGCACTTTTGGTGTCGATGTGGACCTGTAGACGGGAGCAAAGCAAGGTCCGGTGACGGCACCACCTGTTTCCCAAGTCTCAGCTCCAAATCCCACGAGCCATTCCCACCCCATACCTGATGAACAGAAAAGCCTTACTGGCCTGCAAGGAGCAAAGAGCTCTGATTGGCAGCCAGGGGAGAAGTGGGATGAAGCAGTCTGTAGGATGAAGGTTGCAACAGAACAAGGCAACAGGAGACAGATTTCCAACCTCCAATTTTATCCACAAGACTGCACTTCGTCCCAGGCCACATAGGCACTTTTAAAAGGAACCATAACATCAAGTGCCAGCATCTGCATCAGCAATGTTCATACTCACCAGCTCAAATCTTTTGGCAAATTCCAGTTCATCTTCATTTCTAAGCATTTCAAAAAAATCTAAGTGCCTGAGGAAAGAAAGGGAAGGAAAAAAAGACTGTTAAAAGCAGATACGAATGTGACCAATAAATTGCAGGCAGCCAGTCTGGCAGCAGCTCAGAGACAAGCAGGACTTGAAACATCAAGTGGATCTTCAGTCTCGAGCTCCCAGTCATTACAGTCTTTTGGGACAAGAAGAGGAGGAGGAGGAGGAGCGCTGGCAGCATCACCCAGGCACCAGAGAGCACATCCTTCCCAGTTCAATCCTGGGTCAGAGCGCAGTAAAACCACGTGGGAGTTTTCCCTCCCTCTCTGGCGACAGCAAAGAATTTACTCAAAAGGGGTGAGTAGACCCACATGCTTTCCCCAAAGGCCAAGTGCAGAAACCAGAATGCAAGGGGACAAGGCAAGGACAAAAACAACCAGTGGTCTGGGGTCACTACTCACCGGTCGAGGGTTGAATTTTCATGCTCTCTTAGTTTATCAATGACTGGCTGGATCCCGAGCATGAGAAATTCGTATCTCAGATGGAGTCTGAAATCCAAGCTTTCCTGCAAGGAAAATTTGGGGTCAACACAGCAAGGTGCATATCTCCAGAAATAAAAACATACCCCAAACCCACCAAAACACCTCCCTCTCCAAGAGCCCTGGCGCTCACCACGCCTGCCCCCTGGCTTAGGACTGCGTTGATGAAGGACATGATGGCTGTCTTGAGGCTCACTTCATCCCGATACCGTCCTGTGCTCTTGTCCAAGTCATTGATCAGCGTCTGCCAAACATGCAACGTCAATTAAACGCCCAATGACAGCCCAAATACTGCACAAATGGCC
Organism: Dromas ardeola; assembly: GCA_013398915.1. Taxonomy (NCBI): domain Eukaryota; kingdom Metazoa; phylum Chordata; class Aves; order Charadriiformes; family Dromadidae; genus Dromas; species Dromas ardeola. The sequence goes on from VYZM01009760.1 coordinate 64,882, forward strand.
AGGGGACACATGCAGGAACAACTCCTTGTGATGCTCCTGCAGCCCCTGTAGCAACCTGCTGGTGATGGATCATCAGCTGCTGCCTGCTGTAACGCTGCCCACCCCAGCACCTGTTTAGGCCAACATCAGCCCATCCAGATGTGCTACAGCCTTGCAGAGCTGCAATCCCAGTGACCCTGCACAAGCAAGCATTTTTTTGTGGGGGCAGTTTTGCCTTAAATAACTGGTTCCTTACTCTTTGCTCAGATGCAGATCTCATCAGACATAGTTCTGGAGTAATTCCCAGAGTATCTAAGTTGCAAAAGGCCGTAATAAATCATCTGCAAGCAGCATTTAGATATCCAGGAGGAGGAAGGGACAAGAATGCCAAATTTCAGGAGCCAACGGGCAAGTTGAGACCCACCTACCTGAAAACGAGTCCGTTCGCTGGCGTATTTCTGGTAGTGCAGCATTGCCTCCAGTACCTTTTTGTGGCCCCCAGGAACCAGGCACACAGCGCCCATGATTTCCAGCACTGCCACCTTCGTCTTAACATTCTCTGTGCTCAGACTCTGAGCAATTACGTTAATACTCTCCGAATGGGCCAGGACATGAGCCCGGCCCAGGGAGTTGTTCATTAGTGCTTTTATACATCCAATGAGCGAGGTATGTATTCGAGACTCTGCCGTCTCATAGTCCATGCTTTTGAGGAAGTTCAGAATACATGACAAGCCATCCAGGTCGATGAAGCGGGTTACAAACCTGTCAGAAAGAGGTTAAAACCACATGCTAAAGGACCCTTTTACTCTCAAACAGGACTGACTTGTCTCCTGCACGCTTAGAGCACAGGGAAGAGGTTGTGAAAATCTTAACAATTTAATTGATGCCCCATAGCATAGGCAACCAGGCATCTTCTGCACAAGGTTGTCCAGAGCTAGGATACTTGGAAGAGGACCAGCTGAGCCTGGGGCGCAAGCCCCAGGGTGGAGGTTAGGAGTTTGCAGCCACGCTGCTGCAAAACCTTCCCAGTCCCCAACATGAGTCTTAAATCTCACTCACTTGGGACCAGTTTTGCACAGGACTGGAAGAAGCTCCCAAGCCCTGGAGTCACCTCCTCATCAGTTGCAGACACCCCAAGGTCAGCTGAGTCCATGTCCATGATGCCTATCAGACCTTCTGCCTCCTGCCACCTCTCCTGCCTCACCATCCACATCCCTTAGGCATATGCTCCCTTAGGCATATCTCATCAATTTTAAGGGATTTCTGATTTTTATGATGACTTATAATGCTGCTAAATAGAAAGCAGACAGCAACCGCACGGCAGCGCCCCAGGCAGATTGAGTAGAGCAGGCAGACGTAACACTGCACACTGCTCAGGCATTTTAGAACCTCCCTGCCCGATGCCATCCAGGCTGGGTGTATTCTGGTTTGGGAAAAGGCATGGGCTCGGAAAGAAAATGAACCAAGAACATCTCAGCACTGGGATGATTTTAATTTGAAACAAGCCATGCTGATGTGCAGCAACAAAATGGATAATTGCAGGCTTGGGGAAAACTGATTTCTCTGCTTCAAAGCCTGCTCTTCTTCCAGCCAAAGTCAATAGGAAATTTGACATTCACTTCCCTGGGAGCAAAAGCAGGTCCAACGGGTAAAATTTTCTATAGAGTCTGCTGGATCCTTCTGACTTCCAGTGAGACAGACTCACAAACCACTTTGAAAGACTTTGCAAAGTTTCATGGCTGGGTACCAATCCTGCTCCCAGGGGAACTGCGGGGAGCCAGCACCCAAGAGGTCTGCATTTCAGAGATTGGGTGCTCACCCTTGACTCTGGAAATTTCTTACCAAGTACCATCACCAGAACCATTGCAAAAGAGAAACGTAAGAGGGGAATGTATTTGCAAGCAATAGCAAATTTGTTTCTTCAAACCAGACCAGGTCATGCATTTCTTAATGAAACATTTTCCCATCAGATAATGTTGACCCGAGGCATCTTAAAGGTTTTGCAGATGTGTGCATGCAGACTCCAGAGAAACTCAATTTATGAAAAACTACAGACATTCAGAAAGAGTCTCACCCTTGTTTTACCCTCCCCATCAAAACCTTCTAGCAACATTTTTTTTTTTTGTGCTTTTCATAAAAGCCTGAAGATTCATGTGATTTTGTTCCTTTAAAAAGTGGAAGAGAAGTTGAAGTTGTAACAAAGGGCCTGGTTGACCAAAAAAAAATTAGATTTTTTTTTTTAAATTCAATCTAGAAGGAATTTTTACATTCTGTTCCAATGAGAACAAAAGCAAATTTGAAAAAAAAAGTTGCCTGATTTGCCTGAACAGGTGTGGTTCCTGTGGCTCTTGGCCACTAAAAGGACCAACTTAAAGGAACAAAATGACAAGAGGTGAGCTGCAAAAAGCAAGTGCTGTTTTAGGGTCATTGCCTCCCTCGTCCTGTGCAGCACTATTTATATTTCTATTTAACCCCTAGCTTTTTTGGATTTGAGTTCTCTCAAGTCCAAAGCCATGACCTCGGCAATAAAGCCAGGAAACAGAAAGGAATTACCTCATTGGTTTTGTCCGCAGTGCAGTCTTCAAACTTTCGATTGTTTTATTTCTCTCCTCCTCGTCTTCTTTTTCCAAGGCGATCAGTGATTTTCTCTGCAAGGAGAAAGGCAGATGTGAGAGGGCAGCTTTCCTGCAAAGCTTGCACTTGAAGAGCAGGAGCACCTGTCGCCTACCATGCCAAGCTGTTGGGACAGAGCTGGGACCTTAAACCGACTCTAGAAGTCTAAAAGTCCAGATCCTTATGGCAATCGTATGATTTGGGAAAAGGGGCATTTTGGAAAAACCCCTGCAGTCTGCAAGAAGACGGCCTGGACTTGGGACAGCAGTGTGAATGTGTTGCTTTAGGTTGAAGATGCTGCCTGCAAGCACCCAGACAACTCACTAGCACATGGGCAATTAAGCTTCAAGCGTTTGGCGCATCACAAATGAATGACACACTAACCCACATCGGCTTTGGTGCAGTGTTGCTGATGGTCTTGCGTCTCCCTGGCCACTTGGGTTTTGTTTCAAAGCAGCAGGAAACAATCATCGGCCAATGCTGAGCAAGGCCACAGAAACCCAGCGCCCTCTTCTCCAAACCGGTCCTCATCCCCCAGCAAGCGCTGGTAGACGCTGGGCTTCACTGCCCTGAGACAACCAGGACAGCTGCATCACCACTTTGAGAGGACATTCTTAGTATTGTCCTGTGTGATCTTTAAGTTCCAGAGTTAACACCCTGCAGGTAGGAGTGGTGTCACCCCAAATGGCTGACCTGCAACTCATCCAGACAAGCTCATGTTGGAGGATGTTCGCAACTGTCCCCCTGCAACTTTCAGACTCAGAGCAGCGAGAGGGAAAGGCTGCAATTCAGGCAAGGAGCATCCCAGCTCAGGGGCTCTGTATGTAAACCCTGGCATGCCCCCTGCAGCCCATGACCCTCCAGGAAATATACTTTGTAAAAGGAAGAGGTAAATAAATGCATCACAGTACCCCATAAGAAAGTGTCCGGCTGAACCCCGCTCAGAGACACTGCAGGTGACATCTGGGTGACATGAATCTCAGTGTGTATCCAGGGCTGGAGTGGGATGTGAGGATGCAGGGGCCTAACCAATGCGAACTAGGGGTCCACAGAGGGAAGGTGCCAAATTGGGGCAGGGGAGAAGGAGGAGTCCTTTAGCCTCCCCTGGTACCCATGTGCCCCTGCAGAGGTGAGGGGCTCAGGGGACACCCCGCAGCCTGGAGGGGACGGGATGCTGCAGCTGCACATGGGGTGAGCCATCTGGGTCCTGCCAACCCTGTCGCTCCCAGGTCTTCCAATGCAACCTACTGATGTGCATCCAGGCTAGGGACAGTGCGGGGGATGCCCTTGGCATCTACTACACTGGATTTTGCTATCAGGCTGGCACTGAGGGCCGGGACCCTGGCTCCTGAGGCTTTACCTGGGTAGCATGGCTGCCTGCAGCCCCAGGCATGCACAGGGTACAGCTTTGTCACCCCAACTCACGCAACTAATGCCACAGCTAAAGCAACACCCCAGGCACCTCCTGCACCATCCGACGGCACTGGGCCCTGGGAGGTGTCAGGGTGAGCCCTGCCAGCACCAGCCAAGGCTAAGCCAAAGGAGGGGGAAAGGGTCCCAGCAGATATGAAGAGCTGTGCTGGCCCCCACGTTTAACCCAGCTCCTCTTTGGTAGCATGTCAGGGAGACACCCTCCAAGTACCTGGCAGGCTTTGATCACAAGCTCTGCTCAGGCTCAGGGCTTCACCTAAGTCCACAGCCAGCCCTGGGCATTCCTGCCTTCCCAGAGGGAAGCACAACACTCCCTTCCTGGCTCGCAGTCCCCTGCTACTTGCCTCCGTCCCCACTCCCCTACCCAGCCCTGTCCTCCCTGTCACCATGGCCCCATGACAGCTGGGCAAACATAGTGGGGAAAAAAGAAAAATGATGCTTTTCTTTTACATTTTCTATGCTGCTCCCATCCCTAGTGCACTGGCCATGAACCTCACCACCTCCAGGCCCTAAAAGCAGGAGTGAGGATGGAGGGGGTCTGAACAGCGCAGCCTTGCAGGAAATAAACTGCATTTCCTACAGAAAACAGTGCTATTTCTGTCTCACCTGGCACGATCTCAACAAGAAAGTATTTAATAAAATTCCATCTAAGAACGTCCCTCATGGGTCAGACAACCCACAGTGTCATGTTTCGCCGTGGTTGCCTGTCACTGCTTGGTGTCTCAGGAGCAAGGCGGTAGCAGGCATCCATGAAAAAGCACAAGAACTATTGGCTTCAAAGCAAGCACAGAAGCTTGGTGCCCCACTGGCACTGCACAATCAAACAGGCTCTTTAAAAACCAGTCTTGTGGCTTTATACTGAAACCTGCTGTTTGCTGTCTGTCTCACAGCCTCCCAGCCTGGGGTAAGATGAAATGCCCTTCCTGCCATAGAAAATGCCTCTGTTTTCCACCTGTATCTTTTGGTCTAATGGATGATATCCTTAAACCCTTACATTAGCGGTTTCTCAATTGCTGGGACAAATTGCAAGCTACTACCAACTGCAAATTGTTGAGAGGTCCACAGACTCAAAAGGCTGAAAATAGCCAGGTCACACCTTTGTGGCTACAGCACTTGCCACCCTCTCAGGCGCAATACTGGATGTGCCACAGAATGTCACCGCAGTGCTGCTCCCTTATACGTTGGGCAATACTTACAGCAGCCATTGAATTCAGCTGATCGATATAAAATTCCGGCCAGCTGGTGGCTCCTTTATTTTCTTCCTGGTCCTGGCCGGGGGGGGAAAAAAGTGAAACAAAGACAGCAGATTAGTAGAAATAGCATTAACGTCCCCTGCCCTTCATGACCAATCACCTCTGAAGTGCCCTTGAGCTCTTGCATTACTTTATATCAATATAAGTGCAACTTTCTATATTCTGAGTTCACCACTGACAGCTCCAGCTATGGGAACATTACCTGATTTATTGAACTATATACAATCTACGATATACCACCTGCCTGTGACCAAACTGCCCAACGATACTGCACTAGTCTTGTGGTTATCAGCTTTGGAGAAACCACACTGAAATTTTACATCTAGATTTCTCTTGTACCGCCTCTACAGTGCCCTTGAAATTTTGGCTGTATAGCCTTGATGAATGTGCTTTGTGGGGAGAAAAAGTGTCTCTAACAAGTAAAGAAGAGTGAATAAATGTGACACAAACTAGGCTCCACTCCTGGAGCAGGATCATGACTTACTAACATCCTAAGAGAGGCTCCAGGCACAACAGACTACTCCTCTGGCACCTTCATTAGCTGTTAGGAGGGAACATACACCTGGCAATGTCCCCTGTTAAAGGATGTCACCCTGAGCCCATGATCTATGACACTGAATGATGCAGGGCCTCATTTGGTCATCCTGGTCTACAACGTCCTGCATGTGGTGGGACTCACAAGGATTTTCAGGTTCTACCATGTTCGTGTGTGACGTGACTGAAGGACCTCTGAGCCCAGCTCAGATAAATTACGCTGCATGTCCCCAGGAACTGTTTGGAGCAAGTAGGCAGATTTTGAGGGAATACTTCAAGATCAACCCTTTTCCCCACTGTACTGACCTAAAAACTTACATCAAAAGGAAAAAAGGATTCATGGCAGAAATGTCACACAGCTCTAGGCTGGAGTCAACCGATACTATACAAATCATTGATGCATCTTCCCTCAATAACCATCTTCAGTTCACAGCCCAACTTGCTGTATGGCTTTGCCCCCTCCCTAACTTTAAGATATGTTTGCAAAGGTCATCCTACACGGCCATTGTTTGTGATGGTGGGAGCTGGCCGACCTACTCCTCTGCTCCCACGTCTGTGCATGCAGACAACTACTGATCCTCCAGCTGATTTCAGCAAGCCCAAGGAGCAGAGTCCCAAATATTTACTGTGGTTCAAGAGGCATACGTGGGAAATGTTCATGCATTCAAAGTTTCCAAGCTGCAGCTTGCCAAGATGAGAAAACACAGAATCAGCGATAGGTAATTTGGACAGGAACCAGTTCCCCCACGAGCAGTGCAGCCCATCCCCACAGACCTGACCCTTTGTTGTGCCTGACTTTGGGATGGGGACAAAAGAAGTTTGGGAGCAACAGGGGACCTGGCACACCCTCAGGCATCTCCTGTGACACGTTGAGAGCAAAGAGAAGCTGTGTGTCCACCCTCATGGTCACCTCCAGCCCTCTCCAAGCTGCTGTAATCCAGCCTGGCAGTAACCAGATCGCCCCGAGCAGCTCTCCGTGCCAACTGGCCATGCCCTCAGGCAGGCTGCCTGCTGACAGATGCACATCCACAAGCCTCACTTTTTTTTAATCTTCTACAGATCTGGTCAAGTTTAAAACAAATGAAATAACTTTCCTGAGAAAGAAGACTACATTCAGCCCTCCTGCCCTTTGCTTGAATACTTTGTGTTGTTCTCCCCTCCTTCTCCTGCCGAGAACCGAGGTTTTGAATCAAACATTTGATTCACCTGCCCTCCACATTTCTTTTTTTTTTTTAACCAAGTGTGATTCAGCAAAGAGCAAGAATTTTTCTGAGATGTTAGAAAAACAACAAAAAAAATCTGTCCTACCCATGCTAGTGCCAAACCTAAAAATCCTGAAGGACGTCTTACTGCCTGCCTCTGCATGGATGGAGGACCATTCGTAGTCATGCTCTGACAATTAATTTTTGCCAACAACAAATAAAACCATCCTCATCCTGTCCAAATAGTATGAGGTGGGAGCAGAATACAAGGGAACTGCCCATGGCCAACCAGCATGGGGGTGTGGGGATGTGAGGTCAGGCTGCACCCGATGGCAGGTTCAATCTGGAGAGTATCGCTTGCATTATTTTCCTGCAATCAAAGGGCAGTTTCTTGGTGCTAGCCCCATTCAGTACCACCCACCCGTCTTACTGGATGACCCATGGTCCCTCAGTAGTGACAAGCAGCTGGGGTGAGGCCTAGGCCACTTTCCTGCTCAGTAAGTATCCCATCTGACAGGCAGTCAGGTCGTTCTGGTTTCTCAGCTCACATTGCGCACCTTCCTAAAGGACCCTCTCATCTGCTCTTGTGTGCAAAAGCACACCCTTCCCTGGTACACACAGCCATATACAGCACGCCGTCCATATGCACCAGAAACAAGAGAGAGCACGTGAATGTGGTGAAGGCACTGAAGAAGAGAGGGATGCTGGGGAGCCATGAGCCCCGTGCATGTCTGCCAGCCCACCCCTCTGAGCTGTCCTACGCTCTGCCACAGGAAGGCTCTGCACAAACCCTGCAAAGCCTGTAGGCAAAGATTTTGATTTTCCCAACTTTCCTGCCTCGCTTTAGAGGATGGCATGCAAATGGTGCCCCAGGGGACAGCAGAGCTGAGGCACCCACCTGTGCCTTGAACATAGCCCAGAAAGGGACCAGCTTCTTCCACTTACCACTTGGAGAGGTCACTGGAGGTCCTCCCCATCACTCTAGGCACATCAGCATATCTTTTAAGGAGCTTCCCTCTCCCACCAGTGCTCCCAGCAGCGACACCAGCTGGGAAGGGTGGTGAGGTCCCCACCACTGCACAGCACCAAGAGATGATGGGCTGTACCCAGTCCGCAGATTTGGGCAGGGAGCAAGACCTGTGCTGAGGAATGGGGTGGGAAGGCAGTGGGGCTGGCTCATCCCATATCCCAGGACCTTTCCACATGGTGCAAAACACCTGTGAGGCAGGCAGGGATACAGACCTGCTGCTCGTTTAAGGCTGAAAGGAGGCAGTGGAGCAAACAAATAAAGGTCTCTGGGGGGCAGAGGGGAGGCTGAACAACAAAATTGGCTAAACTGCTCATTTATAATTAACGTGCTGCATTATAAATATTTCCCTTTGCTTAGCTCCCTCGGGCTCTTGCATTTCCTCCCTGAAACCCCCAATTTAGAGAGTGCTCTCAATTAAGTGCAGCAGAACCTCATTAATTCACATAAGCAGCCAGCCAGGCTCATCGGAAAGCAACTTCCCAGGCAAAGGGGAACTGCACAATAAAGCAGGCAAAGATCAGGGCACAAGCTTCCCTCGGCTTGCTGCAGGACATTGCTCAGTGGTAATAACTGCAGCTAATGGTCTATAGCACACTGATAAGTGTCCTTTAGTGTATTTGGTGGCGGTAAAGAAATCTCCTAACATCTCCCAACAAATTAATGAGCCCGGAGGGAAATGACTCACAAGGCTTTGCTCACAAGGCAAGCAAGGAAGAGGGAGGAACCTCTCCGTTTTGAAAGGGTGAATTTGTAGGTGGTTTCCCAGCACCAAGGGTGGGTTTTGGGGATATGAGTTTTGCAGCCTGCCTTCGATGAGGGATGCCCAGGCACAGACCTGACTACTGTCAACGTCACCTCTCCGGGATACTCCATCGCATCCTGCCTGGCTGGCACCAGGGACACAAACATCTCCCAGTTTCTTCTTCTCTGGGATGTGTTTAGGTCTTTGCTGTGTTTGCTCTCTTCTCAAGAAGTGCAGCAGAAGTGAGCGCTGATGTGACTCCCGCTGACAGCCCAGTACTGTTCTGCAGCTTACTACGAGCTGCTCTTTTCGAGGCAGGCTGATGGCTCTAATTGCACAGTGCAGGGACGAATATCCCTTCTCATCTGTAACATTTGCATCAACATCCCTCGCTGTTCTCTGGGAAATGGCCCTCATGGACACACATGCTCTGCTGCAAGAATCAGGACATGCCAAAGCCGTGCAGCCAAGGGCAATCTTTGGCCCATACCCCACTTCATTTCCCACCTGCTTCCCCAACACCCACTTCTTCCTTCCAGGGACCTGACAAAAATACAAATCACACCAGTTGTGGCGCTGGCACCGCTGCACTGTCTCCTTGCCTCGCCTCCAATGCCCGTTCGCCCCTGGGGTCTGTGTCCATGTGCAGGGCTGACGGATGCTGCTGCTTGGCTGTTTCGCACTGTGGTGGCAGTGGCAGGGGTGTGTTGTGGTGTGAACCCAATGAACAAGCTCCATTCTCTCCGTCAGTGCCGGATGCCGCGGGGAAAGCAGCAGCCAGTCAAGATGCATCATTAGTGGGAGCTTTTCCAAGCGAAGGTCACTGATCTGCCAGCTCCAGCCATCCCTTTGCTCTTCCTGGGGAGACTTCATGCTCCCTAGCCCTGCCACGTCTTGGTGACAAGCCTGACACTTCCACAGCCCACGTGCCTCCCGTTTTGGGTGTCGGCAGCTCCCACAGCCAGACTGCCATTGCTCTTCCCAGTGACCATCCTTGGGATACGGGGCAGCAGCACAGAGGAGATGGTAGCTGAGCCAGAGGTGGCACGAAAGTGGTTAGTGTTAGAAAGCTGGTCTCGGCCCCATTTGGGTACTTCCACACCTGGAAAGTGAATCTCCACGCGCCCCTGCCCCTCTGACCTGCAGGAATGCAGCTGCCGGGAACAATGCACCCTCCTCCTCACAACATGTCCCCATGGAAGCAGGGAGAAAGACAACTGTGAAGCTCCTCAGTGCTTTGTTATGGCTGCTTTGTTTCCAAATCAAGCTTCTGGAGACACTTTTTAGATGTCCAGCCTGCAGAAATTGTCTCCATCTGATCCAGCAGCCTCCTTCCCACACTTGCAGCCCATGGTGGTGGTGATGGATCTAGAGCTGCTCTGGGATAACTGAGCCCTGGAGGGCAGCTGGCCAGGTTCCCCACCCACCTGATGTCCAACACACCAGGTTAGATCCTTCAAGGTGAAACTAAGTCAGAAGGAAAGGGCTGGTTTGCAGCAGCCACTTCCAAGCAAACCCCGGAGAGCCTTTCAGTGACACCACCAGTGACTGATGGTTCACTCCCTTCTTGGCACCACCTGCAAGGCTGGCATACCCCCAGGAGAAATTCACACCAGGGAAGTCACAGCAAGGGGTCAAAAAAAAACTCCTCTTGAGTTGTCACCTGCTGCAAAAAACAGAAGCAACCCCCTTCATTTTTACACATCATCCTGATTGCATTTTTATTTTGCACCATGTTCCCCACCCCTCCTTGCTGCTCCATAATGGCAAAGCAAGGGAAAGCTGGCGGCAGCTGGCAGCCCACAGCATTTTGGCAACCCTCACCTCCCTGCCTGCTGTGGATGATCCACGTGGATGCTGTTTGCAAGGTCAAAAAAGAAGCAGACAGTGGCATGGATGGGTTTTAAAGCCAATGGGTCTGCAGCCTGCATGGGATGTTTAAACCCAGCCCAGCTCCACTGACAGCCAAGCCTTTGCCAGGCATGCGCTGGTGGAGGTTTTGGCCCTCTGGGTCTTCCTTGTCCCTCCAGCCACTCGGGTCCCACAGGTATCCTTGCAACAAACACTAAATGATGCAATTAAAGCTCTTTCCCCACACCCTGCCAAAGGCTCACAGAGTGATGCTGCCAAGGGATGTAATTTTATCGGATTCTCCCCAAGTTGGGATCTTGGGGTCCCATCCCAGAACACTCCAGTTTTCTGTATGCTAATACTTCCTATACCCTCACCTCGACAAATACACACATGTCCTCATACGCTTTTCCCAGGGTTTAAAAATTATGCTCCTCATAAGCAAATATAGCATGACCAGGTGCCTTCCGTTAGTCAGCTGGTTCATTGTTTGAAAAGCTTCGTTTTAGAATTCAAAAAGACTGCTAAGAGATATATTTTTTGGCCAGAGAGGGAGAGAAACCTTGCTTAAACAAAAGTGTGTTGTGATTGGAACTAAAAAGGGAATTACCTTTTAAGATAAAAACTATAAACATTTCCTATTGAAAAATACCCCCAGCCATGCAAACAGCCCCCTTCTCTCAGTCAGCCCAAGAAAATGACACCTGAGGTGATATTTCAACCGGCTGCTGCAATAACCTCAGGTATATCTGGATGCCTAGGGGCCATGAAACGCTTCTCGTCCACCCCAAGTGATCCAGGAGCATGAGAAAACACTGAGCTATTTTTATTTCCTCCCCTTGCTTTTGTCAGCTTTTGCTCTTGGTTCTGCTACTGCAGCAAAAAAACCACCCTAAAACAAACAAACAAAAAAAGCCCCACATGTTTGAAGGAAATAGCAACACAATGATGGAAATAGCAACACGAGCCCTGTGAACAAGCTGCGTGACTGAGCAGGACAAGTGGAAGAGCAAGCTGGAAAGTGAAGCTCTCTGGAGGGAGAGAGTGGAAGGTGCAGTTAAAGAGGAAAGAGGCTGTGTGGCTGTGAAATACGTTATTATTGGAGAACCATCACTCATTTTCCTATTTGTTGCATTTTTGCTGATTCTCCCTTGCAAAAGCACCACCACTGCCTTCTCCTAATGCGAAGGGATCCTGGTTTTATATCTGATGTCTAAGTGAATTTTAGATGTAAGTTTTGCTTGCAGGGGCCAACTTAACAGTGTGCTACTACGCACACAGCGTTAGCAATGACAACAGGTTTTCAACACAAGCTTAAATACTGCAGCATCACTTGGCATCCCTGCAGGTCATTTTTCCCCTACCCCAGCTTTACAGATGCTCAGAGAGCTCAGCCAAATTGAAAGAGAGGTGAGCAGAGCCAGACCCTGCATCCCCATGCGCTGGTTTAGTTACCTTCCACCTGGTTATTCATGTTGAGCTTCTGCATGAACACCCTTTATCCACCCATATTTTAAGGCTCATAAAAATCACGTGGTGAGCTGCTTTAATAGCTGGACATTATGTACATAGGCTGGCAGGAGCCAAACCTCTTGCAATTAAGAGGTGCTGCAGAATAAGTGCAAAGTCTTAATTAATAACACTTTTGGAGCTTCCTGAGAAAGGCCATCCTGAGTCACTCTCTTCCACTGAAGCAAACCCACAGCCAAAGAAACGTTAAAGTTGGAAACCCTCCTGCTTCCTCGCTGTGCTTCCAAGCAATATCCTCTCCTGGAGAGCGGGGACAGCAGGGAGTGAAATATTTTGGGATGAGGTATAAAACGAGTCATCATCCAGAAATACCACTTCTAAAAGCAGATTTCATCGCGCTGCTAATGCATCTCCACATTCGCATTTCCCTGTTTTCAAAGAAGGTCTCTCCAATAATCTTTAAATCTCTCTCCTAACTCAAGCGCTGCACAGCTGCTGGATTTAATGCAGACTTCAGTTCCCATTCAGGTCACTGCTGACAGACTCGCTAGACCCCATCACAAGATGCTTTTTATCTCTCTGCTTTTCCCGCACCCCCGCATCACAGGGTGATGCAGGTGGGGCAGAACCCCGGGGAGTTCATTTAGTGCATCCCCCTGCTCCAAGCAGGATCAGGTCTGGGATCAGACCCGGTGTCTCCATGGACAGAGAATCAGGGAGGGGAAAACCTCCACCCTGACAAGCTGGTACTATAGGCTGGGATGAAAATAGCTGCTTTGTGGGGCAATCAAACCAGGATACAAAGCTGCAGGGCAGGGGGAAATATTCCAGGGAAGGAAATACAGTTTTCCCTTATTTCATCTTGATGAGCACTGCTGAGGCCAGGTGCTGCCAAGTTCCTTGCCAGGACAACCCAGCACAACAATGTCATTTTGGTCACCTTTTACCAAAACTTACCTATCATGGGAATATATAAAATGTGCAACAACTGGGATGCACTCTGCAGAGCCGAGTATGGTGACACCAACAGCAAAGCAGAAGTGACAGACACGGCACACAGCAGCAGGGAACGCACTGAAAGGACATATTCAGGATATTCAGGAGATATTCAGATGCTTTCTGTGCTGCACACACCTTTGCCGTTGATGGAGGCAGAGGAGTGCCCTGGCTGTGCGGGCTATGGCCACAGCGCGAGTTATTTTGGAGCCCAGCAAAGCTGACTTTTGAGGAAAACCCCCAGGAAAAGGCTGGGCAGCATTTCTGTCCTGCCTTGTGCTGCTCCTTCAGGACAGAGCTTGTTGCAACTGGTCTCTGCTATTGTGGCAGGGAGCACTGCAACCTGCAGGAAAATGCTAAAAATTAGGAATGCCCAAACTGGGGCTTTCAGACTCAAAGTCCAGCCAAAGTCACCTGACAGTCTGTTTCCAACAGGAGACAAAATTGGCAATAAAGGAAAGAACAAAAACTGCTCAGGCGACAATTTTGGACCCTTGGTAAGTTGGGCAGCTGCCTGAGACTGATGTCCATCTTTGCCAGTCCCCTGGAATGCATCAGGTGAAGCTGTGTGTTACCAGCATCTCAAGTAACAACTTGCTATTAAACACAGGCAGGCCAAAGGGTTTAGGCACATCCCTGGACTTCCCAAATCACCGCCGCTCAGCCTGCAGCCGAGACAGGGAGGTAGCACCCCTGGCCTGTCTCCAGCTCCACAGCCCTGGCCAAAACCCAGCCATTACTCTCAGCTGGAGAAGTCCAGCCCCTCTCCTCAATGCCAGGCTACCATGCAGGTGGTTTATTCTCATAAAACCAGAGAGGTACGTGAGTAAGATTTACCACAAGCTGCTGGGATAGGCGCTGATGTTTCTGCTCCATGCCAGTCCTCATCACATAGAAGCAGGACTGCCTAGAGCCTGCCGTGCATAGAGACATGTTTTCCAGTCCACATGATTCCTGGTTTCCTCCGCTGCTGGAGCCTCCATTGACACGGTCTTGCCCATTTTTAATTAAAAAGCAGAACAAAAGCATTTGTCTCCCCTGCAAACAAGCCACCAGCACATCTCCTTCAGAGCAAGCAGTGGCATGTACGCTCTGCAGCTCACCAAGACAGCATCACGAGCATGGAAGTAGCAGCTGAGAGCAGCCAGAGGAATGTGGACCAGAGCAGAAGAGCGGCCAGGATCCATCCTCGAATGGGTGCCTGCTTCGAGAACCTCTGAGGATGCCACCGGGCGTTTCTGTGGCTCCTTCCCTCGACATCCGCAGGAGCAGGGAGTTCTTCAGCACGGTTTTTAAAAACTTGTGAGTGCAAAGAGGTGCTGGGATGTGAAAGAGGCATCATCAGCCCCATCTAAACCCTTCCCCAGGAGATTAGACAGCGCGTAATCTCCACTCACAATAATAATTACACGGCTTTGCTTGATTTAAGTCTCCGTTGCTTTCCCTTATCCAGATGCACTGGAGCATGGCTCCGCTTATCCGACAGGCAGTGACGAGTGAGCATCCCCTGCCCATTTTCTTGAAATTTCAGACCAGTGCCTGTAATTTGTTAACATCTCTTCTCCCCTCCGATTTAAATCTTGGGCATGGCAGGCCTCTGTCTAACAATAATACAGGGATTTCAGGGGTATTTACGAGAGGCTTAAAACTTAATCCTACATGAGGAAGGTAAGCCTGCTCTTGGCCTAAAACACAGCTGGAAAATCTGGTGTCATTGCTACAGCAGGAGAAAAGAGGCATTAATTGTGGCGAGTGCCCTTCGAGTGGGGCCAGGAGACCTCCAGCACTACTGAGCCAACTCCTGCAGCCAGGTTAGGGAGTGCAGCAGTGAATTTGGGAATCACAGAATGGTTTGGGTTGGAAGGGACCTTTAAAGGTCATCTAGTCCAATCACCCTGCAGTGAGCAGGGACATCTTCAAGTAGATCAGATTGCTCAGAGCCCCATCCAACCTAATCCCTTGAATGTTTCCAGGGATGGGGCATCTACCACCTCTCCGGGCAACCTGTTCCAGTGTTTCATCACCCTCATCGTAAAAAATTTCTTCTTTATATCTAGTCTAAATCTACCCTCTTTTCATTTAAAACCATTACCCCTTGTCCTGTCACTACAGGCCCTACTAAAAAGTCTGTCCCCATCTTTCTTATAAACCCCCTTTAAGTATTGAAAGGCTGCAATAAGGTGTCCCCAGAGCCTTCTCTTCTCCAGACTGAATAATCCCAACTCTCTCAGCCTTTCCTCATAGGAGAGGTGTTCCAGCCCTCTGATCATTTTTGTGGCCCTCCTCTGGACCCGTTCCACCAGGTCCATGCCCCCAGCTGGGGGCATTTCCCATGCAGGCTTTGGTGCCCATCCCTCTGCTTGTGAGATTGAGGATTTTTGCCTCATTTCTCCCCATGGTGTTATGTCCTGCAGGATCTCTGTTTTGGCCAACTCTGATAGGGATAATGAGTCCCAGAACAGATAGCTGGGGGTAATTCCTGTGCCAACATACAGAGGTAAAAATGTTCAGTTTACTGGGAAAAAAAAGCGTGATTTTGGCCACCTCACAGGTGGCCTGCCTGTGGTACCCTGCACCACTTAGGCTGCCTGTGCCAAGAAGCAAAAGCAAACGAACCAAGAGAGAAAGGTGGCAAGGCAGTCTGCTCCATCCTGGATGGACTGTGAGAGCCAGCACCAGCACCTGTGAACCTGCCCACAGGCACCACCCAGGCATCGATTTACCAGCAGAAATACAAACGAACCTCAATTCTTGACCTCTTTCTAAGTGTGACGCAACCAAGCTCAGATGTCAGCGTATCTCAGCATTGGGAAGATGTGCGTGCATGTTTTCAGCTTAAGAAATGCGGCCACAAGGGCAGCATCACAGAGCAGACACGTCATGCTGGGAGCTCAGCAGAGAGATCAGCGACTCGCATCAGCCCTCGCATCAGCAGTATCTCAGTTAAACCCATGAGCCTAGAGCCCTTCATCGCCCTAGGAGTGACACAGCTTTGCCCTAAAAGCAAGCTCTGCACCGCCAGGCCAAATCTCCCTCAGGCTGGGCTGCAGGGGCACGGCTTCCCCAGCAGTGCTTTCCGTTTGTGCAGTCCTCTGGGGAGAGATGGTGGAAGGACAAAAGAGATGCCCAAGCCTGTTTTATGGCAGCAAACTGGAAACCCAGGGGAGGGGGAGACTTTTGAACAGGCTGTAACTGGGTGCCCAGACATCAGCAGAGAAGAGCAGGGCCATGAGAGCTGGTGACCGGAGCAGCCCCTTGCTGCAGCAATGTCAACCTCGGTGGCCACAGAGCAACATGTGGCCCTACTTGTGCTGGCAGGGATGAGCATGGAGTGGGGGACGCCTGTGCAAGTTGTAGGGACACCTCCTCCAGCCTGAATGGGCTTGGGGAGAAAGGCTCTACATTTTGGAGACTGAAGACCTTGCTTCCTCAGGGCCACCCCGGGGAACCGATTCATTTCTGCAACACCCCAAATACCACTTGGCATCCCAAGAGAGCTGTGTCCCTCCCCATATGTCCTCTCCACCCTGCATGGGAGGCAAGGGGCTCAGCCCCCTGACCACTGCGCGGACGGGTCTCTTTCTTACTTTCTTCTTGCTACAGTAGATCTGCCACTTCTTCTCTGCCGGCAGCGCAAACATGGCCTCTCTGTGCTTGTCTGTGAGGTCAAGTTCATCCTGGAAAGGGGAAAAAAAAACATGCAACATTGAGTAAACAAATGGGTGATGGCACGGACACAATCCCCCAGATACGTGGTGCAAATCAATGTGGGGCCACAGCACAGCAATGGTCCCGCAGCATCGGCGCGTGACTATTGATTTATCAGGGGAATGATGCTAATTTTCATCCTGCTGTTGCTGACCTCCCCCTGACTTCTGGGCTACATCCGGCTGCCAGGAGGACAGGGCTGCAAACCTCCCTGCCTCATTCCTCACAGACATTGCCTTCATTGCTTTTAAAGGCAGCAAGTGTTTTAGAAAGGACATCCATGAAGCTGTTACAGCTTCCCGCAAGATAGCCTCGCACAGAGGATTGAGAGCTCCAGATGACAGACCACATCTAAGATACGTACAGCGAGGAACAATTAAAATAGAACCCTTCTTCTTTACCACCCCAGATAACTGCTTCACCACTGAGCACCCTGAGTGGTCCAGCCCATTTCCATTTCCGACACCATCATATCATCAAAAACTGGGGGCTTTTTTTGGCTTTTGGTTTGTTTTCCTATAACTAAAAATAGAAAGCGCATTTCCTAATATCTACAGTTCATAAAGAGGTATATCCACTCCATCAAAACTGGGCTACACATTGCCCAGCAGAGATAAAGCTGTTTACTGACTGAAACCTTTATTGGTTTATCTGATGTTATTTTAAAGGACACATCCATTTTCCACTTGGAGGCTCAGTTAGCAGCATGCCCTCCACCAGGATGTCCGAGTATTATCAAAGCCTCGCCACTTCCTGGTGCTAGATGTAGGTCAAAGCTTTTATCAGAGAACTAAATAAAACATTCAGGCAGGGCTGTGAGGCTCGTTGCTAAAGCCAACATTGATCTTACAACCATGGATGTCTCTTAAAATCACCACCACTGATGACAATCCTTGTGCTGGAGGGGTGTTGGTGCAGCGGTGGGAGTGCTGGAGATGCTGTATGTCACAGGAGAGCCCTGCCATGGCCTCCAGCCAACTCATCTCACCCATGCAGTGGATTTAATTAAGAGGATCCCCTTTAAAAATTACACACTTAATTCCAGCAACTAATAAAATAAAAAAAAAAAAAAGAAAGAAAGAAACCACACGGAGACCCATTAAAGATTCCCTGCCTGAATAATAATGCTTATCAACTAAAGCTAGCCCCTGATAACCCAATCAAAGGTAAAAGCCCCATGTGGCAAAAGCTGAACAAGATGCCTATGGGTAAAGATGCGTCCCTGCATAAGCAAGCCCACATGCCATGAAGAAATTCAACTGATCTAATTGAAGCTCATATTGCACTCAGTAGACAAGGAAGGCAGCCTTCAGCTATCTTGTAACCTAAACCCAAGGGCCCTCCAGAGCAACATGCAGTAACAGAGGGTTGCCGGCAGTCCTAACATCTTGGAGAGGCTTATACATCCATTTCAGGTATTAATTTCACTTCCCGATGAAACTACTCCTTGAAAGGTAAGGTGTCATGGAGCTTTTTCCATTATGTACGCATGGAAGAGCTTTGCCTCTTCCTTGATCTTTGCCCCTCCATATCAACTGACTCTTCAAACCACTGTACTGCACAGAGCTGACATCGGCGGAGCTCTGGAAGCAGACTTGCAAGACACTTACAAGAGAAATAAACACGCTGCTGCAACAGAGACTTGGAAAAAAGTGAGGACTGAGAAAGCTGAGACTATCTGAGACACCCCTCCTCCTCCTGGACCCAGGAGGAGAACTAAGCTGACTCCTCCAACAAGCGCCACTTTCAAACTTCCCCGTGGCCTTACAATTTGTGAGGCCAGGGATTCATATCCAGCAACTGATCTCCTCCCCAGCCTTGGGCATGTCTCGTCACCCTTCCACGCCTCAAAACTGAAATTGCACTCCTGAAATTGTCCTTCGCCATTGCTTCCTCAGGCTACGAGACACCCAAGCTCTGCTTCAGCCCTAATTCTGCACGTCTGAAGGTGGCCAACAGGATGACATCTGACACAGGGACCCGGCTGAAATTCAGCTCATTGGAAAAGTACATCTGGGAGTGTGGGAGAGGATGAGGGTCTCCTGATGAATATCTACCTCTGTGTTGACGGTTTAAGTGAGCACAGGGAAGTGCTTCCATTGTGACCTTGCTTCCCTGACATGTGAATCTGGGATTCAGGCAGGAAAGCCATGCACATCTGTACTTAGGTCCTTAGAAAAATATTTATTGAAACTTTCAAAATACCCATATCCTAAAAATACAACTTGTGCAAATGCTAAGATTTATTAACCAAGAAAAAAAATCTTAACTAAGCTGAAGCCTACACAGGAGCAAGAAGGGATAAAGCAGAAGAACATATTAGGTGCTGGCACTTTACAATGTGCAAACACATCCAAAAAAGGTACAGAAATGCTTCTGAGCCCCACAGAACACATTTCATTGTGCCCCAGCTCTAACAGGTTCAGTCATTGCAGCCCTGCATCACCCAGTAACACCTGCCTAATGAAATCTTGCAGGATCCTTGGGAGGGGTGTTTAAATAAATACTATGTGGCACCCAGTGAATATGAAAATCCTCATAATCAAATAGTGACTAATGACTGTTATTCTGAGTTGTAGCAGTGACTTAACCATGAAGAGTCAGGTCTTTGCTGGTTTTATGTGCATGGAGAATTCCAGCACCCACTTCCAGCCCTTCGCTTACGCTCACTGATGGCTACCTCAGTACACCTGGGCCCCAAGCAGGACAGGAACACCAGCCATTTTCTGGGGACTCACAGACCACCGAACAAGCGCAGCTCTGACAAAGCCTTTAGCAATGGCTTGGCGGAGTCGTAGCATGGCAGAGAAGCCGTGTACAACCTCAAACCCATATGCGCCTTCAATTAATAATCATGAGCTCGTCAATTAGGTGATTCTAACTGGCAATTAATTTTATAGGCCATTTGCAAGCCATGCACTCCCGCCACAGCATGCGATGTTGGTGGCTGTTGAAGAGTGATAAGATAACCGGTGGCTCGGTGTCCTTCACCCCCCTAGCCCTCACCCCTCACTTCAGCCTCCCCTTTCACAGCTCTACGCCTTCCACCTGGCTGCTTCCCGTGGCAGGATCTGCCAACTAGGCTATATATTTTTTTTTAATCGTGTCAAAGGCACATAAAATAACAGCTTCGTTTTGCTACCAAAAGGAAGTCTCTGCCCAGAGTGTTTTTACTGGAAAGAGATACGCTACTCTTAAGTATTTATCCTGAACAGTTAAACTATTCACCTTTAGATCAGGAAACATGTTTCCACATTAAATCTTTATTCGAATATGATTTTTAAAAAAACTCATAGAGGAGATTTGATTCTCAGCGTGTATTTGCTATTTCTAGGAGGTAAAATACTTCTGTGCAGCTTGCTTTGCTGATGGCTCTCTGCTCAAGCCAAGCAAATCCCCCCCTCTCTCTGAGCACGGCACAGGCTCCAGTGAAGGTGATCCCACACCGTTCTTCACAGATCAGCACCCTGTGAGCATGAACCCATGGACCAAACAAGTTTCTATCAAGTGATCTATACCTTTTCCTTGGAGGACACCCAGCGGTGCTCGGGGAGGTACAGACCATGGGACCATGCCCGGGGGGAATGTTCCCATGGTCTGTACCTCCCCGAGCTGGCAGCTGGGTTGTATGAGGAGCCCAAGCCACTAGAAGTCCTCTGGTCCAACACCCTGATGAAGCAGGACCATGTCCAGATGGCTTTTGAATATCTCCAAGGAGGGAGACTCCACCACCTCTCTGGTTTGCAGCCACTGTAGTAACCAACCACCTCCTGAAGGCAAAGCCAGATCAAGCAGAAAAGTGAGGCGCTGCCGCTGGAAGAAATGTTTAACCCTTCTACCAGAAAGGGCATCAAGTCCAGCCCCAGACTCACCGTGTGGTCCTCAGTGCAAGCTCCTGTTCTGCCACTTCACCTATGCCATGGTAGACGCTTCAGTGAGCATCTTCCATGGGCTGCTAGCCACAGGCTTTAAGGAGGCAACAGCAGGAAGCCAGCAGGATGCTGCAAATCTCTTGACTTCAGAAATGACCTCCAGTATGAGCTCTCAGAGCTGGGTGAGCCTGAGCGCTACCCACCCACGGCTGCAATAGCCCAGCACAACCATCACCGGTTCTTCCGCTACATCCCACAGGTCCTGTGGACCACCAAACATTCTGCAAGAAATATCCGGGGAGTAGAGATTCAATAAGGGACAATACAGGGGTCTGCACCCCCAAAATATCTTCAGAGGTTGTAGGAAAAAAGATGAAAAACTTTTAAGTCTAATGCACCTTTCTGGCTAACAAATTGTGTAACCGTAATACATGGAGCAGACGGTAAAAAATAAGGAGGTCATCCATTGCTGTAACTGAAATAAAAATTAATTAAAATTTGCTGGGTTGTTCTGGGTTTATATATACATACATATGTGTGCATATATATATCCCGCTCTACACACACACATACGGACATCACCAGGTCAATAAATGACAACATAATAAAGAGCAAGTGAATTTGCTACTGATGGATGGACGCAGAGTTTAGAAATTTCTGTGAGACTACAGTACAAGAATGCAAGACCTCCTGCATTCTCAAATAAAGCATGAGACATCCAAGGTTGCACAAAAAAAAAACAACAAAAAAGAAAAAATAGAAAAAAAGAAACAAGTGGGAACTTTCTGGTAACATATGGGATTAACTGGTACAGCATACGAATTAAAAAAAATAAAAAAGGTCTGTTGAAGGCTGCCTCAGCTTCCTTTCTCAGGGGTCATATCACTTTTTCACTCTTTTCCAAGCATTATTCTCCAAGTTCATCAGTTTGACTTATCCCAGAATGCTGCAGTGTCAAGGGAAATGGCAATCAGCATTCTTCTCACCGTACCTCATCTAATCATCTTCCGCTGGGCGACGGCACTGCCCGCACATCCAGCTGGGCAGCTGCCTGCCTGCAGCTGCCAGCTCAGGCAGCGACCTGCACTGGCACGCAATAAATCTCCACCTCAGAACTGATCTTACTTAGCTCGCTATTTTCTTTTTAAGCTGTTTTCCTAAAGAAACAGACTTATTACTCAGTGGCTGTTACAGAGCAAACAACAACCGCTTGAAACACATCCTGCACCATGGGAGGAGCTTCTATATCTGCGACATTTATTTAGGTGATTACAATTCTCAACGCATGCAGATTTATCTTAGGTGTTTTTTTTTAAATAGGAAGGTAGTGAATGAAGTCTTTTATTTTTAGTATTAGTAATAAAAATAACTCCTCCCTAGCACACATCTTTTCAGAAATAGTACCCTGAGAACTTAAAAACGACACCTCAGAGAAACAGACCCCAGCCAATATTATCACTGTATATTTTTAATTTACCCCTGACAATCTGCAGCTGGAATTATAGAACAGGAACAAAACTCAAATATTCATATTTCTTAATGAATAAGCATAGCAGATAAGAAATTTTTATTAATTTTGCCTTTATCATGCAATGAATTTTTTAAAAAAGGAAATTGCTTACAACAAGGGAATGAGTAGCAACAAGGAATAACGTGTTAGCACTTCAAAGTGCTTGTGCCTAGTCAACCTCCTCCCACATCAAATTTTTAGTCCCAGACTGGAAGAGGAAAGACCTCAATCCACCCTGCTCTGCAGCTTTAAGTTATTGATCTGAACTCACAGGACAGACGTAAATAAAATATGTATTCCTTTCTTCTTCTGCAGGAAAGATTATAGCCATCAATAGATGATTTAGCTCCTCAGTAAATCCTAGCTGCAGATGCTTCATGTTCCCATCAGTTCAAATACTTAACTGAGGCAGACAGCATGTACTGCTTTAATATTGTTTCATTTAATTCATTATTTTAATAGGCTAAAGGTGTTCATATTCCAATATTAATGTATTTTAAGAGAAGTATCTACTTAGCTTTCTCAAGTTTTTTTTTTTTTGTAATATAAGCTTATAACCACATAAATACATTTTTTTTATTTATTGAGCTCAGCTTTCTGTGACCTTTTCACTGACATTATCTGGAAAACCCTTCTCCCATTTTAATTAAATACAGGGTACTTTTATAGCCTGAGTTATTGATCTACACAGTTTCACCCTGGAGAGCACTCTCAGATCTAGAAGCCCTGCAGGTGCACCACCAGCACACTTCTTCCACAGAATTGTACATAAACCCCAAGGAAAAAAAAAAAATGTATTGGCCCATTATTTACTACTGTGATCACTAAGGTTGATTAAATTCAAGTTAACCACAGCTGGGCTTGGCTGTCCTTTGGTGGGTGCACCTCGTTCCATAATAAAGCACAGTTGGAAAATAAATAAGAGGAGGTTTTGGATGTGTATCTCCCACCCATTTATGGACCTAAAGAGGCAGCTCTCTTTTCAATCTCTTTTTATATACCAACTCCGCTGCTGGCATCCCTGAGGGCTACTGAAGTTGGAAGGCAAGCTAATGAACGGGTCAAGTGTGGCTTCAGATGTCCCCTGCCCGATAGGCATGCTCACTTAGGAAAGCTGTGCATGGTTGGTCTGGGGCTAAACCCCCTCCAAGGTTTCCCCAGGTAACACTCTGGGAAGGGCCTCAAAAAGGGGCTGGATGGGAATTAGTGGCTGCAAAGCCCCACGCCAACTCGATCCTGAAAGCTTCCCAAGATTTACTACTCTGTGCATGGGACCTGAAGGATGCAGCCGAGGGAAGCAGGAGCCAGTTACAGCCTGATGCTGATGGGCAACATAAGATGGAAACAGGCTCCTTGCATACCCATGTCTTGGTTGGGACAAGTGGTCCTCATTTCCCCACAACTCTGGCTGTGGTCACACCTGGCATCGTAAGGTGATTTTTAAGAACTCGAGCAGGTGCAAACCAGAGAGTCACCCTGTGAGGAGTCAACTTCTGACTGAGGTTTGACATTCAGCAAGATGCCTAGCACAAGCAGGCACCAGATAGGCTTATAGATGTTAGGTGTTGTTGGGGAAGGAAAGCTGATCCCCATAACTAATAGTATTGACTTGAACACTGGAGTCGATGGGAATTCAGACCGCTGGGTGCTCAGGCAGGATCCTGCCCACGGGGCTGCAGAAAGCCTCAGCTGCCAAAAGCCAACCTCAGTGATGCTTGCATGCCAAGACACACCCAGACTCTGCCGGCAACAGATACTACAGCAGTACGAATAGCTTTCATTTGCAACTGCAAAAGGATACAAGGCAGGCCCAGGCTATTCCCAACAGGAACGATTCCTGCTGAAGTCGGTGATAAGGCACAACCCACGTGCTCCTCAATCCTGCCCGTAACTCCAGCAACACCACCCAACCACGGAGAAATTAGGAAGGCCACTGCTGGAGCAGATGCTCCATCCAGTGAGGCTGGTACCCTCCATGCTGACCTGTGCCAGAAACACTTGGAGCCAAAACACAAGCCAAAAACCTAAATGCCCCAATTAAGGCAACCAACGCGTTACCGAATGACCTGCCCAGGCATCTCCCAGGGACGTGGCCTCCTCTTTTGTGAAGTGCAAAGTGGAAAGCATTTAGCAGGGAGACCACATAATTTTTCCACTTCAGCTGTACTTCTCCAGGAAACAAAGGGTTTTCTTACATGCTCTCTGCCTTCATCTGGGGTTCACATTGTGCTATAACTTGGCTCCTTTGTAAAATTACGGGTTGGGAACAGCATGGTTTTGGGGCAAGACCCCATGCTAGTTTGCAGCTGTTAACAGATACTGCAATTACATGAATGCTGAAAAGGTGAAATATAGCGTTCCTCGGTGGATTACTTCCTTCAGGTCCGTGGAACGCATATAGGCAGAAAATCCTTATTTTCTCACCGAGTAGGTGCGTGACTTCTATATAGATGCTTATCTATCGAAACACGTGTTAAGAGATTATATGTGAGGGTGTAACGCCACAAGGTGACAAAAACAAGTGCTGTGAGTGGCAGGCTGCGATGAGAGCGTGGCAGGTCCAGGCTGTTAACATCTAATGAGCAGAACCTGGGCAACCCAAGGTAAAAGCGTCCACACGGTTCCCTGCAGAGCAAATTTAGAAGCAGACATTACCAAATCACTTGGTTTTCTTCCTTAAAAGTGATTCATAAAGCTCAAGGGAGCTTGATCTTGGGAGACGGTGGTGGGACAGAGTCAGGAGTCCCATGCTGTGTGTCTGGCCCTGGCTAGACTCTGCAGAAAAGGGTGTTTTGCCCAGGACACAAGGGCTATTGCAATCATATTTTTTCTGGATACCAACTGCATGCTTTTGCAAATATAGGGGAAAACAGCTTCAGGTACCATTCAGTGGCTCACAAAATCCTGCAGTCCTTAATGCTGCAAAGACCAGACAGTGAAAAACAACAGCTGACCTGCAAGCATGAAATGCAACGCTTGGCTTTGCAGCTGATCCCTCAGCTGCTACCTAAAAGCTGCATTGTTTTGCAAGGCCCAAAACCTCCTACTTTCTCCTTATTGGATTAGAAACCCGGGGAAATACACATTACTTAAGTTCCTAAATTAAACTGGATATCGCTAGCAATGAGTTCCCAACGCCATGCTGATATTAACACATAACAGCACTCACAATGACTGCACCACTGCCTTCTCCTTACATTGGGGTTGCCCGCCGCTCCCCGTTTGAGCAGCATATGAAATAGCAATCACCCCAGCATGCCGAAAGGGCAGGAAGGCACGGCTCTGTGGGACAGTTATGCATGAAGCATCTTACCCAAGCACCCCACTTCATGAGCCACAGACTGATTGCTCACCACAAAGCATTTCAAAGGCGACACAGCATTAACCTCTGTGACAGGGGATGCTATTTCCTAACAGATAGCATCCCAAGAGCAGCTCTAATGAAATGTATTAGTTGCCCCAAGTACAGCAAAATCAAATGCTGTGATAAATCTTGTAAGCTGCCAGAGACCTCTTCTTTGTTCCCCAGGCTCCCGAGTTTCCACTACTTCAGAAAGCAGCAGGGAGGGATGGAGCAGCCTTCCATGATGCGGAAGGGGAAGGCTTAAAGCCCAGAACTTCAGAGACCATATGTGAATATCTCCCCTCCAGCAGAACCCGGTGAAGGCAGTTACTAACACTGTGCAATGCCAGCGGGCAAGGGTCTGGGTCCATACCAATCCTGGGGGGCTGAGGACACTGCACAGCCACCAGCCACTCGCCTCCTGGCATCACCTCCACAGGTGTCTAAGACCTGCCGGCTGATGGAGTCTGGGCAGTGGGACCCAGAGAGGGTTACCTGCTCTAGTTTCATAGGCTAAAATTGTGATGCTGCACATCACAGGCGGGATGCAGGGCTAGGCGGAGGTTGCTCTTATTTCTTCCACATCACTAATGACAAGTTGGAGGTGAAAAGTCTGAGAGGCCCCATCAGTACCAGTAACTGGAATTTCCTCAAAGCCCAGGTATTCGGGAGGACAAGCTTTGAGGGGTAGCCAGCATCTCCTATGAGCCTGTCCCTCCACTGGCAGGGATGCAGGCTGGGAGCAAGGTTTGGGACCAGGTAGAGGCAGCACCTCATGGTCTAGGGTCAAGCAAAGCCATGATGGACCTGGAAGCTCCCCTGAGCTTCCAGGAGGTCTAAGGAGTTGCCGGAGCACCATTCTTGTACTGCTGGGACAGAGACACCGCTGTGACCCACCCCACTAGAAGAAGAGCCAGCGAGGGCTCCTGTATTGTGCCGGGGCTCCCGCTGCTCTCTCCAGACCAAGCTGTTCAATCCCCCTGTGCCTCCACCCCCGGCCTGGCGCACGTCCCGCGGTGCTGATGCACACCACCACACACAGAGCGTTTCATTGCAAACCTCAGAGTGACAAGGAGTGTTAAGCAGATATAAAGGACATCAGTCATTTACCCATCTGGTGGAAAGTCTGGTTGCTGGCAGAAAAGAGAGGATTGTTACAGCAAGATCTACCATATGGCACCATTATGTGGAGCTTTGCAAGTGCTTTCTTTGAGTGTGCAAGCAAGATTTCAGCCTTTGAAGAAATGCTGCATTGTTAGCCTGGATAAGCAGGAGCTTCTTGAAAGAAGCCGTGGCAGATGGCACAGCTTTCTTCTCTTGGTTTGCAGGCAGCTCCTGCAGCCCCAGGTATTCCCCCTCATGGGGCTGAGCAGCCCCACGGCACAGCGATCCTCCTGATGTGTCCTATGGGAGGATCGATGCCTCCTGAAACTCCTTAAATCTCATGGATGTTGCCTGGTGAGTACCACTCCACTGCACGAGCCCAGGGAATCAAACTCCACCGACCCAAGCCGCTGGGATGCACCGATGTCGATGAAAGGAGAGCTGCGCGAAACTGCAAAGCCTTGCCCCAGCCAAAGGAGCTGCAGATGAGTACATCTTCCGGAAATACCCTGCTTTTGTCTGCACCTCCCTGCCAGCACCTGCTCCTCCCTGGGTGGCTGAGCCTAAGCCCCGGCAAGACAGTGGACAAAGAAAAGCCTTTCAGACGGGGCCAGTGCCCACTTGAGCGACACCCCAACAATAGCCTTATGAAAACCTATTCAACCCAGGCAGGGGGAAAGGAAGGGAAAAGGAAAAGGTCCCTCCAGGAGGAAGCAGCGATCCGTCATTGACCACAGCAACATCTGCATCTGCCCTGCGCAGGCTCCTGTTGGCTGTGTACTGCTGGCTGGGACAGGGCACATTGTCTCTGCAGCCCAGGATGACCATGGGGCATTTCTCACAGGTTGATTGCTCCTGTTTGTGCCCAGGCAAAAAAAAAGAAAACATTTCCTGTTTCCCTGTTGTTCCTCCTGAGAAACACGAGCACGGACATAAAATAAACCCCTAACTATTTAACTATTCTATCTAAGTATTCTATCTAAAATCTGAAGTGTCCATATAACACATAGCAGACCATGAAACACACACCAGGAGGGCAGATCAAGCCTTTAGCTGATCTTGGAGTCAGCTGCTCCAAGTCCCTCTGCAGCTCAGGGCCTTGTCCTCAGCTGCTGGCATGGGACAGTCACTGATTTCTCACGCTATGGGTGTTCCCTGACTCAGACAAACCTGCACACTTAAAAACACCCAAAGCCCCGAGAATATTTTGTGGGATGGCTCGAAAAAGAAAGAGGCTTTGCCCTTTGATGTAGGCAGCAGGCTGGGATCTGCAGAGCAGGGACCTTGCTGGATTGCTGGTCTCTGTGGGAGGACTGTCCATCCTGGTAACCAAACTTACCGCTGCAACGAACCCAAAGATATTGCCTGTCCCAGGCCTGAAATCTTCCACCCCTGCCACCCCAAGTCCTTGAAGGGAACAAATGGGGTAGAAAAGTCACTATTAAGCTGCAAGAGAAGAGCTGGTCGAGGACCAACCGGAGGTGTCAAAGCCTCCAGATCCCCTCCAACGCCTTTGACTTCCCTCAACCCAATAGACCGAGACGACCGAGGACTTTGGAGCGAATCCTGGTCCCACAGAGCGGGCACAAGCCATCCCGCCCTGGATGGTTGAGCATGACAGGCTGGGTGGCATCAGGCTCCCATAGGCATAAAATTCAGCCCAGCACCTCTGAGTGCTTTCTCTCTCTCTCTTCCAAATGTTACACAGTGGGTTTATACAGAAACAGTGGGACACTTTCCAAACCATTTAACTAATGCTGAAATTTAATACCCGACACCAACAGGTTACTGAGAACAAGACGGAGCTGTTGTAATGGAGGAGGGGTGGGATTTGCAGCTTCACTCCCCTGAATGGGAATCTGCCCTCTTGTGCTGGTGGGGCAGAGCTTGGCTTCCCCTTCCCTCCCACCTGGCACTGGCTTGGGTTGAGATCTCCTGATGTTTTTTTGGGGGAGCCAGGGGGTTGCAGCTGCTTGCATGAGAACATGGTGGGCACCTGCTGTTCCCCTCTCTCTATGATGTCAGTCACCAGGGAGCCAGCATGGCTCCTGCTGCCAGCATGCCATGGAGCAGTAGCTGCCTCAGAACCTTATTCTCACCCTTGGTTGGGGGAAAAAAAACAGAATCTTGGCAGCACAGAGCAAGGGATGGAGAGCAGAAGGGCCATACCAGGGCATGCCCTGGGTCCGGCTCGGCCCTGGAAGCGCTGCTGGGCTCCTGCCTCACTGCATATACAGCTGTTCCCTGCGGCACAGCCTCTGCACGAAGCATCTGGCTGAATTTGGGGGAGATTCTTTGAAAATCCTGGGCTGAGACGAAGTGCCGCAGGCTTGGTGGGGCTCCAGCACATGAGCCTCCATAGCTGCCTCCTTCAGCCTGGCTGGTGACGCCGAGCCTCAGCACAGCAAGCCCTTAACGACACCTTTGACTGGGGCATGGAGAGGGTTTTCCCCGGGAAACAATTTCCCCAGGAAAATCTGATTTGGCAAAATAATTAGTAGAAAAAACCATGGAACAGCGACAGTTACTTCACCTGAACAAACCAAACCCAACTGGCGGTGTTTTGCAGGACTGCTGCAAGAAGAGTCCTGCTGCAGGGACATCTTGTTCCCACCGAGCCATGTTGGGTGTCCCAGTCTGCCTTCTCATCCAGCCCATGGAGAAGGATGTCTGGGCAAAACTGGCTCTCATAATACAACTTGGAGCTCTCCTCTACCAAGTGGCCTAGCTCACCAAAACCATGCTGCCTGTCATCTAATGGGTCATGCTATGCCATGAGGTGTGACCGACCAGCGTCACAACTCCCAGCTCCCTCTATCCATCAAAGCACTGTAGAGAAATCCCATTTCACTGATGACTCAAGTCCAAGTGAAGCACTCTGGGCCCATCCAGCAAATCACACTAAAATTTTTTTGCTTTTTTTTTTTGATCTATGTTTTTCAGAGTTTTGGTATCGAGGAATAAAGAAACAATATCCTGACTCTTCAAATCTCAATTTAGCCCACACCCAAGGATTCCTGCAAAGCAGAGTGCCCGGCAACTACAGTCACTTTGCACCAAGGGGACAATCTACTTTACTGGGTTGGACACCCCTGTATCACTCCAGAGGTGCACAAAGCCAGACCAACTCTCAAGCCCTGCTCTAAGAAATCAAGACTTTCTAAGAAGAAAGAGAAATCACACCAAACTGACAGGATTTCAGGATGGAACAGAGCTCAAAGTTCAGTGCAAAACCGCTCCCAACAGCAGCCCCTGATGCTCCCTTCACACCAAAGCTGGCCTCAAAATTCAAAACCAAGCCTGGGGAGACGAGAAAGAGGGAAACAGAAAAAGAGGGGAAAAAGTAAAAAAAAAATAAAAAGCACCCTACTTACCACCAGCTCGGTGAACATAACGTCCAGCTCCTCCACCGGTGGCATGGGCAGCGCGGGCTCCATGGTCTGCAGCGCAAAGCTGCTGTCATTGCGCAGCCGGTATGTGATCTCGGGGTGGTCGCTGCTGCGAAAGCAGCAGAAGATGAAGGAGATCCCCCGACCGCTCCTCTTCCTTGGGGCCATGGCCAAAATCCTTTGCGTCCCTCCCTTCTGGGCACTAGATCCTGGGGGGGAAGAGAAGAGAGGAGGCTCGAGCAGCTGCCTTGCAGTGCGGTGCTCCTGTCCTGCCAAGAGGAGGAGGAATAAAAGCCACCCACGTGCTTGGTGCAAAGAGAAAGAGTGGAGATGGTTTATCTGCCAAATATTTCTGCTCAGATTTGACGTTTATGGTCCTGGCAACCTTGATGACCATGTGAATTAAAAAGATGCATTTGCTTTGCCTTGTGCCGAAGATGGCAGCAGCAGGAGGACACGCTACCGTCCCTGGATCCTGGACACCCCCTCCCCCACTGCTGCAAATCTCAGCAAAACCCTGCTGACCTCCCCATGCTGTGGAAGTCAGGCCAGCCTCGGTCTCAGTCAGGCCAGAGGTATGGCAAATTTGGGAGGCTGCTGCCAGGAACAGCTGGATATGCTCAGGGCCACCAGATACATGGTCCCCAGAATGGATGAACTGGTACTCGAAGACCTCAAGTGACTCAGGATACCCTGAGCCGCAGATGTCAGCAGAGCTGTGAAAATATTCTATATTATCCCTCCAGCTCTTAAACATGTCCCTGAACATCCATCGGCAACCGCCAGTTAGGCAGCAGTTTTTCATGGGAAGTTTTACTTGGCTTTAATTAGATAAACCCTACTTGAAATTCCAGTAAATATTTACAAGATGTGATTTCAGCTGATAAAACTCACATGGTGCCAGTAGCTCAGACCTTCCTACACAGTGGCTTATGCAGGGCATTGCTTGCATCAGTGGTCGCTTGGGTTTTGCTGATTTCTGAAAGTCAGGTTGGGAGCAAAGCTCAGGGCAGGCGACGTGTCTTGCTCAACCAGTAACAGCAAGGACCAGGCAAATATTGCCCCAAAACTGGGACTATCAATTCAATGATACAAGAGGAGGGCCACCTACAAGGAATGAGGACGGCAAAGAAACACCCAAACAAGAAAAATCAACCAGCAACGTTGAGAAATTTTAAAAAGCCTAAACATTTGTCTTATAAAGCCACACACCCACACGTTTTACCTCTGTGCAACAAGATACTGAGATGTCAAGAGACAGGACAAACAGCCAAGGTTAATGCAGAAGGTTGAAATATAGATGACTTAGATTTATTAACAAAGCTATGAAGAGACTTGGGAAAAAAGGTCAGCATTTGGAGAGAAGTGTCTGATCTCCCAGAGCCAGTCATTTGGATTTATACACCCAAATAAACAGCTGCCATGCCCTATAGAGAGCCAGCACCAGAGGCAGGTTGGGGGCAGACCTGGGGTTGGACCCTCCACCACCACTTGCATGGCAAATGCTGCCCTCCC
Organism: Dromas ardeola; assembly: GCA_013398915.1. Taxonomy (NCBI): domain Eukaryota; kingdom Metazoa; phylum Chordata; class Aves; order Charadriiformes; family Dromadidae; genus Dromas; species Dromas ardeola. The sequence goes on from VYZM01009760.1 coordinate 96,424, forward strand.
AAAATAGGGACCTTACAGAAAATTCAGGCTCTACCCACACTACTTTAAGAGAGGACTTGACCCTTGAAATTGTCTTCAATTGCATAATTTTGGCACACGGTGTAATCATCTGCTGAACCATGAATAACGGGAAACAGCTATTGGGTCTTCACGGGGAATAATCCCAGGCTGTGAAACTGCTCTGTGCCCAGTCTGGAGGGTCCCCCCTTCCTGAAGAGCACCAAATCTCATTTCACATTTAGCTTCTTGGATTTAGAAAAATGCAGCCAGTGGAGAAATTTCAGCTGCCGTGAAAGCTCTCTCATCGCAGCTTCCCAGCAGCCCACACCACGGCAAATCCATTAGCAGCCTGCTGGCATCTCTTCCATGTTAGGAGGGGTTTCAGATCTGCTGGGGAATTTCTTTCCTAAAGGGGGGAGGGAAACAAAAAAACCAAAGACACGCAGACCTCTGTCACCTCCAACACAGAGGAGAATGTTGCAGGTTTGGGTTTTGAAGAGCCATGAGGAGCGAGGTGCAGAGGGAGATGCTGGTGGCTGCCCAGCGCTTCGAGCCTGGCACGGGAGCACTGTCCTGACCCGCACGTCCCCAGCTGTGCAAAGTTTGGTTGCCTGGTCAATATTACTCCATGGGTACAGACACCCTGTGCCCAGAGCAGGACCCAATCCTGCTCCTGCAGTTAGTCCAAGAGCAAATGGACCCATTCTCTTCTTCCATGGGTCAATTTCCATCCCCTTTTCAATACCACATCAATCTAATCCTTGAAACCTGCTGCTACCTACAACCTCTGACTTGGGCTTGCAAAGATGTACAGAAAGCTTTTACCAGAACAACAGCCACTCTTCAGAGGTACACGCTCCTGACGATGTTTTATGAGGAATTTGAATGACAAACCAGAAGGCAAGATTTTATTTTGGGTTTTAAGGCAGACAGTCATGTAGCAACCAAGACAAGATATTTTTGAGCTGCTTCCAGCTCTGGAGCTATTGAGGTTCCTCGTTTTCATCTATAAACAATTAAAAAAAACAAACCACCCTATAGTGTAGGCTGAGTGGGCTGCAGGTTATTAGCAAACAAGGCTAAAAAAAGTTAGAGAGATAATATGTTAGCTACCAGGCAAATAGCAATAAACCTTCAGAAGGCTGATGAATATTCATTGACGTGATGAATCAAAATCAAAACATGGCTCCCTGGCAGGTCGTTGGCCTGCTACACAGCCTTCTCCTTCCCTGCAAATCCTACAGAAATTGGTTATTCAAGGAGAAAAACCAACAGCCCCTGGCAACCTGGAGGCTTACATTAAGGACAGCAGAAAGGACCAGCTCCACGCAGCATCACAGGTTAAGTGTCCTGCTCCCACCACTCATTTATACCTCTAAGCACTAATTAGATCAATAAATTTAAGTCAGATTGTGATCTAATGGTGCATTCTGGCCTTCACTATTGGGTGGGCCAGAATAAATTAAGTTTAATTGCCTCTATATGTACAGGGCCAGGGAAGATCGGATGGGAAGGGTCATTGAGGGAACTTCCAGACAAACCCCAAATCCCAAGGAAGGACTGATGGGGCTGAATCATTCCCAAACAACTTCACTTTCACAGAAACAGGGGTGGAAATGTGTGTGCAATGGACTCAGCCTGAAAGGCCACGGAGAGGAGAAGGAGAAGTAGCTTAGCCCAAGTATGCAACCAGGACTGACCAGGGTCCTCGTGCAGGACAGAGGCCATGGGCTGCAGCTCAGCGATACACAGAGATAAGTGTTGTTGTTTTTCCCAGCCCTAAAAAAACCCACCAAGCCTACATTGCCATGAGCAGTGCTTAAATGAAACCAGTCATTAGGAGAAAATTGGACCCCAGTGTCGCTTCCGCCTTTGCTTTAAGGAAAGGAGAGCAGCAATTACCGCTTGCATATTCAAGAGCCTCCTTGGCAAGCTAAATTAGCCCGTGTGGAGCAACATGCTGCCAAAGCCTATCTGTGACCGATGCCCCAACAAGCTGGTTTAAAGCCAGCACCGGTATTGCAGCATTGCAGTCTGCAGCCTAAAAATACCCAGCAAGGGTACAAACACATGTAAAGGAGCATGCATGCTCCCCTTCACACCCGCCTCCAAACCTGCCCAGAAGCTGGGAGCTAAATCCACAAGTGTGAATACTGGATTGTTGTTTTTCTGGCTCCTCTCCCATTCCATCCCAAAACAAGGATGCAAGATCCTGAGAGAGCTCTTTCTCAATGTGGAGCTTTATTTCAGCACAAGGGGAGAGTATTTTTGTGCAAGTGCAGTAACATTTGCTGACCATCTCTGCCAAGCCCTGACCGATTTCAGCATCTTGGGCCACACCAAGCTTTGCCTCCCCCAACCCCGCAGAGTTTCGGTGTAACCTGGGATGCTTCCAACCAATAGAAATTTTCTGGCTCTCTTCTGTCTCTGAAAAGTGACCTCCTTGGCAAGTGGTGGCCGAGAGGCACTTGGCCTTGGCAGGCAGTTTTGGAAGACACTGTCACCCCCAGCAAGTGGTAGAGCTGGGTGTCCTGGACTACTTTTTACAGCACGTAGAAGGCAGAAATTTGGCATACCACACATCGCACCCTAAGCCTGTCCCACCCCACCGCTGAGCAATGGTGCACCCTCCTTCGGTGCTTCCCCCCATGCATAACACCCAGTGCACAGTGCAATGCACATCAAACCTGCTAATTACTTTGCATCATTTTTTTTTAACAAAAAATTCTAGACAATTTTCTTCCCACTGTAAGTTGAGTCCAGACCTCCACAGCAATAAAAGCCAGAGGCTCCCATGGCATTTTTCAGACCAGCTGTATGTTTGAGGTATCCCCTGAGAAACAGCAAAGCCTTCCCTGGACATGTTTTGATTTTTCACCTTATGGACCCAAGACAGGCAGCACACTCCTTGGCCTCGTCCGCTAACCCAACCACTCCTCAGGTTCAGGATTGTGAGCCCTCCAAAATATGTGTGGTGCTCTGCCCACCCGATCAGGCGGCAGCATTCAGACTCATCCCTCTCAAGAGTGAGAAGTGCTGTTCCGTTTCACATTTGCACCAAATCCAGTGCAGAGAAACCCTTCTTGAAGAGGGGGATCCAAGCACTATTTGATTTTAAAAATAAAAGCTTTGAAATTGAGCCCTTGTGAATGAAAAGCTCAGAAACAGGATTGCACTCCCCTAAGCAGGAGCCACCTTCCCTCCAACATAGAAGCCCAGAGAACCTGAACCCACCACGAGCACCTCCAGCATGGACCCCATGCTGAGCATGGTGCCGGCATACCCAGCACAGCCATTCCTGTTAAAAGCAACCAGGATGATTTTTTGGTCACAAGCTCCATGCCAATTTCCAAAAACCACTTTCTCCAGCGTAAAGCTGGTTTCACACACAGGCTGGGAATGTGTGTGTGTGGTGGAAATCCATGCGTATGGACAGAAGGGGGAAAAAGCCAAAATACTTGGCTAAAAGGCTTTAAACTGTTTGACGAATGCCTTTTCCCCCTCCATCCACTTGTGAAATGGCAGCCACAAAAGAGGATGGGGACAGAACCCTTCCCATGATTCCTCAGGAAAATCAGCTGGCAGGAGAAGCCTGACTCATTGCTAAATCACAAGAGCCATAATTCTCAGCGTAAGCAAATCTCAAAGACTTGGGTTTCATGTATTAATAAATACATCTGTCAAATCCTGAATTACCCCAGAATCTACTCCCCCTTCCCAGAAATCCTATTATGCCCCATGAACCCAATGAAGAGGGGTTTGCGTGTCCAAATCTTGCTCAGGCTGCCCAGTACCCAAAGGATACCAACAGGAGCTGGCTGCAGTGGCAGGCTCTCAGCTCGCTCCTGGAAAGCCCTACCTGCCAGCACCAACAAAACCCCAATGTTCACCTAAAATGTGTTAACTCCTCTTTGTATTCTTTCCTTTTATTGTGGCATTCATCACACCTGAAGCGTACATCTGGGCCTGCTGTCCCACAAGAAAACATTTTGCTCTGCTCAAGGGCAGACGAAATCTGGAGGCTTGATGGTGAAATTCAGGGTGCAGCAAGAAAAATCAAACCAGTTCCTTCATAAGTGTTTACTGACTCTGTATGTTTACCAGTGAGGAAAAAAAGTAGTTTCACAAATTTGTAGCACACTAGAAAAAGCCCTCCTTTTTCCATCTAAGCAAAATTTACACCTACTGCAAAGCAATGAAAGTGCTGGGAGAGATTTTTTTGCATGTGTCTGCATGGAGCTCTCCTATCTAGAGGTGTTAATGATGCTACCCAGGAAAAAGAGCAACCACCTCCATCACACTGCAAGAATATCACAGCTCGGTTTGGAAGTCGCCTCTCCAGTGCGCAAGCGAGCTCCCTGCCAAGGGAAGCACACATGCTGTTGACTCTGCAATCCAGTTTTCAGGGGCAAGAGTGTGGCACACAGCAGAGTGAGATGAGATCTGTCTTAGCACTCTCCAACTGAATCAATCCTCAGAGCAGCACCGCTTGGTTTGGCAAGCCAGCAAAAATCCAGAGCACAGGATGGTTGCCAGTGTGTTGCAGGACCACATCTGTCCTAGAGCATGGAGATAAGCTTGGGTCCAAGGAAGAGATGCTGAGGGCTTGCAGCATCCACCCTCCGCAGCAGGAGCTGCCCCAGGGATCCCCACACAGCCCTTTATCCCCCCTGCAATTGCAGAGACCAGCACAGCTCAGTGCACAGATGAATCCAACTAGGGAAGATGCTGCTGGAGCAAAACTTTTTTTCAGTTTTTGAAGATTAAAAACCAAACCTTGCTGGAAGTTTCCCAGTTAGCTAGATGGCAAGCGGCACAGTAACACCGAAGTAGGTCACGAGTTCTCCACTAAAAGGGTAAACTTAATCGGTGACGAGCTGAGTGCTGGCGCCAGATCCTCTAAACTACTACAGACTGCTTCTTACAGGAGCTTCAGCAGATCAGCTTGGGCAAATGCCATTTACTTAAGGAACAAGGACAACAAGAATGGAACTACAGACAAGACCCAGTTTGGGAACCTATATAAATATATATATTCTTAATATTCACTGGGGTGCTAAATGACCCAGTTCTACAAACACACACGTGCTTTTTTCCCAGCAGCCAGATGGATTTGTGGTCCTTTTGCAGAAGCAAACCAAAAAGCTGGGTGGGTTGGTGGTGGGAGGAAGAAAGAGTTTTCAAGTCACATATTGCTCCCTTAAATGCCCTCAATCATTTGCATCCTGAAACCCAGGCACAACACTTGTCGGAGGTGGGTTAAGCCCAAGAGACTTCCTTGGAACACAGAGAGAGGCGGAGACGGCGGGGGGCGGGGGCGCTCTCCAGGAAGGACGTTGCAGCATCCCCTTGCCCTCCCTGTGCCCCAGCCCAGCTTCAAAAGGCAGCACAGAAAAAGCTGGCAGAAAGGAAAGGCATGCGAGGGGGCGTCCCTTCTGGTGCTCCCCTCACCAAGCCGTCCCTCCTGGTGCTCCCCTCACCCCACTCTTGTTTTGGGGTGGCAGCTGCTGGCGCTGCATTGTGGTGGGGCTCAAAGGGGCAGAAATGCCCCTTTCAGAGCTGAGCTTACACGCAGGGAGGGATTAGCACTGACCCGGGGCTCTCCTGAAAGCCCGCAGCCTTGTGCAGAAGACCCTCACAAAAGTTGTTCTTTGCCATTTGAACCTGGTCTGTGAGGGAGCCTTTGCAGGTGTCCAGCCCTGCATCGCTGCAGATGTCCGGGCTAGGCAATGTCAAGGCCAGGCCGCCCTCGAGGCCAAAAACAGCCAAGCGAGGGATGCAAGACCCTCTGGGCAGCTCAGGGGGCTGCTACAGCCCCACAGAGCATCCCGGGGTGCGCATCCTCCTCCATCTCAGCTCCGTCCTCATTATCCAGCACAAACACAAGTCAACATCCAGCCCCGCTCCATTTCCATCGGTGGTTTTGGCCCCAACTGGGAGAAAACACTCATGCAAAGCACAAAACACCTCCAGGAGGCTCGTAATTCTGAGCTGTGAAGCCCACCCCAGTGTATCACAAGTTACATATAATTAGTCAGGAAGAACAGCTTCGGTGATCATAAACCTCCCAACACAACAGGCACTGGAACCACCTCCCAGCCTGGCCACTGGAAGGAGACCTCCCCTCTCAATATTTCCCTCTCAATCTGAAAGGACATGGAATTAAGTCACTTCATTTCCAAAATCAGTCCTGGCTCTGACTACTCCCTTTGATGAGGCAAAGCTTTTGTCGATAAAGACTCAACAGCCTGTCAAGCAGGGAGAGAGGAACTGTATTTCTCACTGGAGGAGGATATTTGTTTGCCAATTAGCCTTTTCTTGGAGAACAATAGTTGAATAAAAGCTTTCCTTTATTTTAATTCCCCCTTTTTTCCTCCCCCCCTTCTCCACCCCCCCCACCCCCCAGGTCCTAAACCCTGCTCCTCCAGTGAATATTTGGGCTCTGACTTTGATTTATCCTATGCAAAGCCTCACTGCTGAGCTTTCCATTTCACTGCTCCCTGTTTCAGCAGTAATCTCTGGGGTGAGACAGGCTCTCTGAGTGTAAAACCAAGGGGGAAGGCAGGCAGGCTTTTCCTCTCTTAAAGCCTCTTAATTTGGCTATGCAAACTGGTGTTTCCAAGTTGCTCAGCAGCAGATGCTTCCAGTTCATCATCACAGCAACATCTGCTGTGGGGCCACCACCACCATGGCAAGGCAATGAGGAGCTACCGTCTGAGTCCCAACAGGATAGGAGATTTTTAGGATTATCCATGTTTAAGGTGAGGGTACTGGAACCACTGGTGTTCATGCAGCTTGTGATGTGTAGCAAGCTGGTTCTTTTCCTCTTTCAAAATAGAAACTGGGTGGAGGCTGCTGTAAATAGAAGTCTTTCCTAACAGGGACCCTGATGGGTAGGCATCATTAAACTTGTAGTCTAGAAAGTGCCCAAAGCAAACAAAACATATTTGTCAGATCTCTCAGCTGTCATACCCATCTGCAATGCTGATTTCTCTTTTAAGATTTTTATAACCTGATGTTAATCCAGATTGATTTTTCCTCTTAAAGTATGAATGTAGGGCTGAGAATTCCTTTATAAGTATGTCTGATGGCAGAAATGGCCCATCAGCCAATTTCTTTCTAGTACAACACTAATACCTCCCCATGCTTCAGCAGATGAATGCTGAAAAACAATCTATGTGAGCTCACATCAGGAACAATGCAATCCCAACAGCTTTAACGCAATGCCTGCTCCCACCCGGCCTGGGAAAAAGCAACAATTTTTATCACACTGCACTAAAAGACTGTTTGCATTTAAACATAATAAAGAAAAGCAGGCAAGCACAGCAGGCGAGACTAATTGGAAGGCTTGATTATACATTTTTTTTAAGTAGATGCAACAGCGTAGCTTATGGCAGAAGCTCTGCTTTGACCAGGATGGAGCTGCACGAGAGCACGATTTGGCTTTCCCAGGAGAGCTGCTCAAACCCACAGCCTGCAAGTTGGAGAACCTGCCTTAATGGAGGCATGCCATTTCAATTGCCTAACTATCCTGCCTCTCACCAATGGCAGGGAGCAAGGAAAGGCTCGCTCTGAAGTCAGCCAACCCACCACTGCTGGGGATGGACCAAATGAAGGTTCCTCTTGCTTGGCAGGAGCATCCAGAGGGGAACCTCCACCCGGTGCAGATCCCAAGGGAATGCATTTAAAAAAAAGTCAACAGAGGCTATTTTACTGCTTAATCCAGGAAAGTATCAGGATCAGCAGCATTGATCCAAACAAAATTTAAACACACCGAGTACATGCACAGTATTATTTTTTTTGTGCACACCAAGTCTGTTTTTTCTCAGACACTTCAAAGTCCAAACAGGGCTTCCATAGCATCACTACTGCTTCAGGCATCCTACCTGCCTCTATGTCTATATGCTGCTTAAAAAATGAGTCTTTCCACCCCACTGGAGCAAACACTCCAGTGAGGAAACCACCCTCAAAGGTGTAATATTGCAGTGACAGCAACAACCTCCCTGCCAGGGCTATGCACAGAAGTGGATTTCTCTTCTTTGCAGGTTTTCACACCGCACCCACAACGAATTGCAATACAAGCTTCCCATCCTTGTAGATATTTATACAACAATCTCCCTTTTCATTAAAAAAGAAAAAAAACACCCCAGCCTTGCAATTACAAAGAACTGCTTGAAAAAGTGACCCAAGGGGATCCTGAGAGGCTCAGACACCCTGAGAGAAGATAACTGTGTTTGAAGTTTGTAATTTAATCTTACCTGCTGCAGGAGGGCAATCTGGGTGTTCATATATTTGGGACTAGCCACACACCAGATGCACTAACCAGCAGAGATGTACCTTCCCAGCAGCCACAACACAGGCTGAGAAACCCACAATGTCACCCACTTCTGTTGGGGTATACCACCATGCTCTGCCCTCTTCCATCCACCAGCTCCCTCCCGTGCACCCACTGCAACTCTGTAGGGATGCTCCATGCTTCAACACTGTCACTTCCCTCACCTTCCTGAGTCTTTAAACCAGTCCCCGATGCTCCTGGCCCTTTCCAAGCTCACAACTCCTTGCAGATGACTTCTTACTTGTGGTTGGAGTCCACCACTTTGGCCAGCAAAGTGAAAGTACTTCTTCCCATCAACACTAGTCTGGTTTACTCACAATCCGAAGCAGTGCAGAACTTCACCTCTTTGCGGGTTCCTGAGTCCTGGTGGTGGCAGGGTCTTGAAGCAGGGCCCAGCAGGCCTAACCAAGCTTGACATGAAATAAAAGCTCAGTGAGCTGAGCTTTATTCCTTGATTCGTACTTCCTCATGTCCACACTACGAGGGTCACAAGCCGGCTAAGCAAATGCTTCAAGTGGAGCAAGTCACGTTCAGTGGGCTCCTGAAGTGACTAAGCAGAGCCCTAACAATCAAAACGCCATGCCAGCAGGGATGGTGCTTTCTGGCTCAGAGGCTGCAACAACATCAGAGCAGCTCAGCTCCGACACCCAAAGGTAACTTTGCCATACGCTTTGCCATGAGATGGAGGTCACCATGAGAAAGGGCTGGATAAGGCTGTTCTCTGCTTAGCTCTTAGCACAAGTACATCCATCTCAAACCCTCCCTACAACAGAACAAGAACATCCCGAACCTTCAACACCCAGAACCTCCATCTCAAAACCCTCCCTACAATAGACAGCCTGCAAGTTTGCTGCGTAGCCACTGCCCTAAACCTTGAAAAACATCTTCCTTCATGTCTAACCTCAGGAGCTCACTGCTCCAAATTAAAACTTCAGTTAGGATGCCCTAAACACACACTAATGAAATACCTCAAAGAAAGAGTGACCTCGAGATCATCCACAAGCTCATGACTGTCCACAGGGGAAGGAAATTAAATAGCTTTTGGCTAACAAATCTTCACAGCATTTTCTAGCACAAGACCTGTAACATTGCAGCAAAAGTTTGAAGAAGCTGCACATTGGATTTAGGTACCTGAAAACTCCAAATTCACTCCACTACTTCCAGAGATGCCACAGGAAGAGAAAACATCCTGAAGTAACTCCCTCTACAGACAAGAACTTTCAAATTAATGCTGGTTTTTAGAGCTGGCAAGAGCTACCCCTCTCCATTGACTGCAACATTAGCTACGGGAGCAGGAGGAGGGGAGAAAAAGCATCTTCCAGGTAATCACAGGCATTTTTTGGTCAGCTGAGTGCCTCATGGGGGGAGCAACCCATGCATCAACAGGAGCACTTGAAGCCCAGTGGTGCTTTATAAATTCACTTTCAGTAGATTTACCAACATGTCATATGGAGGAGGAATGCGTGCTATGCAAATCCAGCCCCAGACTGCTCCCCGCCTAATCTAGCTTTAGATTCAAATGCTTATTACCATGGTGTCTAATCAGGTAATGCGTAATAGACAGGTTTAGTTTGGGCTCCCAGTACTTCAGCTGTGTTCTTACTAAGGCACTAAATGGAGAAAAAAAAAAGAAAGAAACCAAGAGAACAAAACCCAACACTGCAAAGAATACAAGCTCTAGTGGAAAGCAGAGAACAAAAACCAGGCATGGAAAAAAGTATTGACACCCACCAGTAAAAGCCAAGCAGATATGCAAACATTTGTCAGCTCACCAAGAACACAGTGAACATTGAGTCCTGCCTGTGCCCCATTATGTCCCTGCAGGGAAGTTGGTGGCTAGTCTTGCAGGGTCTCCCCCTTCCGCCTGTGAGACATAAGGTGATGCAAGGATCTCACACGCCCACATAGGATCCATCTACCAGCAGCTAGCTCCCAGTAGCACTGAGCACAGCTGGTCACACCATAACCTCCAGAATACCTTATGGATGCTCTGGGCACCCACGCCAGGACATCCAGGGCCTGGGTAACACATGCCAACCAGGAGCTGTTTGCTGGTTTGAGAGGAAGGGGTTCCCTTACTGCATCAGGGTCTGCAGCAGGACATGGGGACCATGGGAACATCATTCCTGGAGGACACCACCTCCCTGCTTGCTGGCACCAGCCACACACCAGGGCTCACGCCACAGCCAAAGTAATTTCTGCCCTTACCTGCACCAGACAAGGTGATTCATTTCACTTCTAAGTTTGTCAAATAGTTGGTCTGTGTAGTCATATGCCACTCCTGGTACCTCCATATGCCAGATGCCAACGTTTCACCTTCACCATGCAGCTACATCTCAGCCACTGTGCACCAGAAATAACCCTAAAGCAGGGACACAAGGACCCACCACTCAGACTTGACAGGTCCTCCTCTCTGTCTGCTGCTCATCTGCTACGCTAAGCTTTCCAGCAGTGGAAGATGGTGAGGTTTTTAACACTGTTGTCCAGCTCCGACCTTCAGGATGCCATATCCCAGCAGCTTGTCCTCCCCTGCCTCCACAATGCTGAATGGCACACAGCCCTGCAACCAGGTCCAGCAAAGGGTGAAGACATGCAAATCTTGCAACCAGCCTCTGAAGACCCTACAAGACTGCACTGATCCTGCTACACTACAGGTACTACAGCCGGTGGGGTAAGCAGCACTAGGAATACCAACACTAACAAAGAGGAGATTTCCCTCTGTGAACCTAAGCAATATAAGCCACATTTATATTAAGGCTGCAGGATGAACTTACATTTATTAGACATCAGAGAATTCACATAGGTGAACATCCCTCCTGCAACACCTAGATGTCTGTGCAGAGCCCTGCAGCATTGGCGCTCTGGTGTCTCGTAACATGGTAAATCCAACTAAAGCACTCTTTATGGCTTGGATGTTCATAACATTTATGTGTATTCCCTGGTGTCTACTACAGACTGAGTTTTCATTGCATCCTTTCCCTTAATAAAAAACCTCCACAACATCCTTCTAACTTGATGCCTGTTTTGACAAAACTTGCAGCAGCTCCAAGTATTTGAGATGAAAATCAATCTCGAAGAGAGGACAAAACCAGCCAATGGACTTGATGAATTGTCAGTGATGGAGGAGGAGGAGCAGATGGACAGACCAACTTTAAAACTTGCTTTCATTAGGAAACTAAGCTAAAATCATAGGTTAACTTTCAATGATGCACATTATTACTGAGGAAAGTGAGGCTGCTGATATTCTGCCTCTCAGGCACATATGCTCTATGCTTCATCATTTACTGAATGAACATCCAAATGCTTTGAAAGGAGAAGGAAAACAAACCCAAAGAAACTGGAGGCTTCAGCGTGCAGTGTTTTCATAAGCCTGTTCAAAGACCAAGCCAGATTTACCAGCGGCTGCATCGCTGCCCAGCTGCGTGGGCGGCTGGCCAGGCTCTCCCTCTGGCTCTGCACCTCCCCAGCTCATGGCAGTGCCTGGACCTGGTCTGGTGGACCTTTTTTCCTTGCTCTTGTAGCCGAAACAACAGCAGGGATGGATAAACGAGGTGGAAAGACCCCTTTCCCATGCAGCCCAGCCCAGGATGCACAAGGAAGAAAACCCTATGCGAGACCCCCCCGCCTGAGGACGTGGATGGAGATGCTAGTCAGGGAGTCCTTCCCAGCACCAAAGGAACCACACAAAAAGTATTTACGTGGCCACAGGGACTAAATAACCCAGCAAAGTCATACTCATTTGTGAGCCAAAAAAAAGAAACAGTTCACATTCCCATATTTACAGCCACTACCGCCTCTGGAGCTCTGTCTACAACAGTCTCTGGGACAGGGTCATTCCCAGTGATGACTGTGAAGAGGTCTCAGTGAAGAAGTCCTTCATCCCACCATGGCACAGGGACTCATGGATAGTTCACACACACATATTTCCATGGGAGAAAAATATTTCAGATCCTCAGAAGCTGCATTTCTGGAGCTATGGATAACACACATGTGAAGAGCATAGTTTGTGTATGATAAATCAGGATGGCAACCCACTTGAGATGTAAAAATAATTTAATGAATAAGTATATTTAGATTTATAACCCCACAGCAGCTTTAGTTATAGGGATGCCAATCACTTTTACACTGATCTAAAATTGGCTGGCAGAATGCCTTAGACTATATCCAGAAACCCATCTGTAACAAATCTAAGCTGTGATATCTCTGCATACATTTGGCCAAACAATATTGCTAATGGCAGCCATCTTGACTTTAAACGTTCAGATGGGCTTGGGGGGGCTCACCAAACCTGCCACACGGCCAAAGATGAGTGAATTTTGCGATCACCTACTATAAACTGGTTGGGGAAAGGACCAGATGACGGAAAACCAGTCACCATCTGGGCTGTGAGGATGCTACTACTAATGCAATGCGAGCTGGAGAGCAAGCCAGCATCCACCTGGCTACAGGTGAACCTCTTTCAAAACCTTTCATCACTCAAAAAGCAAGTTAAAAAGACCGACTGGAGATCTGCAGCACCTTTAAAAGGTGATGGGATTAAGCTAGGGCTCTTGCATATGGTTTTTTTTGGATCCATCACTCAAGACACAAAGCTAGGACAGAGGAAGACGCAGGAGAAATTAACTTAAGGTCATTGCTTGGCTCTCGACCTCAAAGCAGACAAGGATTTCTAGTGAGACTTCTCCTCACCTCACTGCCCAGGATCTCGCTTTATCTAAACCTACAGATATCAAGGGCAGAGGTTGCTGCTGATTTCCATGGCGCTGGCGTTGCAGTATCCCAAACTACCCTGTGTTGCTGGGATGGATGTGGGGACTTTCTGCTGCTGCCCCTCCAGCTCAAGTGGGAACCAGCTGGAGAACTGAAAAGTCGTGTCTAGTTCACAGTAAACAAAGGAAAAACTGCTCTGCGTCCCAGTGAGGCTTCTGGGGTCTGGTTGTCTCAGAAATGGGGCAAAACAGGAATGGCTCCATGTCAAATACAGGCTATGGGTAAATGCATCCTATTCATGAACACTGCAGTATTTTGGCAAATGCCAAGGCGAAAAGGTTACTCTGGAATGTTACTTTGAATAGCTCTGGGAACAAACCCATCATTAATTTTCAACACTTATTCAGCAAATGATTTGAATAAACAGAAGGAGGCTTGCACACACATACTGACAGCATTATTTGGTAGATTTTTGCCTTTGCTCCTTAGATAATTTATGAGAAAACAGCTGCCAGTAAACACAATCACCTTGGATTCATGGATTCAACTGACCCTGCCTTGGGGACAAGGTACCTTCTCAAGATCCCATCCAGCCCAATTTTAATACCATTTTACACCGTAAACTGTTTACCTGCTGGCATTTGCTCTGATTCATCCCTGGAAATAAATATGTCTAGAAGAGTAACTGATGTAAAGAAAAAACAGAAACCCAACAGCAGTTCCCTCTCTCAAGGACAAAACAAAGGAAAACAACCAGACGCAGAGCTATCACATCCTTGATCCAAATGTTTTCCAAAGCTTCCAGCTGAAGCTTTCACAGCTAGGCTACGACTCCACCAAAGCCTCAGGCTATGGATACAGCCCATGCCATTATTTGAGTGCAGCATCACGGTGCACTGCAGCATGCGCTGAGGAGATGGTTGCTGATGACTTTTCCAATGACACACCTGCCAAAACGCAGTCAAGACCCCTGTGCAGAAAACACAGCATTTCAAAGAAAAACTGCCTCTACTTTCTCAACAGGGCATCCTCCAACGTGACAGAGCTCAACTGCTATGTGGGCTTTCAGGAAAAGATGGCCAGATGCACGTGGCCAGATGTCCTCACCTTCACGGCAGGCTTTTGAGTTTATTCCAAGCAGCTTAGGAAATCACTCCTCTTCCTCTAATCCTTTGGAATTATGGAAAATAATAAAATAAAAAATTAAATAATAAAATAATTGTTTTCAAAACCCACTTATGGAAAGGAAAGAGAGAAAAACATACATTTTCTACACTTAAGCAAGAAATGTTGAAGTTCTGTCCAAACACCAATGAATGCGGACATTTACCGTTATTACACAGCCAAAACTGAGACGGTTGTGGGAGATGCTGGTCTGAGCAGCTGACCCCAACTGCAGCAGCCAAACGGCAAGTAAAGAGGTCTCAGCTGTGCTCAGCTGCAAGAACTGACCCCTCTGGGGACCGGAGGGCTGGCACATGACAGGTCCCTGTCCTCAGGCTCCTCACCCCACTGCCTACACAACAGCTTCCACCTTGCCAATGGCCTCATCAGAAACGGCAGTGCCTGTAAAGCAGAGTCTCAGAGGTCCTTCAAAGTCCAAAGCTGATCTCCACCTCTTTCAACTTGCTTCTGGACACAATCAAAAGCCAGAGCAGGCTCCTTTCCAAAGGAGCCCTCCTATCAACTGTACATGGGCTTTTGATTAGACCTTTTGTAGAGTTGAAAAAAAAAGACTTGCTCGAAGATGATAAAGTCTAGACACTACAATATATTTTCCAGCTGATCCAGCAAACTGAAAAAGCCCTCCCTTGATCTTGGACTGCCACAATCAAAGCCATTATCCCATTCAGAGCCCTTCTGAAATTTTAGCTTCCAAATGTGCAAGTTATTTTTAAAATCTAAACCAGGCTAAGCCTCTTGTTTGGAGTTTTACAAGGAAAACAGCTCTGCTCCTCCTCCCCACCTCTCCCTCTTCCAAACCAAGCAGATCTGTGAAAAGCTGAGTGAAGCGAGCAGGCACATGCTGGGAGGATGGGGATTAGAGACCCGCTGCCCCCTCTGGCATCCCTAGCTGTGGCTGGAGGGGCCATGCTGAGCAGGAGCAATGGCCGCACTGCACATCACACATCCCCAGTGCTTTGGGAGGTGTTGTCTGAACCTCCATCAGCTTTCCAGCTGGGTGAACGTCAAGGAAAGAATCAGGTCGACAGCCTTCCTTAAGAGTATTTCCATCAAATCAGACTTTTCCTGCCCCCAAGGGAAAAAAAGCAAATCGTCCAGTCTCATACTGCCATCCGCATGACGGCCACCCTCAGCTGCTCTCGGTGATAAATATTGAAGGGAAAATGTCATGTGATTCATTTAGGCATCGAGCATGAACTAGAAGTGGGTTCAGCACCGTATCTGCTCTTTGTGAGGCTTTCCAGCCATCCCATCCTCTTTTGCAGTGTTTTTCTGTGTCTTCCTCATTTCCCGTTAAAGAGATGGGAAATGTGTATATCACCGGCGCCCCTTCCCAAACCAAATGTGCAAATACAGGCTGAAAACCATCTGATTTCCAATCCTGGCAAACTTATAGCGGTAACTTATTTGCAGGCAGAGCTGTGATTTTTATAAGGGATTCCATTGGGTTAAGGAGTCAAAGGCGTAACTGTACAAGCGAAAGTAAATGCCATTTATTTCTGTAAAGTCTGTTCCCACCCACCCCCCCCCGAAATGACATGAAGTAACACAGCTCTTGCCAGTTTNAAGCAATCTCATTAAACTGTCTGGGTCATTAAGTGCCAATCCAAACACACAGTCTTCTGATCGCCACATGACGGGCTGGGAACCAAAGGCAACTGACAATTAAACCCGTGACAATGAGGAAAAATTCCTACACCACCCCCCCTCCAACAGAATCCACCAACACTATCCCCACCCTCTTTTTTTTTTTTT
>VYZM01009760.1:112456-125058 GCA_013398915.1 Dromas ardeola
TTTTTTTTTTCACATTTACTTACATAAGTAGCATGACAGATATCTTGGAGGAAATCAGATGCTTAACGATTAAGCAACACTTAGGCAGCACTCTGGAAGATAAATACGCCCTTTGGAAAACCTGCAACAAAAACAGAAGGTATAAACAGACAGTAACTAATTATTCTGATTAAATCTTGGAAGACCTGAAATACCCGACTGCAGCGGAACAAAGCCAGTGTGCACGGGGCTGCTCGCAAATATAAGTCACACCCTTTTTTAAAAGAATTCACCCAAATAAACCTAAGTGCTTCTGTGGTGTCTTTGTTTGCGTGGGTGTTTCTTAAGGTCTAGGCTAATAGGAAACCTCCGCTGTACCCCGGAGGGATCCCATCGCCTTCAGCTAAAATTAGACTTCAAGGAAAGCAGGCAAAGGCGGGTGTCTCCAACCTGTGCCAACACGGTGAGGCTCCTACCGGGTGCCTGAGGAGTGGCATGTTGGGGTTTTTCCTCTCCTCCCACCGAAACCAAAGGGAGAGGGGTTTTTTATGAAAAGCAATTAAAGAAAAGAAATAAACAAGGCATGCTCCAAAGGAGAAAGGAGGGGACAGCAGGTCTACCCCCCTGCTAGGCTTGGAGGGAGTTAAGTGGGGACCAGGATGCAGGCAGGTGACGATGCAGCTGAGCCACGGGGATGGGACAGGATGCAATGGGATGCATGAACCAGCACTGAGAGGAACTGGCAAAGCCCACCAGCAGCTCACCCACCGTTGTGGATGCAGAGTAAGGCACCTGCGTTATCATGATCCATGAAACCAGCTTCGGGACCCTCCGTCACAGCAGACTGTGTGCAGAATGAGACAAGGGGATGTGTTCAGTAGACATTCCCCTGCTCTCCTTGCCTTGGAGGAAAACCATTGTTTTCCTCCTCCCCTTCTCTCTGCTCTCACCCTCCACATTAAATGCCAGCAGAGCTCAGGGGAATACTTAATCTCAAACCTCAGTAATCAATCAGTTCACCCTCACGCATGAGAAAGAGTCACAGCAGTAAGCTCCAAATCCCATTTCTACCCAGCAATACAATGTTTTAATTACGTACATAAAATTTTCCTTTTAACATAAATCCTGAACATCCTGAGATTCGGGCAGCCCCCAGGTGGTAGGTGGGGAAAGACAGGTTGCCAGGGAAGAACATGGGGACTGAGGTGGGGGAAAAGGGAGGGGAAACCATCCTGGCAGTTATTTAAAATGACAACTTTATATGGCTGCTCCAATTTGCTGTTGGCATGACGATGCTTTGACCTTGCATTCATCGTTCCAGGGAATGGGCAGTATCGTGGCAAGCAACAAGCCAACATTCAGCGCTGCCATCAGAATATGCACTGGTTTTATTCCAACACGCCAGCAAGCATGCGGGAAAATGGGGACAGAAAATGCAGGACGGACACACGTGGAAAGGTTTGGGCCAGGCTGTGACACAAATAACAGCAACTGGGTCTCAATGGGTGCTGCGAGACTTACTCTAAAAACTGTTCACATGACAGGGAGCCTTTCTAGCTGGGTTTGAGCAATTTTGGGATAGCTCCCTGCAAACACTTGTTTTTGTCCAAGTGCAAGCACGGCCAGACCAGCAGGACCATCACACAGCTGCCAGTGCGACAGGTAGGCAGCTGCAAGCAACACCTCTCCTTCACCCAACCAGATCAGTCTCGAACAGCCCAGCTCACAGCTAGGTATGTTAAAAAGAAATATATTTTTTAAAATATAAACATGTGTACAGACTTTTCTCATATATAGCAACAAAAGAGGGGGCACCCTGCCGAAACCCCGTGTGCAGCTCAGCTGCTTTCTGCAGCAACGAAGGAAATGAGAAGCAAAGACCAGGCACACACCCGCTTGCTGTGGAGTGGTTTGTCTCTGGAAACATTTCTGGATTCCCCAGCACGAGCTCTGACCTCCATGAGCTGCAAAACAGTCTTGAAGCCATTCTGGAGGAGAAGCAGAGGGGTCCCTGGGTACTCAGCTGGGCAGGTGGAACAGGATGGAGAGGTGGGCTCTGGGTGCCCACGGGGATGGCTGACCCCAGTCCATGCCCCACCAGCTCAGAGGTCCCCAAAACACCCATTGTGCCACAAGAGCAAGTCAAAAACTAGCCCAAACCCACGATGCGCTGCAGAAAGCAAGGTCCCCTCTTGGGTCTTGGCAATAAGATGAACCCACTCGCAAACCTACACTCCAGCCCTGCCAGACCACAGCGCTCGGACAAAGGAAGGGAAACAAGCTCGGGAGTGGGGATCTCTGTGTTATCTTTGACGCCTCTGTGTGCAGAAGGGCTGGTTTTTTGAAACCTCTTCAACTAGATCCTGTGGTGGGCTTCTTCAACACACATGTATTGCTTTCAGAAGAAAGGCAGCCCACAAAAGCAGTGTTTGGAAGGGGAGGTGGCACGGTGCAACAAGAATTTTTCAATTCCTCTCAACAGGAAACATCATGCAGAGATCTGCAAGAGAAACCTACCTGTAACCGAGATTTCCGCACTGTGGTCTCCTTCCAAAGGCCAACGCTCCCTACCCTCCTGTAATTTTTGGCTTCAGTTTCTGCAATCCCTGTAACATCAGGAATTGCTTGGCACAGGAGACAAATTCCTCAAGCTCCACATGCATACCTAGAGAAACTATTGCACTTGCACCCTCTGTAACCTATTTGGCTCATGTTGGGAGATGCACAATTAAGAGGGACCAGGCACCATCACACCACCCGCAGTGTGTTCAAGAAGGATCCAGACGTATCCCCATCCTCACCCAAAGAGCATGACTTCACGGTGCAATTCAGGACAGAATTACTTGGTGCAGTATCTAGAGCAAATTAAACCTCTCTGGCACAGCAGCAAGCACGGAATTACTGATTCATGGAAAATGTCCTTATAAATTACTCCATTCAGATCAATGTGACAAGACAAAATGAGGGCTATCCTCAGCAGTGAGAGGCTGCAGTGCTATCATTTCAGTCCCGTACTCCAGGAGAAACCATGGGGCTTCATGGAGGTAGAGGAGGATGACCACAGGCCAGCATGGATCTGGGCCATGTCTCACCTGGTTCCCACCTCTCTGCCCTGCAGCAGCCAGACCTGATGGACGATTTTTGCAAGCAAGTAGGTGAAAATGCTGCTTGGAATCTCCTTTGCGTCCACAGAGGTTCCATCCACCCCTGGTTGTTGGCTCGTTTAGGGCTGCAGATGCTGGGCAGGGTGGGATGCGAGGTCTGGAGGCAGAGGCTGCTGCTGCTGCTGGCATCCCATGCGCCACTCCTCCAAATGAGTCTGCTTGCCGTGGGGCAGGAAGGTGGGGACTAGGTGAGACATGGCAGAGATCCACTCTGACCTCCTCTGCATTGTCCTCCTCCAGCCCCATTAAAAATGTCTGCTCTGAAAGATTTCTTCTGGACTATGGGACTCCCAAACATCGCAGCTCATTAATCTTGTCCACTTCTCTCAATACTGAGGGCTGAATCTATGAAGCTTCTATCAAGATCAGCCTCCCTCACGGGACTAACAGTGGTCTGTACTCAGGATGCTGAGATGAGAACGAGGCCGTTTTCTGTAAGTGTTTGTTCCAGTGGTTAAAGGCAGCTCAAAAATAACTGAATATGCAGATGCACCTGTGCCTTGCTGCAGATAGCACGCGTCTAGTTTTTAGATGTGGGCTGTTTGCTGGACCACAACATGCCGATCACCGCCCCCCTAACAAAGCCATATATGCCCACATTTTTCAGCTTCTTGATGAAAAGGTGAGAGGAGTGCTCATGTTCTCCCAGCACGAAGCATTTCCCCAGCTTTTATGCACGTGTGGCACTTCCCCACACCCTCATCAGTCAAACCAGCCTGGTCAAACACCGAGGGCAGGGCCAGGCGCTGCCCTTCAACTGCAGGCTCAGCAGCAGCCCTGCTCCCAAACTGCCTTTGGCAGCTGATCATGGCTCAAACCGCTTTCCACGGCTCCAAATCACCTCCTGGGATCACTTCCCAGCATCCCCATCTTCAAATCTTCTCCTATTTTTTTTAAAATTGGCACCAATTTGAGACCTACTTTAAAAAAAAACATCAGTGAAGACACTGAGTCACATTGGATGCCTCCAGGATGGTACCTGCAGCGGTCTGCTAGGAATGCGTCTGCCTCATGTGAACTCCCCCACTGGTAACATTAAAACTACAATTATCTCTGCATATTAATAAAGGGTACCACATCTCTGGCAGCAATCTGAGGCAGGGACTCCCAGCAGCGATGAGTTCAAGGTATCAGGCACACACAGCTGTGTTTGCAGTCCCCATTGCTCAGTCACCCACACTCTGCCATGCTGCCTCACCTGTTCCCCAAAACACACCCCATCCCCCCAGCACTGATTAGCATTTTTATAAACAAACATGTCTCGTCATACCTAATCATTTAACTTGCCATTGAGGGGTTGCCATTCCCATGTGCATTGGCTTTGCAGAATAAAACGCTAAGGGGTTTCGCATCTCTGGTGTGACACTGTGCCTCACCTCCTCCCAGCCCCAGGGCACAGCTCCTAGCTCCACAGCGACCTTCTGGCTCAGCGTCTGGGAATGGCCACCCTGGATGGATCACCTGCTTCCACCCTGCTAATCTGGGGAGAAAACAGCTCCTTTACATAGTGAGAATTAAAAATATCAATCAATTTGCATCACTGCAGCAGCCCAGGATGCTTGCAGTCATCCCCTTGCAGCAGATGGGCTGTGCACAGCACTGGGGAGCATCGAACAGGAGTGCAGGTGATTGAAATGGAGGGCACCGGTCGCTGCCTACAGCTCTCAGGGACACAATAAATAGCACCACAGAGCCCAGAGCTGGAAAGGCGGCAAGCCCTGTCAGCCCTTCCCAGCCCAGGCGAGAGGCAGAGTGAGCTGACATGCATGCTTCGTACAGGTCCTTACATCCCTGGCTGCCAGGTCCAAGTGCTTTCTGGTTGCACTGTCTCAGAAATCACCCTCATGGTGAGTATCTTTGAGGTCAGGCACAGCAGCGCTTGGGGACTACCACTCTCTGATGCAGCCCTAAAACAAGCTCTGTGCTCTCGCTGTGGCATGGCTGGTACCCAGATAAGACAGGGAAGCTTGTGAGCATCCCCGAGCATTGTGTGCTTCCCTTCAGCTGCTGCCCGGGCACACCCGAAGCAATACAGAACAGGCACGAATATACCTACCACACAGGAACAAGCAACCAGCAAATACCCACTTCTTCGCTTGCTAGGAATCATTTAAAATGGCAAAGAGGAAAGGCAGCACAGGGCTGGAGTCAAACCCAGCAAACACTACGGGAATGAAGGGGCAGAGGGCTGAGGATGTGACACTATCTGCTGCAGCTTTCACCCTTGCCAGGGGACCTTCTTCAAACGCTATGGGTGCTGATCTGCTCCCAAGACACCGGGAAAGGACAAACCACCCTGCCCTTGGAAAGCAGATCTCTGCTTTTCTCAACTAACAGACATCGGCACAGAAGCCAAGGAGTTGATTTTTCAAGGGTAAAGCTGATTCCCCCTCCCTTTTATCTAAAATTTGCCTCCCTTCTCCATCTGTAAGCCAAATAAGAGATAAAGCAGGTCACTGGCTCATTTTTTTAGGTACCATGACGATATATAATTTTTTTTTTTTTAAACTAGAGGGAAACTCATTCACTTAAACACTTCAATCAGCTTAATTATCCCTCTCCAGGAGTTATTTGGGTTTCTTTTTTTTTTTAAATAACAGAAGCAATCAATCATCCCACAGAGGGTAAACACCCATTTCCCCTGGAAGCTCCCACCTCCAGCCACGGCTGCAGTCATCTGGGCTCCTCCCGGTACACTGGGGCGAAGAAGCGGGAGATCGCGGGGTGGGCCAGCATGGCACACCATGTCACGCTGCCAACGCACAGGCAGATAAGGGGGTTAAATCTAGCTGGTAACATACTGCAGATAAGTAAAATGGCGAATAGCGGTTTGCCAGCCTACAGCAAATACTGGCACAAGTCACTTGCAAGACTGTCACCGGGTATTTATCTCAGAAGCTGCCAATATTGGAGACCCTGAAGCCACATTTCATTAAAGTTCTCCTGATGAACTGCTTTCTTCGCTATTTTGAAACCTGCAACTGAGAAGGCTGTAAAGATAAAGCAACTTTTGGCTTCGAGGCTGGCATCCCAGAGAAGATGCAGCAGCGCTTTTTACCAGTTGTGACTTTTTGGTGTTTCAAGGACTCTTGTGGAGCCAAACAGAAGAATCTGAGATGCTGTCACACAAGACAAACCTTGGGAGATAAAGCAACCCAGCAGCTCCAGCAGAGCACCAACACAGACAGAGCACGGTACAAACAGGTGGCCCTCAGCACGCACACAACTTGCTGATCTTAATCCCAGGCACATAAATTCCCAGGTGGCATCTTTGGACTAATACGGTAAATTTCCCCACTGGCATTTAATTTCCCTTTTGCCTTTCAAGCCTAAAACTTCTTCCAACTGCTGCTCAAGCTGACCAACAGCTTTTTATTCCTTTGCATCCAGAAATACCGAACTGCTGCCTCTGGAAATTCTGCAAAGATGGAGGGCCCTTTTCTCTGTCCTGAAGCCACCAGCCATGCCCAGGTAGCTGCAGCATAGCCACTAAACTCTAAAACCTGTCAGGTAATGGAAAGCTTAGGGCTATACTGCAAGAACTGGTGCTTCCAAAATCTGCATTGCCCAAAAACCCAGAGCTAGAGATCTCCACGTAGGTTCCTATCAAGCATCCTGCACCTCATCTGTGATCCAGATACAGGTTAGCAGGAAAGCACAAGGGTCTTGGCCATAGGATGCCGCATCCTGCTCTCCTTCCAAATCCCAGCTGCATCCCGCATTAGCACATTTTGCATAATCGAAATTGGAGTTAGCCTCCGTAACCACAACTTGAAGCTTGTATGTAACTCAACTAGGAAACAAACAAGCCTGGGTCCACCACAGATTAAATTAGCTGAGTCTGCTTATGCCAGGAGCTTCCGTCTGCCATTGACCACACCTCGCATGGATTTTTTTCCTCCTAGGTCCACAATTTGGCTCATCTGCAGCAGCTACGTCCTTGCACACGCACAACATCGTGATCCCACCATCAACACCCCATAACCCACCACAGGCGGAGCCCACACTCCCAGCTCGGAAACAGGGTGGCAGCCATCAGGTGGCAGCCTGGAGGGCTGGTATAGGGAAAACAGGATCCTTTCCAACAACGGGAACACAGTTCACCCAGTGTTTTCTTTCCCTCCTTCCCTTGAGATCACTCTTCCCACCATTTGCCCACAAGAGAAAAGCCAAGCATTCAGGGAAAAAGATAATTAGGCTGTGCACTGCTTGTCTGCAGTTACTTTACAAACAAAGGTGATCATAACCAATTCTTGCATCCTAAAAGAAATCCCAGTGCCCTCCCCCCACCTACACCTCCCAAAGCAGAGAACAAATCCAGCTGCTCTGCAATCTTATCTTGACGCAGAAACAGTCTGGGACAGAGATAGAGGGGTTCCCAGAAGGAACGGTTTATTAAAGGCGTCTTTATTTAGCTGGTTCTCTTCAAAACCACCACACTGAAGTACTGTTCCCAGACCAGTTTTCATCACAGCAGCAGCAAACACCACCCAGGCAGGGTCCCCCAGCCCAGCAATGCAACGTGCCATCCCGGAAAGCCATCAGTTTTTCCCAGGCTAAATAGCAACCCAGGCCCAGGGGCGTAAGCCCAGGCCAAGGCACTTTGGGGGACCCACAGCTGAGAGTCACAAGGAGCTCCTGAATGCATCCTGGTCTCGCTCCAGGGATGTTATAGGGATGAGGACCAGCACATTAATGAAGTCCACGGGACGTTCCCTATTTATCCAGCAGCTCTGTCTCTGACCCCGTGCCAGACACACTACTGCGGAGGTTTGCACACTAGCAGCCAAATATACCTAATCCCAGATTTCAAGAACTGGAGCTATAAAACCACTACACAAAGAGGCAGCAGTTCGCATGCATCCCAGGAAACCTCCCCGCAACCAGCACCTCTCTATTTATCCAACACGCGATCTTTACATGTTCAGCTATTTTCATCCCACCACACTATTAACAGATGCAAAAGGCAGTTGGGTAAGGTGTTCAACAAAAATCTCATTTAGAGATCAAGACAAGCTTAATTGGTTTCTAGCCAGACCTGCACAAAGATGGGTTACTCCACAAATACAGTTGCTAATCTGCCCATTATACTCCCTAAGCTCCCACTGACAAAGAAAAAGAAAATAAAGAAGAGATGTACAAAGGAATGCAGTATTTTTAGCATGTTACTTCCAGCGAGTAACACATAAGAAGCAATGAATTCTGCAAGAACAAGGGCTTTGCTTTGAAGTAGAGGATAACATTTGAAGGAAAAAGGATAACCAAGTGGTAAATAAAATAACAACAAAAAGACCTAATGTAGATCAAATCTGCATTTTCCACAGGCAATCCCCATCCATCTCAGGTTCTTGAAGAACATTTCCAGCAGCTATTGTGTCCATGGGCAGGCAGAAGCAGGGGAAAAGCTTAAGTGGATGAGGAGACATCATGTCACAAGTGACCGAGTAGAAAGGATGGAAACCTTCATGATTCAAAAGCACAGGGCTGAAACCCTGGAGAGGTGAATTCACTTCCTAACTTAGCTGTAAAAAAAAAGCAAAACCAAAAAAACACCCCTCAAGTTTCCTGTGTGATCACATCATAGATGATTTATTCAAAAACATGGTGTTGAAGAGTAAGGGAGGGGGAGGAAGCAAGAAGAGGAAGTGGAAGACAGTCCTGTGGGCCTTTAATAGGCTTGGGGTTAGACCAGCACTGGCAAGCTGTTAACATCCATCTGTGTTGGGCGCTGCACAACCTGGGGCTGGCGCTGGGAAAGCATCCCACAAGCATCCCACGAGTGCAGGTAAAAGTCCACCCTGCTCCTCTGCCAAGACGTGTGTCACAGGTTTGCCAATGCCACGTCCCCAACAGCAGCATCGTGCAAGCTTTCATAACACAGAACTCCAAACAGAAACAAAACCACATGCAAAATGTAAAGGTTAGTGATAATTTCCCCTCTTGAAGCTACGCAAGAATTCAGAAACAAGAATATAAAGCTGTCCTCCAAATGCAACATATTATAAATTAGATGGCAATGCAACTCCAGGGCTGTAGAGCCAGCTGCAGCAGCGGCACAGGTAGACAGGTGATGAAAGTGCTGTTTGTTTACAACTTCTCCCCTCGTGCAACAGCTCGGGACTCCCAGGAAGTCTATTTATTTTCCCGAATCTGAGCCAATTATGCTCGGCGGGAAGGGCTGCATCCACGGGAAAGCAGAGCTGCGGATCCTCCAGCAGGACAGAGCTGAAAGCAAGGCCAGGACCAGAAAGGATGGTGGTCATGTGTTTTGAACATTTACAGCAACATCCCTCAAGCTCCAGAGCATCTTTGCAAGAGCCTTTTGCAACAGGTGGGTTTGCTATAGGGCAGAGAGTCAGAGAGGTGTTTTTTCAAGACCTTCCTCAACCATGACCATGCAAATACAAGGCTTGGCACAAGCAAAGGGCAGCCCAGTCCCAGGCCCTGGACAAGGACTGCCAGGCATGGAGATATGGGGCTGGTGTCATCCCAAAATGCTGCCATGGGAACCTCAGAGAGAACAGATCCAAACTTTTACTTTCAGCAGTAAGGGAAGCTGTAATTAGCAGCACTGAGTACAGCCTAGAGGCTGGGTATGGACATCCCCATGACATTATCTATCAAGGTGACTGTTGGATGCGTTTTATTTGGCTTTTCCTCCCCCTGGAAAAATGAGCACCCATTTTTCATGGGTCTTTCTCCCCCTTCCCCGTGCTGACCAAAGAGTCAATTTCCCAAGTATCTCAGAATGTACTGTAACAGACCATTGCTGTAGCTGGAGCCCAGCTCTTGGTGTCCCCAGGGATGGGTTCCTCCTTAATTGCTCCAACACCCCACAGCATACCAGGGATGCCAGATGCCCAAAGACAGAGTCTCACCCCTGATTCCCACCAAAACGAAAGGCATAGTCCAAAACATGAAGCAACAGGAAGAAAATGTGGACATGAGGCAACCCAGCTACACCTGTGAGACACATCATCACCACTATCTCACACATCTCCCACCCAGTTCAGCCTCATCCCCTGTGCAAAGCCAACAGAGCTTCCTCTGATGCAACTACAAGCAATCCTTTGGAAATCCATCTGCTGAGTATTTTGAGGTTAAAGTCCCTCTTTACTCTCTTTTTCTCATGTTATATGATGGCTTGAAAAGCCTGGGAGGTATTTTACAGATTAAAGGAAAGTCCTGGCATGTCAACTAAAGGAACGGCACAATTTCATGACTATGTAACCCAAATAACAGCCCATCACACATCACTGCAGTTTGAAGACAACTACAGCCACCGCTGCATCACCTAAGAAATAGCTGTTGAACTCTGTAAGTGGAAGAGCAGCATTTAATACAAAAGTAAATGTGAGAAAACAATCATCATAAAGACTCTTTTCCAGCTCCATACTCAAAAGTTAACTGATTGTAGGGATTATAATATTTAGCATGCTCCAAAAATTTTCCTTGACACCTTTTTGCTCCATGTGATAGGTAGAGACTTCTCGTGGCTCCAGAGCCACCAGCTATTTCACATGCAATTTGCCAGGCGGCACTCTCCACAGAAGATAAAAGGAGCTGGAGTTTATAAATGGATCCGAGTTGTCCCCAAAAAGCCTCCAGCTTCTTTGCAGTATGCCTCCAAAATGCTGGGGCGAAGAGGCAGGACACAGGCCAAGGTCTCAAAACCAACCTCTCGTACCCAGAGAGCTTTGCTAAGCAAGTGGCTTACGTAAAATATCTGTCAGGATACCTGCTTGAAGTGCTGGCTCTTGTAAACAAGTTGCTCTGGAGGCACCGGGGATTAGTGCAGTTCAAACAGTCCTTGGCATGACTTACCAGAGCGCCCAGGAACAGATTTGCAAGTTCAGCTTTTCTCCTGCCTGACGCTTGCCTGGCACTGCCGAGCAACACCCAGGCTCCCGACAGCCTTAACCCTGCCGACTCCTGCACATGAAGGGTGAAAAACAGCGATGGGCGAAGCTCTGTGCTTGACCACAGGACCTGACAGCAGAAGAAAACCCAAGGCAGCATCTCCATGGGGCTGCCCTTCTGCCTTGCAGCTGGAGGAGCTCCAACACCAGGGTGTCCAAGAGCAAGCTGGGCAAGTGTCCCTTGGCAGAGGAACAGCAGCCAAAAGTCATGCATGGGATATGCAAGGAGAATGGTGCCAAGCAAAACAGTGCAGCTGAAAATGACCATGCATCCCAAAGGCTTAACCTGATATTAAGGCAGAGAGCAGCCTCTCTTCCCTGCACTGAGCACACAGCTGCAGCCAAGACACTCCTAGTGCCTTGGGGGCAGAGGGGAGAAAACCTCAGCAAATGAAGCATCCTTTAAATGCAATTTCTGTGAAAGCTGGGCATGGTGAGGGTATACACCTTGTCCCAGACACATCTCCCCCATCCTCAGCTCTGGCAAGAAGGTGCTGCGGTTTCCCAGAGATGGCAGCATGAAGGTATGGGAGTGCGAAGGGTGCCTGGCAGCCACGGGAGAGAAAGCTTTTCACAAACAGATTTACAGCTGCTTACATCCACACAAGCATCCTTGAAGGAAACAGCAGCACTGGACGTCAGCTACCGCAGACGCTCCAGAGTGGCACACGAGAGTTCACGGCTCCTTGAAGCACTGTTCACTTAGAAGATGATGAGGCCAAGCAAGGAACAGGCATCCAGAAAAAAATTTTAAAAAAATCTCATGGCTAAGTGAAAGTCAGATGGACATGCAGCTCCAGAGAGCCACCTTGGAAAGGTCTGCACAAAAGAAATACTCAGGAGCAGCAGTGGGGCAGACCCACCACAGCCTACGCTAAATATCATGCAACACATCTGAGCCAGAAAACATCCCTCCGCGGCTATGCCATAGCAAGCAATTCATCTTGCTTGTTTGGGGCAGGGGAAATAGTCTCTGGACTGCTCTTCCCTGCTGGATTTGCTGCCAGCAGAGGTTGCATGTAACAGGCACCAAGCTGCTAGGACATCACCTGAGCAGCATAAAATGCCACGGGTCTTTCCACCACCCTGACCCGCTCATACACCCTACACCTGAGCAACTGTAGGTTCCACCCCAGAACGATGCCCCTCTGCATCCGTTTTCATACTCCAGTTTTCTTCGATTTTTAGGACAAGTACCACCCTCTCCTCCAGGCCCAGGGAGTGCAAAGCTGGCTCTCAGGTGCAGAGCCCAGCCCCAACTCTCCTGCCCTGCAGTCTCGGTGTACAGGTGGTTTTGTTCTGTCTGAAAATGGTGCGTGCACTTTCCTGCTTGTTGATAGTCTACCCACAAACACTCAACCCTAAAATCTCTGAGGATGCCCTGCTTGCTGTAAGGACCTCCATCGGGAAGGCAAGCTGATCCTCACTCCTGCCAAGCATCCAAGGAACCAGCACCCCACAGAGCTTTCCGCAGAAGCTGCCAAGCTCCATAGCTAAGTTTTGCATATTGGTACAGGGCCCAGCTGCTGGTGTTTCATGC
>VYZM01009760.1:130743-159306 GCA_013398915.1 Dromas ardeola
CCCGCCCCGCGCGCTGGCGTCATCGGCCACGCCCACCACCCCCTCTCCCGCCACCGCCGCCGGGAGTTGTAGTGCGGGAGGGGCCGCGGGACGGCGGTAGTGTGGGGCGAACGGTGGCGTGGGGACGGCGGTGGCGGTGTCCAGAGTAAGGGGTGCCGCGGCCGTGCGTGGAGCAGGGGACACGGTGCGGGTCTCTCGCCGTAGCTTGTGTCGCAAAGGAGCCCCAGGCCATCTCCGGGAGGTGGGACATGAGCAGGGCAAGGAGGGTCCAGCTCCCATCCGGGCAAGCAACAAACACAAAGTTTCATCTGACTGGCGACATGGGTGATCACGGACACGCAGGAATAGGGTCCCAGCTGCCTCACGGAGCTCTCCTGAGCTGCAACGTTCTCCACTTGTCAGCTTGGATTTAAGAACTCAATTTTTCAGGGTTTCCCATTTCACATAAATCAGAGCAGCAATCTGATATATGGCTGGATTTCCACATGCACTGGAATAACCACATTGTATGAGATAAGGCTGTGGGCTTCATGCAGAAGTAGTTATTGCTTTTGGTGCAAATCAGAACTCCAGATCAAATTAATAGTGTGTAATGTTTTAGCTTAAGTAAACAGTTTTTTTCTGGATAAAAGGTCAAGCTACTTATATCTCATACGAATTTTTTTCTCAGCAACAACCGTATGGGAAGGTCTGGAAGGGATTTACGGGGATTGTTTTTCATATGGAGCCCGCACAAATTGAAACAGACACAAAGGAAGAGCCAATGACAGGAAAGTAAAGAAAGAGCATCCTTAGGGGAGTTGATATCAAAGCATGGAACAAAATGTAACAGGAGAACGGGATAGGTTATACACAGCCATCCAGACTCCTAGATGGCCTTCTATATGAGCGAGAGAGACAGAAATGTATGTATGTATAGAGTCCACACAAGTGCTGGACAGGTTAAGAACCTACAGGCCTGACACTGGCTTTTTCTGCCCATATAAGCTCCATCACAGGATTTGATCTGCAAAATAAAACTAGGGTCAGACCCATAGTGTTTCAACCCATCCTATATGGTTTCAGTCCAAAACCCCACACTTCATATCAAAATCCATCTTGCAAACAAGCGGTCTATACCACCCCTGGAGGAAAATGCAACAGAGTCTCAGGAACGGTTATGCCCATTAGAGAAATTTGTTAAGACGTCAGCTGGACTTTTAAGGCAAGAAAGTATATTTTATTGCAACAAAGCCAGCATTCCATAAAGTGGATTTTCTCCTTCTCGCCATGCCCAGTCCTTTTCCTAACCTCTTCTGGTCTCCTGTAGTAATGGGCTCCACAGAATAAGTGTGACTTGCCAGGGAAAAATCTATTTCACTTTATTGGTTGCGAATTTCAAAGCAATCCCAATTCCCTGTTACTGGGCTGGCTTCACCTCTAAGCTTTTTTAAATCACTCTTACAGCCTAGCCTTTGGCAAACAACCACCAGCCATTGAGCTGCCATCCTGAGAGTGAATCTGTCAACACGGAATCCATCCTGCCCCTTCCTGGAAACTAGTCAATACTCTGAAAACTGAAATAACCCCTTCTGAAACCATCGACACCTTTCTGTAGACATGCCTGTCTTGCCAAGGGCTTAACCATTCCCCAGAAGCACAAGAGGATGCAAACTGCCGGAAGTTCCCCAGAACCTGTCTTTGTGTCTGTGCAAGCCCACAGCAAGAGATGCGTTACTTTAATTCCTGTTCTAATGTGGTGTGATGCATGAGGTATCACATCTGGGTCATGGTAGACCTTGGGAGATTCCCAGTGGTGGGACCCTTCTTGGCGGAGGGACACGTTGGAGGCTTTATCTCAAGCTGAAGTACCAGGAAAAGGGCTCACAGATCATACTGTCAAAAGGAGTAATTACAAATTGCCACAAACAGCTGGTTTCTGCACAGGGGTACTGCAGGGACCCAAGATGCAAATGGCAACGTACTCATGATAGTGTGCAGGTGCTCTCTTAATGTTACCTTGGTGTTGGATCGGTGGGAGGTGGCAATCACAGAAGCAGTTTTGGGGTAAAAGGTGTCAAGGGCAGGTTATTGGGAGCAGTAAACCTAACAATGGTGCCGTGAAACTGGTGGGACACAAGGATAAGCATATCTCTAAGTGTACTGGGGAGGAGCCAGCACAGCTTTTGGTGAGAGAAATTATAACTCACAAAATCTACTGCAGTCCTTGGATGGAGTCAAAGATTTTGTGGACAATGGAGATCTAATGGATATAATAGATATAGATTTCCTAAAGGCTCTGACAAAATCCTTCATCAAAGGCTCTTGAGGAGAGTAAGGAGCCATGAAAAATTAAGTGGTTTAAAGACAGAAACCACAAAGGCTGGACAGGGATGGTCAGTCTCTGCAGTGAAGGGATGCCCAGAGGAATTTGGTGCAGATCTGAACAGGGGTCTGTGCTGCTCAGTGTCTTCATTAGTGATGTGGAAGTAGGGGCCGGACACTTGGTGATAAAATGACAGATGAAATTCAGTAGAGATAAATATAAATTATGAGCCTCAGAGGAAGCACTCCTAACATCATGCACACAGTGATGGGCTCTGAACTGACCGTCAGCCCACAGGAATAGGATCCTGGGGTTATAACAGGAAATTTGATGAAAGCATCAACTCGTTGCTGGGCAGCAGTCAAGAAAGCAAATAGATGAGCAGGAATTAATGAGGAAAGCAGAAAAATTATTGTACAAATTCCTGGTTTGCTGTCCTTTCGAATACTGTGAGCAGTTCTGGTCTCTGTTCTCACCAAAGAACTAATGATCAAAGATATGGAGCATTTTTCACTTTGGTAACTGGCTAGGCTATAACTATTCAATACAGTATTTCTATACAAGCCTCAGGCTCAGGAAATCCTGAAGCTGCAGCCTGCTGCAGGCTTGGAGAGTTTACAGGAAAATATCCCTGTTCACTTCTCATACCCTTGGCTTATCACGCACCATTGGTTATGGGAGAGAGAGGGTGCCGGGCAGGATGGTCCCCAGGTCCAACCCAGCAGAGCTTTTCCTACACTCTTGCATTCATGTTTTTTCCTCCACAAAATGCCCTCCCAGTACTCCCCTTCCCACTCCTCTCCTCAAGGACATTCGTTAACCATGTAGGGATGGTTTGATCTGGAGGCTCCCAGCCTGAGCAAGCAGCTGCTTAATGGTTGGCATGTGGAAGTATATCTTCCTCATTGAAATGGCTCAGCCATTTTCTTGTAATTGCCTCCTCGGAGTTTGTTTGGAGGCTGCTTATCAAGTCCCATTGTGTTGCTTTCCTGCTTGTTTTTCCAACAGCTGCCTATTAAATTAAGGTCCTATATTCAGACAGAAAAATAACCAGCTGTCCAGAGTCTCTCTGGCTAAGTAGGACAAATGCAATAGTCATCGCGTAAGACAGATGAGCATCCAGCCCTGAGAAGGGGAGAACATGGGTACCAACCCTGCCTGGAGAATAATCCCCATAATGCCTTGTAACAGGAGGTTTTTGATAGGGTTTTTTTGTTGGATGCAAAACTAAACCAGGATTTTCTCTGAGCTGAGAGAAAGAAAATGGGTTTCTTGTTCTAAATCTGTAAGAATATACTTGGTATTGTTCATCGTTAGCTGCTCACTAGACCCTATAAATGTTGTCTGAGATCAATCCATGTGAGATCAATACTGTCTTATCCCTGGGGAAGAGTTTTTATGTGTCTGTTCCAGTGAAACTTGAAAGGAGACTGTTGATTCATCTGAGAGTAATGGAATATGGAACCCGTCCCCTTACAAAAATTAAATAAAATTGATTTTGGAATAAAAAAGCCCTCTTTTCTTGAGGTTATAGTCTTTCATGTTGCACAGATGATCTGCTCAGCAGAAAAATGGGCCATAGGTTTTATTTTAATTGCTGTTTTGGTCTAAGCCGAAGACTTGCACCAAACGAACAAAACCACACTCTGAGCTGCTGCCACCACCCTACACACTGGATCTTATGGCAAGATTTCCATCAACTGCAGTCAGGGCTGGTCTTAGCTCAAAGGTAGGAGACAGCATTATGCTTTTTGCTCTTTCTTTGATATGAGGCTTTTAGCATACGTAGAGGACCTTTTGCGGCTCTATATCTGAGTTGGGAGGTTCTGCTTGAAAACAAACCGCACCCTAAGCCAGTATTATCTGTAACAGCGCTGAGCCCAATCTTGCCCCATGATTCACATCAGCTCCTGGCAGCTGTCAGGGAGAAGCAAAGCTTTTGCATAATGTTTCATAGCCTCAAAAGGGAAAATAAATGCATTCCCAAGGCAGGACTCAGCTGTGCCTGTGTTGTCTGAGAGCGTTAGCAGAGACTCGGTGGATTTAGGCCCTGATTCTGCAAAGTCCTTAAGCTTGTAAGGAATTTGTAATTTGCTTGTAAGCAAATTCCCGTTTGCTTCAATGGCATTTAATCAGATGCACATAAATGCTTTATGGTGTACAAGGAAGTTGTACCTTGATGGAGGTGGGGCTACTTAGCCCAAGCAACTGACTTCTTTTCCAACGTTTTCAGAGAAGGGTAAAATGTAAGAAATAATTAGAGAGCAGATTGTGAGACTTCTTGCAAACAGCTACTGCCTCTAGTTGAGGTCTTCCTCCAGACCTGCCCTGTCCAAGCCCACTCTCTGCTAGAAGATGCTGGGAGAGCACAGCCTTCTCCAGCTGCTTCCCCTACACAAACCACCGTGCCCTGAGGGGAATGTTTGACTCGGACAAGTGGTGGTGAGACATAAAGCTGGTGTGCTGGGGGTGTAGGAAGCCATTAATAATCTCAGTGCCTTGGCCAGGGTCTTTCACCCTGTGCCTCTCTGCGGCTCCTGCAGTTGCCTTCCTCCCCTCTCATCTGCTCTCTGCAGCAGCCAGAAGCACCTTTTGCTGCCCTCGCCATCCATCCTCCCAGCTGTCTCCCATGAGATGCTATGTGTGTGGCCATGCCCTGGTTTGGATCATCTTGCTTCTGCATGACATGTCTTGGGCAGGCACCTGCCACGCAGCTCCTGACTGTTCATGAAGCCAAGGGCGAATCCTCCTCCCTGGATCCTCCTAGTGGTGCCAGGCTTCACTCATAGCCTTGTGCCAGCACCAGATGCCAGGTCTGGGGGTAAATGTGCTGCTCAGGGTGGGTTGAGGGCACTATCTTTCCCCCCCTAGATGCCTCAACAATGCTAGAAAACAAGCCATTCTTGATTAGGGATCTGTAACTTTGCCCATGTCTTTTTTCTTCCCCCTGTTCCTGGAGATGACTTTTCTTGCACTGAATTCCATTGAAGGTACCAGTCAAAAAACTCCTCCTGTTTCAAGGTAAACAGAGCAAATTCTCAACATATGAAAGTTCAGTGCCCTGTTATCTTCCTCACATCCAGGGTTATTTATCTCCCAAGAGCAGGGAAAGAGGTAAGCTGAGGGGTAGCGGCCAGGGAAGCGGTGAAGCAGGAGGAAGAGGAGAGAAGGGGTGGGAGAGGCGTGAAAATCAGTGCCTCTTTCTCAAGGACAGAGACCGCTGCAGATTTACACCAGGTGTTGCTCGGGCTGTCAGAGAAGGGTTTAACAGGGTTGCATACACAGCCTACAGGGAGAGCTGCTTTTATTTGTTCACATCTAGCAGGGGTTGAATTTATTGCCTTTGCAGATGGGCCAGCAAAAAGCCAGGGCATCACTTAAGTTCCATGTAAAACCTCAGATTAAGGCTCTGCAAGAAGTGCAAATGGGGGAGTGCAAGTGGCCTGGCCAGATGCTGGCTCCATTGCTTGGGTGAGTGGGCTACAAACCCACCTTGCTGTGATGGCCCGTGGAGGCAAGTGAGGCTGTTGCCTTATCAGTAGAGTGTCCTTTGCTACAGAGCTGCGGCAGAGACAGAGTGAGGAAGTGCCAAGTTGCTTTAGGCTTATGCTGAGCCTCCATCCTCTTAATGGAGCATAAAACAGTTAAACACCAGGTCACCAGGTGGGTCCAAGCCCAAGTCCACCATCCGTTAGGGAGAGGAGCTTATCCAATGGGAATTAGGAGCGTTCATCAAGGGCCTAGCTGCATTTGAAATATCTGAATCCTCTTGATTTTTGATACAATTCAGTCTTCTAAGTACCTATCTTTTGCAAGATGCCTAAGCCAATTTTTGGCAGCATTTGTCCCTAGTGACTCAGCCAAGGTGACACGTGGAGCCTGTGGTTGACCTTGGAACTGCTCCCGGATACCCTGAGTCCTGGCCGAGTGCATCAAATCACAAGACAGTCTCTGTCTTGCTTGCTATTTTGGTCACCCTGATTTGTCCTGCATCATTAAATTTTTACCATGCCTGATTCCAGATGACTTCAAGTTTGTGCCTCCTGTCTCCAGTAAGTGCAGTGCTAAGAGGTTTTTTCCCTCCCAGAACAGGGGCTGGAATGTGAAGACTCAGCAACCAGCACAGGCAGGAAAATTTCTCCCATCACTGACAGCTGTGTTACTGGACGTACACACTGCCAGTATCTTTCAAAGCATCAGTGTGGCCTTTTCAGGTCCTCATACGGGATTTCTTTCAAATAAGCAGGACTCAGGACAGATCTGATACAAGACTTGAACAGCGATGTTACAGTCAGTGGAGCAGTGGGTCCTATGACATCCCTGTCAAGAGATCATAGGGCAGGCGTCCTGCGTGGATGGAGCAACCACAGGACTGCTCCAGCCTCCCTGCTCCATCCCGGGGTGCTCATGGGATGACATCAGTGCCCTGAGATCATCTCTCTTGGCTGGGTATATTTGCTTATGGGTTTTCCCTGGAGGGCTTGTGGTTGCTTTCCAGTTGCAGTTTATCTGCTGGGAGGACTTTCACAGGCTCGCATGCCCTTTTCCATGGTATCCACATGCTACTCCACTCCAGGGTATCTGTGCTTCCATGGCTTCATCAGCTCATCAGAGCCACTCTGCTGGGAGCTGTGTTTGCGATGGGGAAGGAGAGATACTGCAGCTACCTGTGGCTGCTCAGAGCTGCACCAGCAGGAATGGCTCTACAGGAAAGTTTCCTGGCTGGGCATGGACACCACAGGGAAGTTTTTCTCTTTACTCTCCTCAGCCTTTTCCCTGGTTTCCCAAGCACACAAACCTCTCCTCCTCCTTCATCTGCCTTGCAATAATTGTAGGTTCATGCACAAGGCTCTGGCCGATATCCTGGCAGGACTGATGTCTTCAGTATCTAAAAGCTGTCCATGGCTGGTGCTGCTAAGAGGTCTTAAACTCAGCTTGCAGCCTTGGGAGAGCACCACCTCCCCAACAAAGAAGAAGCCCCTGGGAGAGCTCTGCCGTGCAGTGGGGGGCTGGGGGCGGTAGGAAATGTGGCAGTGACAGCAGCCTCCCTGCACCACTGCCCTGGTGACATGGATGGACCTTGGCCATGCCCTCCCTGCCCTGGTGACACAAAGGTGTTTCCAAGCTGGCAGAGAGGGAAATCATGGTCACACCAACAGCAAGGGGGACTTCCCCAGTTGCAACCTCCTTAGTCACAGCTGGATTACTAACCCCATTCTTATATTTTCCACATGGCGGCATGAGTAAGAGCTGACTCCTGGGGCTGATTATTGCCTCCAGAAACCCTTAAGGAGAGAAATGCTGACGGGACTATCAGGCTGTTTAAGTTTCAGGCCAAATTTGGGCAGCCAAATTGTTGCGCTAGGAGTGGGATGCTGACTCAGGCACAGGACAGAGCCAGCCCAGAGGGGCCATAATAGAGAGGGCTGCTCCAAGCATCCTCCAAGGCAGTGTCACTAGGAGGTGATGGGCATGCATATCTCAGCCTTTTCTACCATCTCTGAAACACCTCAGTCCCTCCAGAGATTATATTCAGGACACAGACTTGTCTTGGAGAAAAGGCCCCAGCTCCTGCAGCAAGCCGGGCCTGTTCATGGCTCTCCCCATTTTGACCCACAGCAAGTTGCTGGTGAGATCAGGTCTTGGGAGCATTTTTACACCTGCCAGATGCCTAGCTTATGTATAAGGGACAACACAAATTATGAGCATAGGTTACAGGTTTGAGGGCTCAAATACACACCAAGTCTCACACATCTCCCGCAGCTCCCAGCTGTGGGTATCACAGCAGCCCTGTGGTCCTGGCACCAGCCTCCCTGCAGCTGGCCAGGTGTTTGCAGCGCAGGAGGTGATGGCCCCCCAGCTCCCTCCAGGGCTGCAGTCAGGGTCTGTCCCCAGACCCCAGGGCGATTCTTCTCTCTGCGCAGACCTGCAAAGGGGAGAAAGGGGAAAGAAGAACTTTCCCACTTGGGCTGAGACGATGGGAACGAAACCTCACTTCCCTGCCACCAACTGCCGAGGCAGTGGGAACGTGAGCTCAGCCCCTAGGCAACTTAATGGGCTTTTAAAAATACCCTTTGTATTGGATCCATTCTTCTTCCCAAGGCTTGCTGGCTCCACTCCAAGGGGAAACCTTTGATTCTGCAAATACACCACAATTATCATCCCGAGGAGTCTCAGCTATCACACACACACACACACACACCCTCCCCAGCCTCCAAAAGATCAGCAGGGTGCTGGAGAGGTGCTTAAATCATTTCATCCTAAGAAAGCCTTGGGCTGTAAGAGCTTCCCTGTTGCTCGGAAAAAGCCACCCCTCTCCCAACAGCTTGGCTCCAGTTTTCTTCCAATGATATCGTCACTAGTGGAGGAAGGGCAGGCAGCGTTGCGGAAACCAGGCCACTAGGGTTCCCGGTGATTTCATCAGTCCCGAGACCGGGGCTTGCAGTGATTTATGAGTTTGCAAGAACCTCGCCGTGGAGTTATCTCCCCCTCCCCACTTTTTATCGCTGTGCAGATAGGGATTCAGCAATAGAGCTCTTTTGCGTACTGTAACAAGCTTTGTCTGTTTGACAGTTGCAAATATTTTTCTCCAACACTGCACAAGTCCATGTGCACAGGCTGCTTTCACCAGCATTGCCACTACCCAGCGCCGAGAAGCTCAGCTTGGCCTGGGGGAGCCCAAAACTAAAAGCTTGCCAAACACAGCACCCACTCCCTGACTCCTATCCCTCGCTCACATTTCCCCTGAGCTCTCCCCATCTCCTCAAGGTAGGTTTTTATTACTTTTAAATTGCTGGCATTTTTTTTTTTGATGTATTTTTATTTTCTTCAGATTATACAAATCCTGCCCTTCTGCAGCACCGTCCAGTCTAAGGCTGAGATTTTTTAAGGGGATTTAGGGGAGTTAGGTGCTCCTCTTCCAGCAGGAGCCCTGCGCCTCTCTCCTTGTTGAAATCCCCCTTTAAAGCAGGTCATCAGTATTTTTCTGCTGCTGTTTTTCTTAGCAGTCTAAATAAAGCTTTCAAGTTACAATTCATTGATGTGAGGCCATATTCAGAACCTAGCAGTTCCTTTGTGTATCTTCAACTTGTTTGGGGGTGTTTTGTTTTATTTTGGGATAACTGCTTGCTGCCAGGGCTTGCTGCAAAGCTGTGCATTTATCAGCCTCCTCCTGCCACATTCTTCCCCCTGCCAGTGACGGCATAATCTCGCAGCACTGCTGAATCCAGTCCCTGCAGCTCCCTTGCACGGTCCCTGCCTTTCTGCAAGGGTAAAGGATTTTGCAAGCAGGAATTTGTTCTGGTCATGGGATCACCCTCCATTTGCCATCTGCAGGAGTCCCAGGGAAAAGTGTGCTTCCCCCCAGCTAAGCAGCCGAGGTCAGTGTCTGTCCCAAGATGGCGTCGCAGCCCTTGCAGACCTGGAACACAGATGGAGTGTCATCCTCATGGAAATTAATTATATGGGGAAGGCTGATCCCCTTTGGTGACACACAGCTGTTGCCATGCAGATCCAGCAGAGGCTGAAATGACGACGTGGTGCCCCCTTCTCTTCCCTGTCCCTGTCTTGTCTCCATGTGCTTGCCCCAGCCATGTGCCACTCGATCACGCTGGTGTGGCCAAGCCAGCCAATTCCCCTGGCCAGGCCAAGATGAAGGTGGTGGGAATGCAGGAGGCTGAGCCAGCTCTGCCACGAGGAGAAACATGGACCCACAACTTAGGGACAAACACAACCCCAGAAATCTATAGGCAAGCAACAGGATGAAACCAAAAATCCACTCCTATCCTTTATCAAAACCACTGCCATTAACTTAGGATGTTCCAGGCATGATTCAACACTCATTATCTTCATTGTGCTGAAGATTAGGCTGCAATCTTTCCACATAATAGCTTTATTAGCTCTGTATTATTCTTTCTACATTATTTATTTACACTATGTCCAGAACACTCAGAACTTTCACTGGGACAGTAAGACCAGTTCAGTGGATGACAGTTTACACTGTGACTTTTACACTAGCAAAGATCCTGTGTAGAAGGAGCTATCCCAGGCCAAATGTGCTCTGCCGATGAGGTCTCTCTGTTTCAAGGAAGCCGTACGTGTTAGGGATGCACCACCAGACGCATCCCCCACCAGTGAGGGAAAGTCATTTCCTAGGGCTTCAGCACAGGCAGTGGGCTGTTGTGTCACTTTACCTGCTGCTCTGGGCAGATGGCTCTGCCAGGGCTGCTCATGGCCAAGAGACAACCAACACCTGTGGTGCAGTTCACCGGGGACTCTTTCTTGGTCTCCCACGACCTGTCTGCCTCCATCCACCCATCCTGCTCAGCACAGGCTGGCACCAACCAACCCTCTTTTGGCTGGGACAGCTTGCATTCTCCCCCACCTCTCCCAAAGTAAGGCCTGGAAAATAAATTAGACTCCACTAATTACTGATTCAATGATAATTGCATGGGCTCCTGGCTTCAGCCTTTCTCATCAGTAAAGATAGCACAGGCCACTGCAAACTCGTGGCAGCCCAGTGTACCAATCTTGGGTACGAGGGCTGATTTGAGTTGGCCTAAGGGCTGCCCGGGAAGTCCTGCTGTATATGCTGCCAAAATTATTGGATTTTCCTCTGACTTGGTATCATTGCAGAGGACACCTGCGGGGGATTACAACAGATGAGTCTCCATTCACTTTCACCCTGTCCTTGATGACCTTGGCATGAAAACCAGGAGATGACAATCTGACCCTCTAGACAACCAGCTCCTCTGCAAGGGTGCAAGGGTCTTTTTCTGGCACAGGGTACTCGACTCCCTCCATTCTTTTCTAAGTGACTCTCTTTGCAATCAGAGGTGCCAGCCATGCTATTTGCACACCTCCAAGTCTGGATTAAAGGGACCAACATGAGACTGGCTGTTTTTTTGGCTCACACTTTCCCTATTGGCTCTCAGTACCCATTGCTTCTGGCACTGAGACTGCCCCACATGACACCCAACATGCTCCGGGAATGTCCTACGACCCACCTGAGTTCAGTAACTGCAAAAGCAGAGCTGGAAACAGGCTCTTCATGCATGTTCTTGATAGCCTCGAATGGCCCTGTTCTGCTCTGTTCACTCCTGGAAGAGGGATTCACACTCAGGGAGTAAACACTTGCAACATACCCACGACACAGGCGCTGCGGCTCCCCCAACAAACCTGGCAGATGCTGTGGGCTAGCTTTGATGTGTATTTCTTTGCTATCCAAAACAGTCTCTCCTGGAAGGGCTTGGACTGGAGGCTGTATATAAAAGCTGCCATTGTTTTTATTGGGCTACCATCCATCTGTTTAAAATACAGATGCCCTGAGTGATTCTACTGGCAGGAAATGGAGGTGAAGAGGCTCCTTTGGACGTGCTCAGAAATCGTCTCTGCATCCAGAACTCCTTTTAGAGATGTTTAACATCATCCCTCTTTCAAGCCTCTCAAAGCACTGCCATGTCTCTGGGGTTTGATATAAACACTCAGCTTCAGAGGCGGTGAGAGGGAATGGGGCAGGCAGCTCAGTTATGAGACATCCTGCGTCAGAAGTGGTGCAATTTGTAGCTCCATGAAAACACCCCGCCAGAGAAACCGGAGATCTGGGAGACGCACCTGTCCATTCCCAGCCCAGCCCAGAGGCAGCCTGCCAGCCCCAGAGCTGGTGCAGCAACACTGCCCACTGCTCCGGGAACACAGAGACGAAGCTCTAATGGAGCTACAATAGAGACCATGCTCATTTGTCTTTGCTTGCTGTCTGTACTCTGTATCAACCAGAACCATCTGGAAGCAAGCTCTGGATAACATTTCCTGGACTGTTCCTCTTCAAAAGCCCAGTTCCAGCTTTCTGGAGCTGCCAGCAACATACTGCCCTGGCACGGCCTCTAACTGAAGCTCTAGTCACCCAAGAAAGGAAGAGTTGGCTGGTACCACCTTTTGAACCACAGAAGGGGAGTCTCCATTCCTCTCCCCACCTGCGGTCCACCCGCCTGTACCCACCTTGGATTCTGCTACCCAACAGCTGTCGGCCACCACCCAGCCCAGCTCCATCTGCTGCTCTCTCCCATACCTGTCCCTTTGCCATCCGGATATACCTTCCCTGGGCACAGATGTTCAGGGAGGCTTCATGGCAGCACAAAGAGAGTCCTGGTCCCCCTTATGCCTCCTGCCGCCACGGCTCCTGGAACTCAGACTGCCACTAGATTACTTGCCCAAGACCAAGACTGGATCAGTGTCAGCAGAGGGACATGGACATCCCTCTGTGGACTGTGCCTCCTACCCAGCCTCTTTCTATGTGAAAAGCACACAAACCGGACATTCAACTTACCACATCTTTGCACAAGGCACTCCACAGCTGGGGCTGCATCGGATGCTCTTGTGGCTCTGCAGAGAAGCCAGGAGTTTAAGGGAAGGGTTACTGGTTGCATTTTGGCCCTGGGATGCTGTGTTGGACAAACTGCTGTATAATTACTGCACAATCCAGCCTGCAGAACAGCACTGTAATATTTTTCTCTTATCATCGTGCAGCTTTGGAGGCTCTTATTTGATCTCCTTTATCCATGTGAATGTGCCCAAGAATGCAACAGCCTTTGCGTGCAGAACGGCTCCCATTGTTCCCTTTGTTCATGCATCTGGGCTGTTACTAAGCCTCCTCTCTCCCTTCCTGCAATGAGACAAACTGCGTGGTCAAAAAGTATCTTTACAGCTTGATCTTAAATATGAGCTCAGCCATGGAAAACGAAGAGGGCATATTTTCCTGAGTATGACAGCTTTCTGTGATCCACAGGGAAGTGTGGTGAAAGGTACCCTGAGCTCACACAGTGGATTAGCTGCATTTAACTTCAAGGAGGATCTACTCACCCATGCCTACCGCAAGCTGCTCTGAACTAATACTGAAAATAGATGGCATTGGATTGGGCATTTTGGCTGATCTCTCTGTTTCTCCTGAAGTGCTGATGCTTTTTGTTTGAATAAATCCACAATAACACAGTAAATCAGCTTGGAAGAGAAACAAAGAATCTGAGGGACATGAGAAATACAGCTCTGCATTTCACATTTTTTTCCTGCTTTTTCTGATACAAAGGCTTTTACATGTCTTCATGCTGAAAACAAGATGTAATCAATTCAGATTTTAAAAGTATTTAACTTAGAGACTTGTTTTGTGAGCATGGAACTGAATTCAGTGCTTTTCAAAACTAGGCCTCCAGCTTTGAAAAAAATAGTCTCGGTTTTCTAGATCAGCCCTTTCCACTTCTTGTTTCAGACAGGTGTGCAGCAGCTTATCCTAACACAATCTGCACAATCTTTACACCCCATTTAGTGTGCAGTTTCAAAACAAACCTCAGCGCTCTCTGAAAACCCATCTTCTTTTAATACTCCTCACAGAGAACCTATAGGAAGATGTCAAATTATACAAATGAGAACTTTGGCACAGCTGGGTTAGTAGGCTGAATTAGTCATCAGTGTTACAGCTGGAGGTTGTTAATCTGTCGGTGACTTCCAAGCAAATTACAAAATAAGAGAAAGAGATTATTGGTTAGGCCTTGAGGCGTGATGCATCACTGGTGGTGGTAAAACAAAGATGACGCGGAGCTTGCTCACACACAGGGGAAGGTGTGCTCCTTCATTAAATCCAAGCCATCACTTCCATTAGGAGCGGGTTTGAAGGACAGTGCAGAAAGGCGGCCCATGCACCAGAGCCACTGTCGTGGTTTGGCCTCAGACGGCAACAAAGAACCACGTGCCGCTCGCTCGGGCTTTCCCAGCGCGGGAAAGGATCGGAAGAAAAAGGCAAAACTCGTGGGCTGAGACAAAGGCAATTTAACAGAACAGCAAAGGGAACAAGAAAACGACGACAATAACACGGACAGAGGGATATACGAACCCGATTACGGAACCGCCGCTCCCCGACCGGGCCCGGGACGCCCCCGCCCGCTCCAAGCGGCGACTTCCTGCCCCCTCCCCCGGCAGCTCCGAGTGGGCACGGCTCCCATGGGATGGGGTACCTGTGTCCCTGCCGGAGCCTGGGGAGAATTAACCCTATCCCTGCCGGAACCAGGACAGCCACTCACTGCCACATGGCTGCTGGCAGCAGCCAGTGCCTGCTGAAAGCCCTGATCCAGCACTCTGCCACGCTCTGGCTGAGGTATGCACAACTGATGAGACAGGCTGGAAACTGCTGGCTCAAGGCTGGATGCCTGCTTTGGCTTTCCCATCTGCCTCGCTGGGAACTGTTCTTCAGACTGAGCTTGTGTGTGCTGGAGGCCAAAGATATTTTTTTTTTTTAGGTCTTGTTACTTTTTATACTGAGTTAAGCAGGGGAAATCACTTACTGCTGTTCAAATCTCATGGATATGCAGCGCTGTTAATCTCAGACTTTGCAAATTGTAAATTAAGCTTCCCCAAATCATGAGTTGTTTTTGTTTTTGTTTTTTTTTTTTTTTTTTTTTTTTTTTTGTTTTGGTTTTTTTTTTTTTTTTTTTTTTTTTTTCATAACTGGCCTCCGCTNTTTTTAACTAAGAGAAGTCAGCTGTCTTCATTGGGGTTTCGTGCTTCTAGGACATGTCTTGGCTTTTTTCCAAAGCAGCAGAAACAACCCCTTCTGCAAAAGTTAAAAACTATAACACAATTGCCTGACTCCAGAAACAGGAATTTAGAAAAAACCCCACTGTTTAAAGACCCAAATTAAACCTTCGGACATGGGCAGTATAGGTAGGAGCAGTCATTTTGGTGCCCAAAGGCCAGGCTCTTTCTGATCTGATCTCATTGCTTTTAGCAGAGGACTTTCTGAGACTGCCATTGCTGAGCACCCATTATTTCATCCACAGGCTGAGGAGGAAAAAAACCCCGAAGAGCAGCTGATTTTCAATATGGCTTCTCCTCTGCCTTGTGGCAAAGCCCTTTCCCTCAGTGCAGAAGGCAGCAAAACCCTCCTGACCCAACACTTCTATTTTCAAGTAATGTCAAGGTAAACTGTCCCCGAAGGTAACGTGATTTGCATGTTGGCCACCTAGTTCATCATGCACTTGCCTGCCAGCAGGGAAAAGCTGGTGCTGCATTCCCCAAACTCGTTGCTGGAATGGGAGCACCGAGGTGAGCCAAACACCTTGTCAGAGGGGCAAAGGAGCAAATAACAACCAGCTGGCTGAGCCCTGAGTGTCTCTTTCCTCTGCTCAGCTCACAAAGCAAGAGTGAAGAACAAACCTTCTTTCCTGTCACTCCTACCTCCCCGAATCCCTTCTCATAAAGGAAAGAAAAGGTCGATATTGACAGTGTCGAAATGAAGCACAAGGACTGAAACATCTCCTATGTCTTGTGCAGGGTGCTGAAAAAGCCAAGCATGAACCAACATTTTCCAGAGCCTCTAACAGCTTGGGGTGACTGCTTTGGCTTGCCAGTGTGCTAGAAAGGAGCCTGATTTCAGGA
This sequence comes from Dromas ardeola, assembly GCA_013398915.1. Lineage (NCBI taxonomy): Eukaryota > Metazoa > Chordata > Aves > Charadriiformes > Dromadidae > Dromas > Dromas ardeola. The sequence goes on from VYZM01009760.1 coordinate 146,471, forward strand.
AGTAATTTGCAACCAGGCCCTTAGGAGGCTAGGGGAGAAAAAAAAGGACCTGTGAGTGGGTCATAGCTTGGCCTCCCCAGGCAGAGGTTTGAAAAGTGCCTGGCAATTTGGGAAATTCAAGAGGTGGTGCACAACCCCCACCAGGAGGATGTGGAGGAAATCTGAGGTTTGAAACATCAGAGAGCCCTTGGTGAGATTTCCCCAACTCGTCCCAAGACACCCACCTCCCTCCTTGTAGCATCTGTTTGCCAATCCATCCACGCAGCAAAGCCCCCACCTGGGCCTGTGTCGTCCTCAGCACAACAGTATCTTCTTAAATGCTGCATGAAGAGATGATGCTTCCCACTCCACCACTTTACCCACCTGCCTCGCCTCTCTGCATCTGTCTGCTGGCTCAGCTCTCTCCAGCACATCATAGTTTCTTGCTTCCCACTCCACCACTTTACCCACCTGCCTCGCCTCTCTGCATCTGTCTGCTGGCTCAGCTCTCTCCAGCACATCATAGTTTCTTGCTTCCCACTCCACCACTTTACCCACCTGCCTCGCCTCTCTGCATCTGTCTGCTGGCTCAGCTCTCTCCAGCACATCATAGTTTCTTGCTTCAACTCCACGACCCAGTAGATGCTCTCCTGGCCAAGCATGGATTTGGTCAATGGTAACCATCTTGCTCCACTTTCATCCCACGACCTTCATGTTTTCTCCTGCGCTGCCCTTTACAATTTCCATTAACATTTCATCACCCTCTTTGAGATCTGTTCGTGCAGTGATGGCCGCAGAGATCACAGTCCGGTAGCAGCACCCAAGGCTTTGAGCCTGCACCCTCACAGAGAGTAGATTCTTCTGTGTCCTTGTGCTTTTTGGTCTGTCCGTCTCCATCCATTGTTCATCTCTGCTTTTAAATCCCTAGGCACCCTGGGTGGAAGGAGATGTCCCTTTGGTCTGTGTGAATCCATTATCGCTTATGATGCTGTCCTGGGTCCCAAGTGGATCGTGTCGGGCTCTGTGCAGTGTAGATCTCAAGTATAACTTGAAACAGTGGAGCTCCAGCCTCACACATTTGTGCTGGGCATTAACTGGAGCTCGCTTTCTCTTACAGTTGGTCAAGGACTTCCTGCTGAAAGCATCTGTGAGGGAAATGCCTGTTGCTGCAAACAGATACATCCTGTGGCATGGTGCCAGTTTTGCTGACATTTTCCCATTCTTTATCTTAACCTGAAAATTAAATGTTTTTTCCCTCCATTTCGACATTCCAGGCTTCATCGTTTCAGTTTGGCCAGTTGCTTTTAGCTGCTGTGAGCCTGAAGTTAATCTGTGCCTATCTGATTTTTTACTTGGGTCCATTGTGAGAGATGTTGCCCAAGCCTGGGCAAAAAAAAAGGGGCAAAATGCCCTTGCAACAGCATTGCAATGAACAGCCTGTATGCTGCAAACTGAGCAGGGCTGGAAGGTTTAAATGTTCCCAGAACTTTGTGACGAATACTGTTCTGTGAAAAAAAAAAAAAAGAATATTTTTCCCTTTTCTTGCCCTGATTTGTTATCAAACCAAGTGTTTAAAGAACCTTACTTTTCCCTAGGAACAGAGAATTTTATTTTTGACCAACCTCACACTTGCAGCCTTCAATCTGTTTTAGAAGGTATTTTTTTTTTTCCTTCAGTGAAAATAGACATAATTGGTATACCCCCCAAATACTTCCTTCTTGTGTACTAACAACGCAAGACATTTACCTTTGCCTACCAGGTACAATGGTGCCCTGAGGGAAGCTGAATTAAGCCCTGGTGATGCGTTACAGTCCATAACACTTCCCAAATACAATTACTTTGACTTATGACTGCTGACATGACAAAGATTTTGTCTGGTAGCGAGGAGTGATGGCTGATGTCCCTCTAAATGCTTATCTTATCTGGCAGCTTAATTGAATCCTGTTAACAGATACAATGAAACTGAGAAATGTTTCTCCAGCTATCAGTCCGCATTGGACCAGCAAAGCCGAGCGTTGGCCTTATTTCCCTGCTTTCAGGGATTTCCCTTTGAAGTCAGAGGGTGCAGAAATTATCTTCCTAAAAGAAATATGCCACAAAAGGGGCATGCTATTCATGTGTTTGATGTTAGGACACCCTGGCAGGAGAGCAACCTCCCATGATGAGTGGTGAGAGGGGACCCTTGGAGAGTTGCTGCAGTTTCCACTGTGGATTGATGTGTCCCTTATTCAGCATGCAGAGGACTTGGGCGTAAGTCTGACTTGGAGCCTTGCCCTCCTCTTGAGGATTTTGAAGCTCTTCAGACCAGCTGATCAAAACCCCAGCTATCTGTGACATCAAGGGCATCCAGCCCTGGCCTGCGAGGCAGTTTGGGAGCAGCTCTGCAACACAAGAGCTCTGGCGGATGGGATGGAGGAAGCCAAACATTTCTGGTAGACTTGCAGGCAGCTGGGAGCTGTTCAGGAGATCCCAGTCCTTTTGGGTGTCCTGAGGGTTGCAGGAGGGCAGCTTTTGCTCAGCACCCAAGAGAGCAGCAAACCCAAGGCCACTGCAGGCAGGTGAAGGGAGAAAGCTCATTACTTCAGAGCTGCTGTGTGCAGGAAGAGGCTAAAACATGGGAGAGGGTGTTTAACAGGGTTCACCCATAGCAGCAATGGACGCCTGTGGCCCAGAGTGACTTTTAGGAAAGATGAAGTTATGCTACAGTGGATCCTCTTGCAGCAGTTGAGCCGGGCTAGTCTCTCATCCAACTTCATGCACCAGGGTGTTATCTTTTTCTCAGGAAAACCATGGAACTGGGTAGAATTTAAATTATACCCCAGAGAAGTTGGCTTGCTTCTCTGACGGAGGTCGTAATGATGGATTCCAGTTATAGCTCAGAACAGCAGATGTAGCTGTTTTGCAGATGATAAAAATACAGCCTTGTCTCAGGAATGCTGCAGAAGTGAGGCACGCGTGTGGTTGGTTGTTTTCTTTCATCACAGTTCTTCAACTCTGACTGTACTGTACAACAGTTGTTCCCATTGGGAAATCAGTATTTACAGAGTAAACAGAGATGAGACATGGGCTGGGTGCCATCCAAGCACATAGCAGGACCTGCTCTGTCGAATGCCTGCACCTCAAACTGTGAAAAATGTTACTCTTTTCTCTTTTGGGATAGGAGTAGTTTTTTATTACCAATGATTAATGCTGTTTTATTTTTACTCTGCTCTGTATACTTTTCAAGGCCTGTTTGCAAGGAAGGAAGCATCCACTTAAATATAGGAAGCTACACTATATACTCTCCTATATAACACAGGTCACATTCTGATGAGAATTCAAGGCCTGGTACACAGAATTAGCCATCCCCTCAAATAAAAGCAATTTATCTCAGAAAGAAATCAGAACTGACACTTCAAATATACTAAACTTGCGCACAACTTGAGCTCCTGCTTGATCTCCTTTGTATATCAGGGACCTCCTCATGGCTTCTGCAACTACACTGCCTACAGAGACCTTCACCTAGGGCACAAACACTGGCCTTCAAGGAGCATGTCACTGCTGGGGTGAGGCTCAGCTGGGACTAACACAAACCCAGCCGTGTGGGCTTGGTGCCTTGCTGGTCCACAAGGCATTGCCAATGAAGGAATGCACTGCAGGCAGAGCAGCACTGCCGTTCTCACTTTATATGGATGCTACAATGAGTCCATGTCCTCGCGTTTTGCAACAACACTCTTGAAGCTGGCTATGTAATACTGCCTAGCACTGTATTCCCTCCTGTTTGCAGAAGTGGCTCGCAGCTGTAAGAAAAATGTTCTGTCTCTAGTCTTTATTTACACAGGATGGTGATAAAGAAGCTCCTCAACAATCACTTAATCTCTCTTTGGGCTGACACCACCATCTTTGCTTAGCCCAGCTCCAAAGCAGCAACACATGCAAACACACCACCGTGCTTTGTGGACTAGGGAAAGACCATCATGTGAAAACAAGCTCTGTACCAAATTCTCTTGCTGAGTGTGATGAGTGAGCAGCCCTGTGCGCAGCAAATGTCCCCTGAAACAGGCAGGATGATGCTGAGAGAAAGGGCAGCCCCATCTCTTGGAAGCTGACATGTTTGAAGCTCTTGCACATTTTTTGATGTGTGATTTGAAGCAAGAAGCCTGCTTTTGTGTGGGTCTCTGATGTAAATTCTGCTGGTCATCCGCAGCATTGAGGCACCGCTAGCAGACGTGCCGTCCCCACCATGAGCTGGCTTATTCATGTAAGTAAGCTCTGAGCAAGCTCTGTGTGAACTCACCGCCTGCCTCTAAAGGACTGGAAAAATAGGAAACTCTTTCAAAGGTGTCTAAGGATTTGGTGTTGATGGTTGAATTTCCCTTTCATATCACTGCAACGTTTTTGTCCAGGCACTTTATCCCTGCACTGAGAAGCTGTCATTTATTTCTAGTCAGAGATTTTATGCTTTTGAAAATAAAACTAAGGAGGACAGAAAATAAAAATTCTTGAAGACACTTTACGGCATAGGACAAGTGTTTATTATGGGAAGCTGAGCCTTTCCAACCCTTGGGGAAAAGCATATCTTGTGTACAAATAATTTAGCAAAAAGAAAAATCTGTTCTGCCTACTGAGATTTTTGGTGCTATACATTTTGAGGAAAAAACAGAATGTACTCATCGGTAGAAACAGAGTTATAACACAGTGACAATAACCAGAAGGAGCTGAAGGGGACTGAGGACAATGCAGACTCCATAGCCATGCAGTTGGGAAAGGGGCGTCCTTGCCAACCAGGGAACCCAAAGCAAGCAGATGGGGTGAGAAAACATAGCAGGGTTATTGTGGGGGCTTCTCTGGTGACAGTTTCACCTGTGAAATGGGCACCATTTGCCAGTAGCTTGTGATCACAGAGGCTGCGGGCACAGGAGCAGGCCGAGAGCATCTCGTCCTCTTCCCAGGAGCTCCTGGGAGCCATCTCCCAGAGTAACAACTGATGGCTATGACTATTTAAGAATGCACCTTTGATGCTGCAGCTGGAACTGGCCACATTTTCCTGATGGCTAATTATGCACTGGGAGGAACTGTGGAAAAAAAATCCACCAAGAATCTATGAATGTAATCCCTTAGGTGAAACTCCATCCCACTTGTAACCCAACTCAGCAAATATTAATCCCTGTCCCTGCATTCACATTCCCATCAGAGCCATTTTCCCCAGACAATGGCCTTATTTGCCCTGATAAACACAGAAAGTACGCATTTGCTCAGAGGAAGTTAATTTGGATTTTTAGACAAAAAATATAGGAAGAGTAGGAAACAAAATCTCTTGAGTAATCTGGGAAAGTATTATCAGACAAGACCTTTTCTGCTAAAGGGAAACACTCTCCCTGGGCCATTGAGAAGCTAAGGACCATCACATTACTTTAATATTTTCTCTGAATGCAGAAAATTTGATGGCCTTGCATTTAATTTTGACAGTACACATACCATAGTCATGGAAGTCCTTACTTTATTTTAAAATAGTGATTCATGCATTTAGCTTTTGTTTCATTTCTGTTATTAGTTTCAGAGCTACAATAAATCTCACTTTGGAGGTGCAGGATGATTAATTTCTCAACTGTATTTTTGCTTTGAAGTGTCTCGTTAATAAAATAAGCCCTTTTACATTCTCTTCAAAGTCACAAAATAATAAACTCGTGCAGATGCTTTGGGACAAAGGAGGGAGATGAAAATCTGTCTGGCAGTGAGAACTTAGCTGAAATGAGGAGGGGGGCTCCTATCTCCACCGAGGGGAAAAGTGCTGCATTTGTTCAGCCAAAGCTGCTGTGAGTGGAGGCAATGGGAAAGTCAGGACTGGGTCTACAGAGCTCCTGATTTAGAAGGTGGAAAACAACTAGTGTTTTTACAGCATAGATTTAATAAAGCTAACTTATGTCTGACTAAAAGTTAAATACCTTACAACCCTGCACTCAGAGTTTGCTTAGTGGCATGTACTGTAGGGTCTGTGTCCAACCCACAGGTGGTTTAAGGATGTGTCTAGAAAGACTCGTGCCTCTGAAGCATGGAGAAACATGCGTCAATCAGAGGAACAAATTCCCAGCTGGCATAGCTGGGCAGCTACCCTCTGAAGGCACCAGCTCAGGCTGGCTGGGAACAAGCTTCAGGCACTCAGGGTTATCTCTGGAAGACATAGTTCTCAAAAAAAATAAATAAAAATAGAATCTTCCTTTTGCATTTAGCTGTTTCATTTCAGTCACTTAGCTCTAAACCAGAACACGCCACTGAACATGACACATTTCAGTTTTAAAAGAGCTTAAGATCATCTGACAGTATTTCCCCATGATGTATCTGACCTACAAAAGCCTCCTTCCAGAACTCAAGCTCCTTCTTAGGGACAAGACACTCTGGGAGGCTACATGTCCTATAAATACCCCGCTGCTAAAATTGTGATGCAGTATGGGAACTGCCTGACTTTTGAAGTACGGTAGAGAGGAGGTTTGAGCTGGGAAGCCAGCTCATCTCAGAGAAGGGGAAGGTGGTGCTCTTGGACTACAGTTCCCATGACCCAGTGCAAAATGGGATGGGGGAGGGGAAGAGATTCAGGCTGCCATAAGGTGTTACCATGTGAGGAGAACCTTTCTATTAAATACATGAAACAAGGGAAACCATCACTACAAAAACAGAAGGAAAAATCTGACTTTTCCTTGCACAAAATTTTAGGGTTTGAAGTGAAAGTAAGTGCTGGAATGTCCCAGAATGTCAGTATGAATTTTGCTATTCTGTAAGGCCAGGCTTTGCAGATGGGGTCCCTGCACCCAAGAAATAGCCACTTGCTCTGTCGCCTCCATGGGTCTGCCAACTGCCAGCACAAGTGAGAGCCCTCCCTTGGTCTTTGCGTTCAGCAAGGCAAGTTTGGGCAAACCCAGAATTCCCTATCAACCCTATTCCCTGTTACATCAGATTTACACTGGCATGAAGGACGATGACAGAGGACAGGCAAGCTCAAGAAGCTCCTAATGCAGTACAGTTTAGGCTGCAGCTTTCTGCCTTGCCTTTGTATCTCTGGAGCCTTATGGGGAAACGTTGGCTTATACGTAGGGTAGGCTGACTTTCACCAGCTCTCCTGCTAACAGCACAGGGCACCCTGAGGGTGTTTTGTCTCACCTGGTGTCTCAGCACAGGAGCTTTCCCATTAGCAGCAGTGGGAGCATGGACCAGAGCAGTGCCAGCAGCAGCAGCCATGAACCACAGCAGATGCTGAGCATCACTGCCAAAGTTAAACAAAGCGCCTGTGAGAAGTGACTGTATAGGGTCCTCACACCCACCCTGCTGTACAGATGTACCTTCTGCATCCTCTCTCTGCTCTCAACATGTCCATTTTCTCCAGCTGAGGGTCACCTGTGGGATGGGTCCTAACCTGGGTGATCCAAGAAGGCCCACAGCTGAGCTAACCAGAGACCCTCACCCAAATCTGACACTCCGGCACCAGTGAACAGCTCTGAAATAACTCAGCAGCAAACATCCTTCCATACTAGCAACTGTGAGTATTTAGACACATCAGAGCAATAGCAAAGTGCACCATCTGCTGCAGGACCATCTCAGAGCTATACCTTGGGAAGCAGGAGAAATGGTAGGGACATCATTTATTAGGTACTGAGCCAAAAAAATGAACATTTTCCAGGTACAAGTGTTTCATTTGGAGAAGCTGCTGCTAATGACAGGGTGAATGACAAAATATATATTATGTAGCCGAAGGTCCTCATTACAGAGAAACTCAACTCCCCTGTCACAGAGTGAGACCAGAATGAGCATTACCTGTGCTGCGGCAGGTCCAGCATCCTTTCCCCAAGCAGTCCCCTACACCACTTTGCCCGCCTGGCAGGGAGGACACAAGTGAATTCTTCCCCTGCCATTGCAGACCCCTGAGCAAAGCGAGGAAGAGGAACATGCAGGGAAGAGGCCATCAGCAGTGCACAGCAGCTTCTCACAGCCATAAATCTCAGAAATTGCAAATATTTATTAATGTTTGTTGGGGTTTGGTTTTGTTTTTTTTTTGTTTTTTTTTTTTTTGTTTGTGTTTTGGGGGTTTTTGTTTGTTTGTTTTTGACAATAAGACCTGTGACATTTCCAGTGTTGGAGACCTGGATTTGACTTTTCGATTCTCAGTCCTGCCTAGATCAGTCTCAAAAAGGTGCCTCTGCCCCTCTCTTTTCTCTCTTATGGTTTGTAATTTTAAGGGTTCTAATGGGTAACACCCATTCATTCTCCCTCCACAGCTTGTGATCATGAACTGGGAGAGCAGCTGATCCCCCTGGCTTTAACCTGAAAGCAGCCAGGATTGTGCAATAGGGTAACTGAGTTGTGGCGTGCTGCCAGCACCATTCCCAAAGCATTTCCCAGCCTATCTGGAAGACTCATCCAATATATCCTGCCCCACATTCATCCTGCCAATGATTTGGAGGGTTGCAGCAGGATGGCAGGGTGGAAATCAAAAGAGACTTAAGCAAATAAAGTCTCCTTCACACCTGGGCTGTCTCTGTCTTTCTCTGCTCCCGTGGCCACCTTGTCAAATCCTCACCCTATGTAAGAAATATTGAAATAATATTGTAATAATTGTAATAATAAATAATAATACACAATAAAATAATAATATTGCAATAACTCTATTGTATGATAAATAATATTGAAAAAATACAGGGTCATAACACTTGCACAGCAGTTTCCATTAATTGTTACATGAAACATATATGATTCCAGGAAGCATGTTGTTTGGAAATAGCAATGTTTCCACCATTCCCTACCAGTGTTTTGTGTACATGTCATTTTCATCTGCTTGGCTAACACAGACTGTGATTGATGTGGCTAAGAGCCTTTATCCATTCAATCATTCACCCTGTTTTTAGATCTGTGCTTTCTGTGATCTGCTTTCAGCTTGACAAACATCTATTGCAGCTCGTAACTCAACTCAGAACAGTCAAAGCATGTGAATAGGGACTACAAGGATCATAGCCTTTTCTGAAGGAAGGTCTAGCCCTGGCAGAAATAAACCAACCCACTGCCCCATGGCGTGAGACTTTTGCACTATCTCTCACCCCACCAAAGCCTGTTCTCCCAACCCAAGGGTGAGGGTAGAAATCAAGATGAGGAGAGCGCATGGAAAAGGAGCTGTATAAGCTCTAGCAGTAGAGTGAAGTTGCTACTAATGACATTATGGAATGACACTACAAAACACTATTTCAGTCAAAACCTGTCCTGATCATGCTTCTAGCAAACTCATTGGGAAAGCTTCCACAGTGTCATCAGCCACTGGTTTCAATAGTCTCCTGCAGAAATACAAAAACATATTCTCCTCTGAGGTGATGCTTTGGCCAGAACATAACCCTGAGGAGATGCCAGTGCTCACAGGCAGTAGATGCTGTGAACAACTCAGAATAGCATCATGAGGGATGTTACTGTATTGTGCTTGTACAGTGGTTGCACTCAGGCCAGGATTCAGCTTTGCCACCCTGCCAAAGTCTGGAGACCTCGGTCTGGTTCAAGTTTGTCCTTGGCAGCTACCAATTGCACCTCCAGTGGAATGGGCCCAGTGGTGACTAAAAGCCCCAGCAGCACATGTGTATGCTTTCCTCCTTCCTTGTGCTGGGCCAGTCAGGTCTCATATGCCACTGCTGCCATGGCCTGTTACAGCACTCCACGCTTAAACATGGCATGTTTCATTCTACCCTGTCCTTTGCAATGAATTAATGGATTAACCCCTGATCTTTGCAGTGTCCAAAACTTGTAGTCTGATTGATGGCTCTACTTGTTTTCTTGCATTGTGCATCACCAACACAAGAGAAGGGATCACCACACAAAAGAAACAGCTGCTAGAGAGGATGAAAGAAACTCAGCAAATATTTTCTAGGCAATTCCCATCCTTTGCTCCACAGTAGGTGTGATTTGGGGTAGCCAAACATTTGGAAATGGCTCTCTCTTTCCCAGCTCATGTTGCTTTAACAAGACTCAAGACCAACTATAGACAATGGAAGACTGATGTTTTGGAGAGGGCAAGAATGTCTTTAGCCATTCACTTGTTATGTTTCTTCAGGACCGTAAATCTTTGGCTCCAGCTAGAGGCCATTCATGAATAGGCTTCTAACCTGAAAAGAGCTCTCATTATAAAGTATTGCTATGTTGTATTAAGGTGTACGGTGCAATATACCAAATATACCAGAGAGAATGAGAAGAGCACAGACCACAGAGACTTTCACATGCTGTCCATCCCAGACAGCAGGACTTTTTTCCTTGTCTATCAAGCAGTGAGATAGGATGTTATTCCCTTCCCTCCATCATGTTATCAAGTCAATGAGCCTTGTAATATGTTAACCTTACTTGACATTGTGAAACAAGACCTCTGTTTCACTGAACAATTGCCCTGGTAGTTAAGCACAAGTCTGGCTGCTCTGTTAAAAGTGAAGCCCTACAAGTGCAGTGCCTGCCTTCCCCAGCTGGGCAGGAATCAGGTAGGACTTGATTCCTGGGCAAGACTTGTGCTATTGCTCAAGCCTCACTGCACACAGTGAGCAGGGAGCCCCAAAGACCAGCATCATTAAGGAGGTCTGATGGCCAGCCAGTTCAGCCCTATTTCTGTTCTCCGGTGAGTGAAGCAAGTGCCTGGCCAAGAGGATGTGCTGAGAGATGCTGGTACACAAGGTCACACTGTGGGGAGTGGTAGCAATACAAGGGGATGTGCCAGTGAGCCCGCTGGGCAGAAACTCAGCCCCATGGGGTGTTAACACAGCTAGAAGCCAGTCCACCTGGGATATGCACAGTACGCTCAGACACCAAAGAAAGGAGGCTGCTTTTCCTCAGGAGCTCACATGGAGAGACCAGAGAGAGCTGAGTCAACTCCTTGAGTGCAAGGGAGGTGATTCAACATATTTGGAGGACTGGGACCTCACGGTAGTACCTATGAACCTCACCCCAGACAGCGTGATGCAATCACGCAGTGACAGGGTGTGAAGCTCCAGTTCCTCCTGCTTGTTCCCCAGGCTGTGTGCACTGGTATACATACACTTGAGGTGTTTGGCCTTCTGGTTCACATCTTGGGAGGCAACTAAGGAACATTTGTCACTGTTCTGTTGGCCTGGCTTATTCCCCAGTTGGTTGCAATGGCGTGAGCATTGCCACTTTGGACCATGCCCCACTGAGTCCTTTAGTTTAAAGTGTGCCTCACCAAGTTGGCGAGCCTGCTGCCAAATATTCCCTTGCCTCTTCTAGACAGGTGGATCCCATCCCTCCCTAGCAGGCTATAGTCATTAAAGAATGTCCTGTTGTCATAAAAGCCAAAATCCTCATCATGAAGCTAGAAGCAGATTTGCATTATACATCTATTTCTGACTGCACCCTTGCCTCTATTTGGTGACATGGGGGAAAAGATAACTTGGGCACCGATACTTTTTGCTTTCATCCCCAGGGCTTTGTAGTCTTCCTTGATTTTACTTAGGTTCCAGCTTGCAGTGTCATTTGTGCCCACATGAAAGAGTAGCAATGGACAGTAGTCTGTGCTCTTGAAAAGTTGTGGCATCCTCTTGGCAACATCTCGGACCTTAGCTCCCAGAAGGCAGCATACCTCTCATAACTCCCTGTCAGGCTGGCAAATCGGTGCCTCAGTGCCCCTTAACGAGCACTCGTTGTTTCTTTCTGTGGTATCCACTGTGCTACTGGTACAGTTTCTCTTTGCAGACCTTGCTTGTGGGTGTCTACAGTTGTTAAATCTTCATATCTGGATTTGGTTGTAATGCTGGAGGGTGGGGACTGAAGCAGAGTCCTGCTTTTGTGGGTCACCAGGGTCCAAGGTGCCTCATTGTTTGTGGTGTCTGCCACAGGAACATGGTTCTGAAACACTTATCTATCTCCTTCTTGGTCCCTCTAATACTGCACAGCCGTTTAACTGTTTCCTGCAATTCAGTCACCTGACACGACAGATCATCAGCCTGTGCACATCTTTTGCAGGTACTTGTCTTTTCTCCAGGAGAAGGGTCTGGGCACTCGTTGCACTCTACCTTCTGTATTGAAGTCTCCTTGCTTCCCAGTTCCATCGGGGTGGAAGCCTCAGACATCTCAGGGGCTTTCTCTGTAGAAACACTGTTTTTAACCCTGAGGCGAGTGCCCACCATTATGGAAGAGACTGCTTGAGCTGGTAGGGTGAATACTCCGTTCCTGTGCGTCCTTCCACACAAACTGCTGTGCAAACTGATGGCCACGCTCTGTTTGCCTGCTCTGCTCACCGCCCTCCTGGTCGCTAGCACTACCCAGGCTGCTTTTTATGGGTGTGGGGGTGGTCATGGTTGCTCTGGCAAGGCATCTCCCGTGAAAGCTGCCAGCTTTTGTCAGATCTCTCCCACTGCCCTGGCATTTCCCTGCATCAGGAACCCCCACCATGTGCTGAGATCTGCCACTCCACTGCGGGTCAAGCTCTGGAGCAGCTCCCCTCAGCAATTGACCAAACACTTAAGAATATGTCTGAGTTGCCTTTTTCCTTGCCAAACGTCAATCCCAAAACCACCCATCCTCAGGGTGGTTGAGGAAGCACAGCATCTTCTCCACCATCTGCTCCCTTGTGCATGTACACTCCAGATCCATGCAGATGCAGGAGTCTCTCGCCGTCATCTCCTTCACGGTGCCCAGATCACAGTGGAAGGCGTGCCCAAGGAAAGGGTGCAGGGGCACAAGCAGGTGGTAGACAGCATCATCCTCATGAGGACTCCAGTCTTCAAAGGTGCTGCCCACCCCAAAGGCTGGCTGCATCACCATGAAGAAACTATTTGAGAAGATGTCTACCTGGACTTCTGCAAAGCATTTGACACTGTCTCGCACGACATGCTTGTCTCCAAATTGGAGAGACA
>VYZM01009761.1:9389-45198 GCA_013398915.1 Dromas ardeola
ATTTCCGTTTTTGGAATCAATCCAAAACTCAGAGGTGAAGAGAAAAATTCAAACTTCAAAAACGCTGAAGAATTTTTGGTGAAGAAGTCTGACGCTGAAAAAGGAGAATGAGCTCTTGATGTTTTTTTGGCACTCTGGCCCAGATGTTGATGGTGGTGGGCAGAAGGGAAAAATATTCCACGCTGTGAAGGGCACTGTTCTTCCATACAGAGAGGTCAGCTGGACATTGCTAGTGGACATTTCTGCCAGATAAGTCTCATTTTTTTTATTTTAGCTTTTTCAAAGGAAGTCATTTTGTTAGAGGTTAACTAAAGCTCTGGTGGTTCTGTTTATGTGAATTTTGATAATTCCTCGGGGACAAGCTGAAGCTGGGTCAGTCCCCTTCCATGGGCAGGGAGCCTGGTGTTATGTCAGTCATGGTCTCCGTACAGCCGTTACTCAGTCGTTCAGCAATTCACCACTGACACAGATGTGGTCAAGAAAAGCTGACGCAAATTATTATACAAACAGTATCACTGTTGCATTTAGCTGTAGCAGAAGATTTGTAGCTTCACATAGACCCATAAATCACTCAAAGAGCCTGGAGTTTCTCAACTACAAGGAAGGGATTTCATCTGCGGCACTAGCAGAGCCAGAGAAGACTCAGTGAATAAGGCGTCAGTTGAATACTTCACCAGAGTCCTCCCTCCAGCCCCTGGTGGTCATCTGCTTTCTCCCATTGGGCCATATAATTTTGGAGCTACCAACACAAAGGCTGGACTAGCAATATCTTCCAGAGTGCGTTTCTTGCTGGCCCAGCACCCAGCAATCCTGTGTCCAGCTCAAAATGCAGGTTACGTGTTAGGTCTCTCACGGGATAAACTGGAAACCAGTCTGAATCCTCCTGGTCCAGACAGGGTCCTCCTTTCCCTCTAGGGGCCAGCATCATAACTTCTCATCCCAGAGCCAGGAACCAGACTTTTACCAGCATTGAGTACAACAGCAATTTATCCAGTTTTGGCTACCAATGTACTTCTCAAGTCACTTGACAATTCATTGGATAAAGAGGAGGGAAATCTTGTAAAAGCCAATGTCCGGCTTATAAAGTTTAAGTGATACACTCCCAGCTCATGCTGTTGAGGAAAATGAAAGCAGAAATACAAAGAAATAAATATGTAACTTGAATGTCTTTGCTACTAATTTGGACATTTTCTAGTTCATGTGGGGCCCATCGAGCTAAACTTTCTTAACTGAAACTGTGGTCATTATAAAGAAAGCACAGAGGGCAGTAAGGATGCAAAACAGTTTGACACAAAACTGGTTACCTTCTACAAAAAGAACCAGAAATCTCAGGTGATTCATTTTAATGGTAAGACCAATAGCTCTGTCTCATTAATTCCATACAAGACTGTGTTGAGACATAAAAATCTTCATGAGTCATTTGTCCTGCTGCTGCAGATTCTTTGTGAACCCTGTGATCTTTTGTCTCCATTTATTTGTAGTCACATCAGCTAATCTGTGCATTACTGATTTGATCTTAAAACTTCAAAGGGACAAAATTAATGAAGCTAAAGTGGTGTTGCATGGAAGGGGAAAGTGTATTCAGGTGAATAACAAATACAGTAAACCAAAACCTCTTATTAGATTTTGATTAATCCTATATATATGTATCCATATCAAGCTCACACAATAATGTGAAATGTTTATTTCTCCATTTTCATATCTTTCACTTTGGGTCTTAAAATGACGTTTCAGAATGAAAAGTTACAAAATTTGATAAAATAACAGCTGAAAATAACAAAAGGTTTTCTTATCAAACATATATTGTTGAATCTGGACATGCTGTTTTTGATTTTTCATTTGACAGAGAAAACAAAAAGCACTCCATTTTATATTGATTCATTCCTTAATCATTTTTCAGCACGGCTTATTAGCCAGAAGTTAATCATTAGCACAGCCTTAACTGTGTTATCATAGTAGGATGTGAAAAAGACACCCAGTTACACAAGCTGATAGAGCACCTGACTTCTACAATAATATATTATAATAACTGTTTATCCAATAGTTATTGGGGAAAAAAATCAAGTCAGGTTATAATATGACTTAAAGTACATTTTTATGTATTTTAGTCACTCAATCACTCGCACACCAAGAAGTCATTGGTGGTCCCATCATAGTTTAATTAGATGCTTCACCTACAGAATGAGCAAATTTCTGGACACAGGGCTGTGTAAATACATTTTAAGTACATTGGCCTCCACTCAGCACCAGAGGTTTCAGAGGTCCTTTAAAAATCTTGCAAAGTTTACAAAGTTGGGAAAGATAATGATATTTCATTGACGTTTCACTAAAGAAGGATACAATACTTTTTCATTTGAAATGATCTGCAGAAAATGTTTAACTAATGATTAATAAAATCATGTGATTGATTTTCCAGAAGCCTTAATAAACCAAGATTTGTAATTCAAAATGTATGCCTAGATTGAAAAATTCAAAGTTACAAGGGCAGATAAATATCCTAACCTTTCATAAGATAATATTTTTATGAATAGTATCACATTCCCCATGTCTTAGTAGAAAGGAAATCAATTCCTTTCCCATTTAAAGAGGTAAAAATAGCAGTTACCCTTTTCCAAACACCAACGAATGAGAATGAACTAACGACATTGTAATGCACATTTGCATTACTGGCATTGTCTGCCAGCCTTTTCTAAAGCATTAACAATGTAACTCAGAAATCTCTATGCCAGCTAAAGTTTGCCAGTATTACTGAACTCCTGATCAGCAACCAGGTTTTAATAAGCGTTCACTTACGAAAAATGGTACTTGAGCAGAATTTAGGCCCCTATATCCAGAGTTATGATTCCACCCCCATCCTAAGCTCCTGCTAATTATTGAAGACTGATAAACTGCACAGTAATTTTTGACTTTACAAATTGACAATTCCCCCAGCACGTGAAATTCTGTGTAGGTCAAAAGACACCTCAGTCTTGGCAAGGTGACTGTTCCACAGCTGACTCTGCCTGTGGTACAGGAATGTCCTGTTCCTTCTAAACCCCCAAAAGGCCAAACACGTCTGAGCCCATGTGACACAACAGACTGAATTCCTCCCAAAATACCCTGGCAACTGCAGCTTTTACTTAGCAATAGGCATCACCAGCAGGTCAAAGGAGGTGATTCTTCTCTGCTCAGCACTGGTGAGACACATCTGAAGTGCTGTGTGTAGTCCTGGGCTCCCTAGTACAAGAGAAACATGGACATGAGATAGTCCAGCGAATGGTCATGAAGATGATCAAGGGATTGGAGCATATGTCATATGAGGAAAGGCTGAGAGAGCTGGGACTGTTCAGCTTGGAGAAGAGGCGGCTTCCTACTGATAAGGAAGATTGCTCCCGTTTACTCTGGGTGTCTTACACTGACAACTTCAGAAAAAAAGGATATATACATTTAGAGAGAGTTCAGATGTCTCAAGGTGTTACACATTGTTCTGTGTGATCTTACCAGGATTGCCAGTCCACTGCAAGTTGCTGCATAACTTTATGGATCATAAAAGCATTCATATAGTCTTTGCGTCAGACAAAGGCACTGCTAGTCTTCAACAAGTCTAGTGATACAACAAGCTTTTTACCTTTTTTCCTGACTATCGCCCATAATTTTCTCGGTCGCATTTGACAAGTTCACCAATTGGGAATCTCCCCCTTCATTTTTCGTCTCTTTCACGTACATTAAAGTAAGGTTCAGATGTAGTAATTGTAACTCCATATAAGAATGAGGTCAGAAGCTTTTTATACTGACATTCTTTTTAGAACAACCTCCAGACGGCCCATTGCCTAGAAGGGAGCTCTGTTCTTTCTCAGAAATCAAATAACTTAAATACAGTTTCTTTACAAAACTATAAGCAGGGCTACCATTTCTTGGAGTGCGCCACTGAAAGCATTCTCAGAGAGGTAACAGTTTGTATCTGGCAGATCACTGATATATACATGCATCAGTGCCATGCAAACACAGCATGCTGGGACTGGCTTTAGAGATTAACAAGCTATTTTTTTTCCTCCCCATTATAGCTTTCTTATAGTCTCAAAACATAATCTATTAACATTTTCTTTAATCGTGAATATGCATCATTAACATATAATAATTAGCTCTTCTCTTGCCATTTACCAAAGAAATGTTATAAATAAGTTTGTCAAAGCAAATTACTTCAAGGGGATGGGAAAAATCTGATCCTAGATACATCGTGTAAATGTTAAAGGGCTTGAGGAGGTTAAGGGAATTTTTCTGTGGAACTGAGAGAACTTGGCTTACTTATTCTGCTTTACAGGATGCTGGTAACTTTCACACAGTAAGATACCCGTTAGACCGCTAGGCCAAATAGCTTCCTAGCCAGGGGGCTGGCTGAAATCCAGGGAAAGGCTTACATATCTGACTTGACACTCAAACGGAATTTGGCTTCATAAATCCTAAACTGTGATTCAGAAACCCCTGTTTCAATGCTCAGATCACCTAAACCTAAAAGCATGCAGGTTCTGTACGTAATTTACTTCTTTACTTTGGGGTTCTCCAGGTATCTGGGTTCATCTTCCCAGAAACACTAAAGAACTGAGTAAATTGACACATACTTTACCATTCATTTGAAATCCACATGTTCATCTGCCTGAGCTGCCTGGCAGATCTGATCTGTTAGGTCTGATAAGCATGAATGTGTTTTGGCTACATGTTAAGGTGGAATAGCGATATTTTTTCATTTAAAAACAGTAGAAGGAGGCAAGGAAGTCTATGACAGTGGCAGCTGTCCCTTACCTAACAACCCACCCTCAAGGAAAGGAAAGACCTGGGTTTCACCTCAGTCTGAGAAGCTTTATATCAGTATCTATCTACTATGAGACTTGCTACACTAGAGTGAGGTACTCAGCACCTCTCCTGTTGAAGTTTTACCGCCACAGAGTAAAGCACACAGCGTACTGGAAAGAGACCCAGCAAGAGAAAATACTCTGGGTCAGTCAATGGGAGGAACACCCCACTGCGAGAGGGGAGTCCTGTACATGGATTCTGCTATCAAGACCATTTTACAGCTATTTCATTCACATTCAGCAAAGCTCAGATGAAAAAAAAGCAGTGATTCTAGAAGGTCTTCCCTTCCCAGCTGAATCTGATGCCTTGCTTCTCCTCAAACTCACCATCAAGCACCGCGGCTACTCAAGCCTTTGCTGCCAAATTCTAACTTCTAAAAAGGGGGCCGAATCATGAATCATTACACAGGATAATCTGTACCCTGGTGCTTAACACCTCTGTTTAGAAAAGTAAGCATGGGTTTGTGTATTTGTATGACCTGCCCTGCAGCGGTGACCCCTGGGAGCACTGCAGGAAAAGGCCAGACCTATGCCTGCCAGAAGGCTAACGAGCGCTCTCTAAGGCACTGGGCTTGAACTCAGAAAAAGTCCTTGCTCGGACTCAGTCCAATGTGTTAATTTATGAACTGAAAAAGGGTCTGGGAATCTGCTGCACAAATCCTGAGCTATTAGTAGAATATGCATACATAAAAGTTACACACATAATGAACTTTAAAAATGAAGTACATGAAAAACAGTTTCTTTCATATACAAAATTCAAACAACATGATAATTTCATTAATCCCATGTGGTTTTCTCATACCCAGCCACAGGGATTTCCCTTTTACTGGTATTGAATTCAGTGATAGGAAAGTGCCCTTGCTGCTTTCCCATTCTTCAGCAGCCCACCTGGCTCCACTGCAACAGCCGTGCTTAGATTGCCGAGAAGCTAAGGAGCATCTCTTCCACACACATTAAAGCAGAGAGGTTTGTTCTCTTCCCTCCCCTGCACCATGCCCCTAAAAGTAGTTGCTGTACTCAGTGTAGGTAATTTTCATCAGCATAATGACTGATTCAGCACTTTCTAAGGCAGAGGTGGCAGAGACAAGCATCCTCAGTTTCCCTGCCAACATTTTGTCATCTTGCTTCTTTTACTATGTTACCCAGCCTCTAGGAGATGTCAGGTCACCGCACAATACCCCAGAAGGTTACTGGTTTCACAAATCTATGGAAGCTTTGATGATTTCCAGAAAATAAAAGGAAGCATATTGCACTTTAGATGTATGTCACAATTCATAGGCTAATCTGGTCTATGAATATCCTTAACAATATTTAGTAAATAACAATGTTAGATAATTAGGTGTCACAAACAAGAAAACGGACTGCACTGCCGTTGCTTAACTGCAGCAACACCACAGCAGAATGGCAGATGAGCAGAATCCTGATACAAAATTCAACTCGATTTGAACATAATATGGAATGATAATTCCCTTCCACCAGCAGCCTGATCTGTTGATGCAGTATCTGGACATTTATAGGTTTGAAATTATGAGGAGTGCATGTAAAAAGTGTCCATGTCTTCATATAGTTGGTTTTAGATTCAGAAAGATCAACATCATAGGCTTCCTGGAGACGAAAGGTGCGTGCATCTGAAACAGTGCCTAGTAAAAACAACAACAGCAACAGAAAGCAGTGGCATGGTAACTGTGTAGGACTTAAGAAAAAGTACGGTAATGAAATACTAGGGAACATTACTAATGGGTGAACATTATTTCACTTCTGAAAAGTGAAAAACAGTTGCAGAAAAAAAACGAAGAGGCCCTGAATATTTAATGGTGTGTTTGCTGATAGCTATTTTTGTAAAAAATGATATGAAGCATGACCCTAATGTGTGGTTACAGTTAAAGGCAAAAAACCTACCGGAATATATCAAGGACAGAAAAATGCAATGAAACATTATATTTGCTGTGCAAAGCAAAACCCCATTGCGGGCTGTACTTAGGCTAAATTGTGGATTTTTTTGTTTTCTGTTGGAAGACTTTCATTGCTTTGGGGACAACATAACTGGGAAATCAGAGTCTGGAGTTTAAAGTTATACATAATAAAAGCAGTGTAAGAAATGTTCAACTGAATTGTTACTAGAAAAGCATTCTTAGCAGCCTTATAATAGTAAAATTTTTAAAATAAAAATAAAAACCAAACCACCTTACGAAAGATAGAACTTACAGAAGATTTATACTGTGCGTGTTTCTGGAAGGACTTACATAATCATAAGATTATGAAGGCTGAGACACCTGTCTGATCAGAGGCAGGGTATGTTTGCTCTGCATGTCATACAGGTTTGGGAGCAGGGCTGGTTTTCAGAATATCCTGCCTTTACTTGCATCTGCAGGTGTGCCCTAAGAGCCCAGAGAGGCAGCACAGGGGTTTAGAGAATGACAAGACACCCTGCTGCTGATGGATAGAGATTAGGTGAAAGGTACTCTGGAAAATACCACTACATGCTTATCTTCAAGTTCAAGTGTCTAAAAATCTTAGCAATCTGGGTCTTTGGAGTGTATTCAGAGGGTCTGATTTTGGCACCCTTCAGAATGTGGTGGTGAATGGGTAAGAGAGGCTCTCGCTCCAGAGCATCCTTGCTGGGAGTCTCTCCCTGCTCTTGGACACGGGATGCAGCAGGAGAAGAGGATCAAATGCCTGGAGCATTTGCTCTGGACCTGGTTTCCATTTCACACTCCATCCCAAACTCTTGTATATCATGATGCTACTTTCCATAATGATAATGGTATCTGCCATTCTATTTGCATCATCTTTGGAGTCATAATCATTAAATAGCATTGTTTTCCTGAATTATTATGATTTATAGGATGAAATTTCCCTTCAAAATTTGTATCTTGTCATACGCCTTTGTGTACAGATATACTTCTGGAAGTAGTAGCAGATATTCATACATGGGTATGATCCTATTCAGCTTTATTTTTAAATATTTTGATGTTCCTGACCTCCTTTGTGCTGGCTTTGAGTTATTAGCTGTCTTGCCCGTTTTTGTGCTGAGGATAGTTTATGACCTTCTGTGGGTCCTCATTCAGAACCGTATTTGAGAATGTTTCCTTCTTGAGTTCCTTATGCAGTGTGTTGCAAACCTGAGAAAACCTTCAGAAAGCAGAGCGTCCTGCTATTTTCAGGGGTGGCCATGTAATAGCTGGTGACATTATATTCTATTTTTATGTTGTTCCCAATGACCACCACTTTATCTCTTTAGAACAGCATAAATAACATTGCCTTGTTTCCTGCTGGAGTTTACTGTGTGGGATACACGGGGACTTATGGTGTAGAAGTTTTCCAGCTCCTTTTTTTATATATTGAAGAATACTGAAATTTCACCTTTTTGCTAGAACCTAATGCTGTGATGCCTTTAGCAATGGATGTACAGGTTCAGTGTCATTTACAGTCAGGAAGTTAAGGAATAAAATATCTCATTTGTGGTTATGCAAAGTTAAAATTAGTCTTTAACAACAGAAAAATTTGCCAAGCTGAAGAACTGTAAAGTATAGGGTTTGGCTTGTCAGCAAAGGTCCTACCAACCCATCATCACATGAGTAGCCCTTTCTTAGTCTGAGAATATCACTGAGGTCAACATCCAAACAAAATAGCCAGCCCTAATAAGAGTTTATGAGAGATATAAACAATATAGCCTCACAATACCATGATTAATTAACTCTCAGTCAACGATATAAGTTTTTGTGCTGATACACCTCCTTCCATCACAACAAAAATAAAAACACATCTGTAGATGCCTTTCATTTGCTTGTTTTGCCTCAGGAAGATGGATTATCCCTTGATTTAAGTTCAGCCCTATGGGAAAACATGAACTTACGTTCAAAGATGTTACTAAAAGCCTTGGAATTTTTCTTTCCTGTTTTGTATGAATAAATAATTAAATGGGAAAAAAACAACAGCCCTTCAATATATAACATATCCAGTAAAGGCCCTGTCAGCAGTGGGCAATTTTTTTTCCTGAGGAGGATAGTAGATATACCCTGAGAAAATATAATCAGGAAAGCCTTGGGAAACAGTGACATTAAACAGCACATCCCAAGAGAGAAAGAACAAGCAAGTTTAGTACAAACATATAGTCTGTACATTTGATAGCAGAAAGAAACATTTTCCTTCACAGTGTAAGGAAAAAAACCCACCTATTTCCCATAATTAGTAGCAATTTACAGACAACACTCATGAAAAATGAATTTCAAACAAGCCTCAGTAAGTAAAAGCCACCATAAATGCAAAAGCATTGGTCTGTAAAATTTAAGATTGTCTTTTTGAGAGGAAGGATGCAGGTTCAGTTTAACAGGTCATGTTTGTAATGGGACAAGTCAAAATAATTTAAATTACCTATTGCCTTCTCATAATGTGGTTTTAAAAGGAATATGCCACTGCACTGTCTGTGCACGGATAAAATTTGCAAAGAACAGAATTTTCAGCAATGTTAATTGTTTTTTAATCAAAAGGAAAGAGATTTTTACTTGATGGGTAAACTAACAAATACTCAACTGTGAAATAGTTAACTAGATGGTGGTACCCAGCTTGTGAGGTTGCTGAAGCACTTTTGCACCTGTAATTTTTTATGCTTCTCTCATGCTTCTCAGTTTAAGACAGTGAGATTAGAGCCAAAAAGATGCACAAATAGAATGGATATTTGAAAGGAAAATTGAATTTAAAGGTATTTGGAGACATCAAGAGCAGCAATTGATATTGAAGCAAGCAAATACATTTTTTTAATAAAAGTGTGGTTTTTACAGTCAGGCTTGGATGTAAAACTGTACTGACAAGATTTGAGACTGATTGAAATTACTAAGAAAAATCTAGCTGGCCTGGAAACAGTGAATATACCAATGGAATGACATCTCACATGCTGAATCAATGATACAAAACCTATTGGATGCTTAATTTCTTCCTATACTCATTTTTTTTCTATACCCAAAATTTCTTCCCACCTGTAGACCATGGGCAGAACAGTGGGTTTGGCTTGAGGTCCTCCCCAGGGGCAGCGGCCAAGCATGGGGCTTCCCATCAAATACGCCCCAACAGCCTGGGCTACTCAATTTGCATACCTTATCATCCTTTTTTTTTCCAGTTTGCAATTCTCCTTTTTGCCATCCCTTTACCTCACTTTCTCCATCCCAGTCTTATCCCAAATGAAAAAAACTGCCTATAATTACTTTGTCCACATTGGCTGCAGTTTTACTATATCTGTACCCAAATTTGGTGTTTCTGATACTATTACCTATGTGATTTCAGCTTTGTATGTTATTGTGGAAAGTACTACCTGGGTGTTGCTGGCCTTCCCCAAAAGGCCTTCCCCAAGGCTGTATTCCCCAAAAGGTCCCCAATATTCCCCTCCAATAATCTGTGGAGTTTGGCGGTTTCTCACATAACTCTCCTTTAATCACCTGTGAGATCTACCTATTTTTCATGGCACTATCTGTAACTTTTGTTTGCTTTTCATACTGTAATTTGTTGTACTAGACGATTTCTCTTGTCATGCCCAGTACTTCTGCACATCTGCTCAGTTCGCTTAACCTCAGGCCAGGACCTAGTCATCAGTCTAGTCATTTGCCTGCAGCCCTTACACAAAGTTTCACGTTTGCAAACTTCACCTGTATTGTTCTGTTGTATATTAGGTTACAGAATGGGTAGGTGAAAGAAAACTTCTTTGTAAAGAGATTTTGTTGGTAAAAATTCCTCTCTCCTTTTGAGAGTCTTTCTTAGCCTGCACACCTTGCAAGCCAACTGTCTTTTCAGCTACTCTGGGTTTTGCTTTCATGTCTTCCTGAGAAAAAAAAAAAAAAAGAAAGGAGAGAACATTAATATTAGATGCAGGACAGAGTTATACCCAGTATAGATAGCAGTACAGCATCTTCCATTTGTGCTTATCAGTTATGGACTTGGATTTAAGAACTTATCTGTGAGGATGGGCTTTATGTTCCTGCTGAATAGAGGATAAAGATCCATAAACACATTAAAAAAAAACCAAACAAACAACCCCCCAAAAAACCCCTACCCACAAAACAAAGCAAAACAAGCAAAAAAAACCCCACAGCAGTTTTTACTGATGTCAATGAAAATAACACCCCTAAACTGAATGTGGTTTGGAACTAAATAATATTGGGAAGGACTCAACTAATTTTAAGCACCTGAAAGTTAGCTGTCTGAGCTGAGCTTGTCATGTTATCTCCCCCAGTCATCAGTTACTCTTATAATACAACACATCAAAACCCAGAAGAACAATTTAAGAGAAGTAATATACATTGCCATCAAAGAGGAGCCTACCTCTCTTCATAAACTGTATCAATATCTGGCTTGGTTTGCTTAATCTAGATGCATAACTTTCAGATAGCAGGATAAAATAATTCAGGCCTATCTGACGTACATAAGGTTTTACCAGAACTCTGGACTATGGACCTTGACTTCAAATCTTTGTTGCAAGGGCAACCTTGCTTTCAAATGCAAATCTGAAGAAGTCTGAACACTTGGTATGTGCTCATTATTTTAAATTATGATATTATGCATATGAGTTGCACATTAAAAAAAATAAAAGCAGCAGTGCCATATTATAAAATGTCAAGTTTAGTATTAACACTAACATTTTCTATTACATTAAAAAACTTAAGAAATTGCTAGGCAGATATCTGAACACGAAAGTACAGCTGATGTTGCAACATTTTGGGAGAGAAATGAGCAAGTTAAAACACACACCTTAAAATGAAAAATTTTGGGCTCATTAATAATGCAACAATAGAAATTTGCACAGCACTATTATTTCAGCGATTGCTTTATGTAACAGGTAATAAAAACTGGTGTCCAGAAGTCCCCATATTTGGTGGTGAGCACCCTCAGCAAATCGTGGTTACTGCCAAGAGAGGATACTGTTGAAATGTGGACACTGAGAAGACAGAAGGAAACCATGATCAGATTGGTAGTACCTGGAAACAAAAGCAATCTATCACAGAAGCTTGAAATGAGTTTGTTTTCATTTACTTTTAAGTAAACAAGTTACTGCAGCTTCAAACACTTCAGAGGCTCACCATTTCTTAGCTGTCATCTGTAACCATGAAACAATGCTGCCTTCCCATCCTCTCATACAGCCCTCAGTCATTACTCCTTTTTTCTTACTGTAATCTGCATGGTGAAGTTTTGCTTAGCTCTGCAATCATGGCATGGAAACTCTTTTCTGATTTCATTTGCAGAACGTTTGTTAGATAAAATTACATAGTACCCTATGCAGTCCCCCATTCACAGCAAGAATTAGCTGAATAAAGGCTTCTCCTGCATGCTAGGCAACAGCATTAGAGTGCTCTATGCTGGGTAATATCTGTAAATATATTCCACTAGGAAGATATTTCCTCCAGTTGAAATCGCTGGTTTACCGTAGTTAAATAAAACCATATGCCTAAATAATGCGGAAAACCTCCCTCCCCAGACTTCTAATGACAGGGCGAAACAGAACATGAAAAGCGCCATGTAAATTATTACATTGTGCTACCATATTTGCCATCATGCTTTTCAACCACTCTGAAATAATTCTTCTCTCTCTCGTGGCTGATGGTAAAGGAAAGCCAATACATATGGTATTGTTTGGCTTTGAGACTTTTGACACTGTTGCGGTAAAATTCCCATATTCAAGCCAAGGAAACGTGGGATAGAGGAAATCATCACAAGGTGCATGTGTATTTGAAAAGTGATTCTCAAATCCATTAGCAATGATTTGTTCCTGACATATTCAGGACATTTCTATTAAGATCCCATAAATACCAGTGCTGGGGGTGGTTAATACCTTCCTGAAATACTAGGAAGAGAATGAAACATATATCTATAAAGTCGGTGAGTCGCACCAGGCTGGGAGGCTGGCAAACACACTGATGGCATTAGATACATGGCCAGGCAGAAGAGTGGTAGATTGGGATGCAGAAGGTCACTGAGCTTTAGAAAAAAAAAAAAAAAAGGGTAACATATATGTTTCTGAAGTTAAAAATAATTTAAAAAAACCACAGATGTAATTCTGTGATTCATTAAAAAGTAGGGAGTAGTAAGACATGCAGGATAACTATTCTTTTTTAATTGGCATGGGAAAGGCCTCAGCTGAAATACCGTGCCCTATTTTAGGCAGGAAGTTTTTAAGAAATGTATAGACAAACTGGAAAATCTAATGGAAAACAGCAAGAATAACAAGAAAAAAAATACAAGGTATGAGAAAATTGGGAAGGAATTAGATTTGTTCTCTGTAGAGAAGAGGACAAGCTAGGGGGCACCTGGAAAGGGAAGAAGAAAGGGAAGACACAATAACAGTACTGCAAAGAAGATGACAACAGGTTCTACTGGCAATCAGGGCCATAGGCTGGATTTAGGAAATGACTTTGTAATCCTCAGAAAAGTAAAGCCCTGTAACAGGCTATCTGCAGAGATCACAGAATCCATTTCATTCCAGGACGTAGCAAAGACCTACCTGGCGCTTCCTTAGCACATGACAGGCAGACCCAAGACAAATCTATTTACAGATTTGTTTTCTCTTTTATTTTTGAATCTTGTGCCCTAAAAGCAAAAGGCATGAGAAAAACATGCTAATAACACACTTTAAAAAATGTATGCTTTGGATTTGCCAGGTCGATTCTTTAATGTATTTGAATTTGTCATTGTTCTAAAACGCCTGGAATATATGTGGTTATTGTAACATCAGATTTTATGTCCATGCCCATCTGTCAAAGACTGGGGACTATGCTACTATCTCAGGGGTAACAGTTGCATACAAGCTTCTGCTTCTCATACTCTTCCCCTTGTTATTCCTGTTCGACACCTTTTTGCTTGGTGTATCCTTATGTGCAAAACTTTCTGATGACAAAAGCATCAGAGAAACAACAAGTAGCCAAGGGCTCGAGTTATGCCACAGGGACCACAACAGCCAGTCGTACAAGATGAAATCAGTGTCAGGGAATGTAGTTTAAGCTGGGTTGTGAAACTACCTTCTGACTTTCCATTCCTTTTGAGTGTAACCACAGAGCCACCAGGACTCAGTTTATGCAGAAGGGATGTTGCAATTCTATAGCGTGTGTGGCTGCTAATGGCCTTCGTCATGACGCCCGTTTTCTAGTTTGTCTCATTTCATGGAATTGTCCTCAATGGCTTTTCCTCTTATTTGAATCTTTAAACACAGACAACAGAAAATCTTTTTCAGTGTCAGTGTTAAGCACTGCCTGTGTTGAAACTTTACAAGAATTTTCCATTTGTAGCCTAATGAATTATTAATCCCAGTGAGGAAAATATTGAATTACTTAATTTCTATTTTGTATTGTGAAATTAATGTATATGAAATTAATTAGATATAAGTGCTCTAAATGCACGTCCTTAGTTCTTTTTACTTAGTATCTTTATACAAAAAATAATTAAAGAAACAATGATTTAATTGAACATTAAATGCAGAAGTGATTTTTTTCTACTACTACTGCCACAGCATAGTCAACCGTGGAAGAAGCAAATCCCTTTTGATCTCCAAGCTGATAATTAGAAGTTGCATTTCATCCAAGATTAGAAGTTGGCAGGATGCAGTAGTGTAATTACACAAAAGTGCAAAGTTACTAAACTCCGGAGACAAACAACAGGAAAGAATACTCAATCCCCACATTTCAGAGCAAGGTTATTTATTTTTCATTGTAAGACCAACCAAAGATTGATTTTCCTTTCTCTCAACGGATTTTTGTGGAGTTGTTTTCTGCTCACTCTGTGTGCAGTCTCACAAACTGTGGATTCAATATTCAGCCCAAGGGACATAAACATCTGGAGAGGAGAGTGGAAATGAACTGCCAAGAAGAAAGAGAGATTTCCTTCCCCTGCTGAAGAAAATTCAGCAGTGCCTGAAGGAGGTTTACATTTACATCCATTCCTGTCTGCCCTTGCCCAGACCATGCCTGTAAATGAACTGTTTATGTCTCTGTCTTCTAAGTCTTGGGGCAGAAACCTCCACCTGAGGTGTGTGAAACAGGAGCAAATGGCTGGAAGCTCAAAGGAAGGAAGGAGAATCAGTAAAATAACCATCTAAAATGGCAATAAGAAGGCAAAGTCCTTATCAATGATAATTGATAAACAAATTTTCATGTACCAACTCATCAGTTTATTTAAGTGGCCTATCACTAAGTAGTGATAAGTATTGATGAAGAGATTTGTAGACGTGATTTCCTTTTCTCTTTAACACATGCCTCAATCACTGGGTTCATCTAGTACTGTGAGACTGTGAAACTTTGGTGGAAACAAGCTGTCAGAAATGATATGTGTATACCGATATCATCATCTCCCCACAAGCTGTATTTCTTTTAGCTTATACGAGCAGTGTTACTCAAAGGCTAAGGATATCCCTGCTTTGTCCATGAAGATGACAATGTGGCATGCACGAATATAGCCCTTTGCCAGGGATTTTTGCACAGTCAGTTCAAGCCCATTAGGATGCTAGCCTATGCTGAATGAAACCTGTGCTGTCATGTTTTGCCTGGAATTATTTGATTAAAGATAGCACAAATTGCAACCACATCTTCATTTACTGTGTAGAGATGGCCTTCAGAGCATATTCATATGGTCTAATTTTCATCCTCTAATAAATGGATACCTACCATAAAATAAGTATATGGCTGGTATTAACTTTACGGATGATAAAATCTCCTGAAAGTCAGCAAAGGCAGAATCTGTCCTTGAGACAAAATAGCATCAGGCAACAATGCAGGGTCCAGCTGGCTGGAAGGCAGCTCTGAAGGAAAGAGAGGGAAAAAAAATAAAAAACAATCCTTCTTCTCAAGAGAGAAAAAGAAATTATGTGACCCTTCAGAGAAGGCAGGCTAATCTACATTTCTAAATAGACAGAGTTTGTTGGGGTTTTATGAAGTACTGATTTCAAAAGACAACTGAATAATTTGTGATATTGATTTTCTCTAAGGAGAACTGTAGCTTAAAATTCATTTGTACAGTAATATTTTTACTGTACCATCTCACTAAAAATTAACCATATACAAATAATCAGTTACATCATTATATTGTCATAGACCTGTGCTGCCTCGGTTACTGATGACATTGTCCTCAATGAAGCATTGCACAGTGGGTGAACAGCCCTCAGTAGTTCACAAGTGGGTCAGTGCAGTCTTTGATTATTTCTCTTTAAAGACACCCACTGAAATAAATCTGTGTTAATAGATGGTGCACAATAAAAATCTGTGGTTTTGCAAAATATTTTTAAGTTGCTGTTTCTAAGGGTGTTAAAAAATACATCTGAAAAATCCAATTTTTACCAATGCACATGATCTGTTCTGAACATTTTAATAAGGACTTGGCTTTTTTTGATTTACATTAAATTGTTAATGTAAATCAAATGTACATTAATGTAATTAATGTACAGTAATGTACATTAAGTCAATAATGACATGAGGTCATTATTTCTATGGTATTGCTTTCTCAAAATTTGCTGATACAGCTCAAAGGTAGCCAATTGAAAATTTAGGATAAAATAATCAAGCCCAGTAAATAAACAAGACAGAAGGAGAAAAAAGAGATGAATGAAAAATCTTACTAACTTTTCCTTATGTAAAAGTGTCATAAATTAGAAAAAGAAGCCAGAGAATTTGAGACCAAATTCTCAGAGATATTACTTCCACGCCTTCTACAACTATGTTGTAACTTAGAATAAAGACATGGGAAAGAATGGAAGGAACATCCTTCTCTCAGCCACAGACAGGTCTCAGCTCATAAGGATTAAATGGATTGTTTTCTGTCCATCTCTTGGGGAGCTTGGAGATGTTTTATGGCTAAATACCTGCCTAACAGACATGCATTTGCCTTGAAATAATAAAGAAGAATGTTTTCCATTTCGTAGCTCCAGACTATTTCTCTGGCCATCTGGCAACTATTCCTGTACATATTTAACATTCTATTTTCTTGATTTAATGAAAGGAACTATTTGCATAGTTGATTTCAAATACACAGTACATCAATAATAAAACAGGACAAATATTTTAATGTAGAAATAGTATTTGAAAACCTCATGAGTAGGTAAAAATACCCAGTGACGTGTTCATTGTGCTAGAATTTACAGACAGATTTTTTATTTAAATCTCATATTTAGTCCTATAGACTATAGTAACACCAAGATCTTCATGATGATGTAGACCTCATGGATTCAAATACACAGCACATCAGTAGTAAAGCAGGAGATATCTTTTAATATGCAAATAGTATTTCAAAAGTCCATGGACAGATAAAAGCACCCAGTAAAATGTTTGATGTACTAAAATTTACAGACTTTTTTTTTTAACCTCCTATTTATTCATATGGACTATAGTAACACTAAGATCTTCAAAATGATGAAGACCTCATTATGGCAGGTACGGAAAAAGATGCTCAGATATTGCCAGAGAAATCAGACAATTTGAAATGAAGTAACATAGCACAGGACCATAGAAATGTTGCCTGGAAGAGATCTCTAGACATGACACACTCTAACCTCCTGCTCAAAGTGGGATTATAGCCCACACCAGGCCAGCTCAGTCAGAGTTTTGAATGAATTCTTGAAAAACCCCCAAAGCAGGGATGCTACATCCCTGCTGGAATGAAAAGTTTTTTCTTGTCTAATCTGAATTTCATGAGCTACAACTTGTCACCACTGTCCCTTAGCCAAGATATTATATAAAGCCGTTGTCGTTACCACAAATCAGGCTTCACAGCCTCCTACGGAGCAAATTTCCTTCACTGTCTGAGTGCTAATTGCAATATGGTAAAGCATCATGTTTTCTTGAAATTGGTTTTCTACTGGAGGATGTTCAATGTCTCACTGGAGGAGCTCAAAATTTCTAAAGATGAGAGCTGAAGTTGAAAATTGAAATATAGAGATAGGTCTGCCTGTGAATGTCCTTCTGCTTCCTGTTAGAGGGTTTGAGATTTTGGTTTTTCATGATAGCAAAGTACATACCACGGCCAGCCTTCCAGTGCCCACAAAATACATCAAGAAACTGGGGCCAGAAGTAGCAAATCTACGTATAGAGCAAGCCTCCTTTACTCTTATGGATATCCCAGTCATATCGCATTTAAAAAGATACAACTCCAGCCCCCTAATACTAGCAAGACTGAAGGGCTGCAAGTTAAAGGGTATTTCACCTTTAGATTCAGGTTATAGATGTAAGTGTGGGTTTCTGAATGACAGGTATGAGATTCAGCCTCCACTTCATTTAAATGTGGTTGTTTTGTCGAGGGTGTCTATCTGCGAGAAGGTAAGAAGGTGTACAAGCTCAATGTAGTCAGTGGAGGCTACTGACTGACTCAATTCAGTTGTCGAAACACAGGTGCCCAGGCCATGTCAGATGGCAGTGTATCCCACCAGGCACCTTCAAACAGCCATTCCTTTTGTCTCCTAAGGGTCAGAACCTGAGGAACCACTCCACTTGGCAACAGTGCCTGCTTTATTGCCCCCAGCTTCTCCCCCTCCTCCCCCAGCCCCCATGTCTGCCCCATAGCTGCTCCCGTATTGCTGCAATTTTCGGTGCAGCTGCTCAGTGACACAGACTGGGAAACTGACCCAGGTTAAAAATAACAACTTGGGGGTTTTGTCATATTATTCTTGATCCAGCCCCCTGGGTTTTACAGATGGTGAGAACTGGACTCCTATCCCACACCAAGGACACAGCCCCTACTAGTTTTCATCTTACGCAAGATGTTCCTTCAGTAAACTGTTGTTAGCTAATATAATCTCGAGTCTGATTTATCCTCTTTCTTCTCACAGACGGTGCCATGACTGCCAGCATTTTTTCTGTCACTTGCATCTCTTGACTAACCTCTAACAAAGATTCATTAGTCTGAGCTGTAATTGCCTCATAAAACCTCAAAGCAACTGATCTGATTTCCTGAGAGAAACCAGAAAGTGAATGCAGTACCCAGCTTGTGAATTTACTGGACTGAAAAGGACACGGTAAATTTATACCTAATTTAGTACTAAACTGAAAAATCTATCAAGACATGGGCAAAAAAGGAAAGAAATGGCTTTGTGCTTTTTTGCTATATGTTAAAGGAATTGAAAGACTTTGGTATTGTTTTAAATTAAGCTTTCTATCATCTTGCTTGCCATATTAGGGCTTCCGATCTTCTCTGTTCTGTGAACTGGAAGCTAAAAGTTGATTCTGAACCCATTGAAGCAAATGGCAAAACACTAGATGACAGATATTTTAGCACAGAGCCCCTGGAAACCAGTTGAGACAAAATTGTCATAGCTCCCAAGGAAGCTGAAATGGATGGGAAGTGGGAAGTGGCTCAAAACCTTCTTTATAAATGTTGCTTAAAAAGGACAAATGCAAAATTCTGACCCAAAAAAAGAGGGAAATACTTAAATACCTTCATTTTCCTATATATTTTTTTTTTTAGAAAACTTGATACTGATGTGTCAAACATGGGTGAAAAGACATGTTTTGCTAAGATTTTACCAGTTTGTACCTTTAGACCCTGACAGTTCCCAGGTCACATCTGAGCTATTAGAGGAAATTTTCCAGCAAAGCAGAATACTTCAAGTATTCATTCTTGATATGAGATCCAAAGCTCTTTAAAGAGGAAAGTCCATACCTGCATGTGCACTCACACCACAATGAATCAAGAAAGTATACACGAAAAGAAAATAAGTAAAACTAGAAAAGGATAACCTTCAGTGAATGTAATTGAAAAAACAGCAGTTGTTCACCTCACTTTTCCAGAGGCATAATGCATCCTACAAGCACCCACCAGTCACAGCAAAACAAGACTTTTTTGAATTTGGGATTAAATACTAAATATCTCTATTATGTTCATAAAGATACTCTTATATGTATTTATGATATGTTTTGAATGACCCAGATCCTGGGCTAATATTAGTTGGAATACCTCCATTGCAGTCAGCAGGACAGTGTAATTTACACTGATTCAGTGTGCACCATTGGCAGCAATTTTACCCAGTTGAGATGTCTGGGTTTCTAGCTGTGTACTTGGGTGCTGATTGAAATTATTTAATTATTTAACTTTCTCAGAATGCAGAGGAAAAGATACTCTGCCTGCTTACAGAAAATAGGAATTGGAACTTTATCCCATTGGAAGCGTAAAAGCCTTTCAGCTGATATAGCAGTAAAAAATTCTAATTTCTACTTCCATAGTAGTAAATGCAGCATGGTCAGCAATCCCTGACACTGATACTACTCCAGCGGTGTGCAATCACAACTACCCAGACTGCTAAGGTTGCCCAAAACAGCAAAAGTCCCTGGACCCATGTTGTCTCCCAAAACACAAATGTGGATTTCCTGGGAGACTGTGAGGTGACCTAGACTAAAAGCCCTCCGGGAAATATTGTAATAGCAGAGTGCGACGAGCACGTGTCCCACATGTCTCAGCAGTGTTTATTTGACAGTTTAGAGATAGCCAATGCTTGTTCACAGATTTTGAGGAAATTTGTGGATCATTTAAAAAAAATGGGGTTTGTTGCTTTTTTCTGGATATTGTTGACATGTCAAAACTGAACATTTTGCCACAGACTGCAGTAAAACCTTATTCACTTCCATAATGTTGTTTTTAGCACTGAGGAAAGCAATATTCATAGCACCTCATAGACTGGAAGTTCAGACATATTTTGCATGGGACATGTCCCTACTAAAGTCTTGGATCTGCAAAACTTGGAAAAAAAGTTTAAAAATTCATAATTTCATTCCAGTGAGGAAGAAGAACACATTTTTGAAGACAGAAAGTGAACACGAATTGACATTTGATATTTTCAGGGCCATCTGAGTTAGTTAAAAGTGAGATTTCAACCCAAGTATTATGTTTCTATCTTCCCTACAAAGAATTAAAATAGATCAGTGCCTTATATTGTTACTTCAAAGAGTTTTCAAACACCATTCTATAGAGAATATATTAAAGGAGTTCAAGTTTACTCTAATACCTGCAATTATTTTTAGCACCCTTTTCTGTTCAGAAGTTGAGTTTTCTAAGTATTCAAAAAAGGACCAGCTTCCTCACATTATCTTGAAATGTGACATTTCTCATAGGAGTACAAAGGACCATTCATGAATCAAATCTCAACTGGTTTCAGCAAGGCAATTCATTCTTTTTTAATTTTATTTTACTTCAAAATTCAAAAACATGTCTCCACTAAACCAACATTATTTTCATAGATATTTTTATAGCTTTGTGCAAGCCTGCAACTCCTTTGATAGAACTCTGATAATTCCCTAATTGTTATTAGGAATGTTCCAGCACCTGGTTTTAGTAAGACAGCAAAATGGAAAAAAAAAAAATATTCAGGAAAAGATTTAGCAAAAAGCTTACAATGGCTGGAAAAGTTTCTAGAAAAAACATTTTCTCACTAGTGGATGACTCCAGCTTACAGAAATGGTATTTGAACTTGAATACAGCAGAGCAATGTAAACCTGCACTGAAATCTGAGGAAGTTTTGGATTCAGAAAGCTATTAATTATTCCTGTGAGAGGGTTTATCTGCTGAGGGGAGAGTGGAACGCAACAGGACTGTAACTGACAGGCTAGGGGAAACACACTAAGGTCAGCCTCGTGGGTCATTGACGCAGCTGTGGTGTTCAGTGCCTTTCAGTAAGCTCTAAAGCATCACCTTGCAACTAGGCAGGTCTTGCCCCCTTCCCTTTGTGTTAGAAGGCTGTCACGGAACCATCTTCTTCCGAGGCAAAGAAACCTTCCAGCCTGCCTTTATTCATAGACAGACCACCCCCAGTGGTTCTTACACCGACATGGTTCATTCATCTCTGATAGTCATTCCCCATCTTAGTTTATATGAAGAGCAATCCTGTCCCATTCCTGTCTTCATTCTCCCACCCTGTAGGCCAAGTTTCTTCCGTATGCTTCCTGCACAGGCTGTCCATGCTTCCAATGACACTAGTAGCCTGTTGCTGAACCATTAGAATTTGACCTCATTTACTTTGAAAGCCGTTAACCAGAACTGAGCACAGGGCATGAAATGTGACTTTATCAGTGCTTCACAGTGCATGATGTTTATTAATATTCTGCTCTGTTTATTAATATTCATGCATCTTATGTGATACATGACTAAGTCACAAGGTGCATATTACTGGTGGATCATACATTTGAGCCCTTTGCTGTACTCTCATAACTGACAAGCTCCTGCATGAGAAATTCTTGTTATTAGTTCTTCTGCATGTGAACTTTCATCTTAGCCATAGTTTATTTCCAGATGATGCAGTTTCAACATCCTCCCAATGAATTCTTGTATCAGGGATATGCCTTCTGCATATCATTTTGTCCTAACATTTGTTTGCTAACAGAAATATTGAAATGGTTTCAAAGGCTAGCCATAAGAAACCAGACCTAAAGTCTCTTCCCAGTCAAAATGATGTGTTGTTATCTTCAGCCAGCTGCTCACCTACCTCAAAATTCTGGTGCTTATCCCCATCATCTCCACCTAACTAATAATTTTTCAAGTAACACCCTATCAAATGTGTTGAAGAAATCCAGACACATATAAGATCTATTATATTTTCTTGCCTAGAAAATAAGCTCTCATATCAGAGAAAGTTATCAGATTAGTCTGGCACACACAACTCTGGCAAATGTGCATTGCTCTTTACAACAGTTACCTTTAACATTCATGTTTTAATTATTTTCCCTTTCAAAATATCTCCTAAATCCTTCCATGTCACTGAGAATACATAACTCATGAGAGCAAATGGAATTGCCTGGATCACTTCCTAATTTTTTTTATGTATAAGCATTACTACTTCTTTTAAATCTAATATGGTACTCTCTTTCCCTAGGTCTGCTGTACGGACCTGCAGCCAGACTGACATTTGATATACACCTTCACTGAGAATCCTGGAGCTGACATTCCCCAGAGAGCTGAAAGTGGTGGGTTTCAGTACTGTCTGCTTACATGCCCTTATTCCCATCAGTTACCATGCCTGTCACAGTTTCCTTCCACTCTCCCCAACCACCGGTCTACATTTTCCTCCCTATTGAAAACTGCGTCAAATACTGAACTAATCTGGAGGCCATGACTAAGTCACTTTACTACCTATGACCTTCACTGTGTGAGGTGAGGTGGTCAATCACTTTTATGGTAAGGCAACCTCATGAAGTCTGTTTTAACGATTTTGTAAAGTCTAATCAGCAATTCTCTTTTTGCACATCTCAATTTATATTCTCCATCCTGACCTCAAAGTTGTCAGACTCATACTTTCATTTCTTGTACATCCTCTGCTTTTTACTGATACACTTCTTGCCAAGGTTAGCTGTCCAGTTAGGTTTTCTTGCCAGATCTCCTCCTTTCTCAGTCCTCCTCTAAAATAAAGCACATTACCATCATCAGTCCAGGTGGCACCATTAACTCATTCTTTCTAGTCTGCTGTTTTGCAGTCCAGAACCTTAGTCTCAGGCCTTAGCTGAATTAACCCTTCCATTTAATTGAAGTTGGATAAATTTGTAACTTCCTGATCCAACTCTTTTTTTCTTTCAACCATCTTGTATAACCACCAAACCCAAATCAAATCAGTATGATAGTTACATATCTTACTTCTGCACTAACCTGGTTTGTCAAGGAATGATGGCATTAGTAAACTAAAACTAATGACAAATAAATTCAGACTTTGAAATCTGGAGCTTTCCAAAGTCAGACATCTTACTGTCCTTATGATAAACCGTAAATCACTGTGAATTTCCTGTGTTCAGCTATAACCTGAATCCTTGTTGTCAGAAGGTGTGGGTAAGTTGTGCGTAATTGATGAGATTACATTCCTTGCTTTCAGCTGTGATCTGATTGCTACTCTACATTTGATCTAACTCAGCAGCGTATGGTTTAAGAAGCCACAGGCTTCAGCTGACCTGACAATCCTTACTCTTAAATGAGAACAAATATTGGTTAACTGGCTATAGCTTCAGGGTAAAGTTTAAATAGTAGAGGAAAAAGGATTTCTTCTACTCACTTAGAAGCTGGATTTCATATTAAATACAATATTAGTGAAATATGTCTTCAGTTAATGGATTTCCTTTTCATTGTTTTAGAAATATATGTTTATAAATACTTGAAAGGAAAAACTTCAGTGCATAAGAAAATTTAAGGACATTTCAGGCATGATATAGACCTTTCTACTTTGGATAAATAACAAAGTTGTGGTAAAAATTGGCTTCTACTGAAAGAACTGAAAAAGAGAAAAATGTAACCATTAACTTTTTATTTTAAGACAATGACTTATTTTTTTGACAACAGCATTTCATTCTTATGGGATGCCCGCTACCAGCTATGCCTGTATTTCCTTCAAAAGGAATTTTGAGGTTTAAAAAAATTCAAGACACAGGACTACCATAATTTTTCCCTGCATGATGGTTTTCTGCACTAGTTTTCTGCACTGTTGTTTGAGCAACACACCTGAGAAAACATTTTATTGCTGAAACCAGCAACAGTACTGTGCTTCTGTGTTTGAGTAAAAGAAATGTAAAATGTTGGTTTAAGAGTTGTTTCGTTATAATTAATTTAACAGACGTTAAAGCTTTTCTAACAGTGCCATTTTTAAAAAAAATTACTACTGAAAGTCACTTAGTGACTAGAACAAGAACATCATATGTATTTTATTTGTCTAACTAAGGTAAACTTTTAACTGTTTTTTTCATGCACTCCTGTTTATTTTTTCTTTCCATTTGCATTCGCCTAAACATGTCTCTTTCTCTGAGCAAAGTGATATTTTACTTTTTGCATGCAATTCTTTTCATGTGGATGAGAAGAAAATGTATGGGAGCATTCTGAAAAAAAAAAAAAGAAAAGGTTTGTTTTTTCCCACTTCAGCTTTCTTCTCTACAATCTGTTTTGGGGAACCTATGTCATTTTTTTTCATTTAATAACACAATAGTAATATGTTTAAAATTATTTAAATTCATTTCCTGGACTTATGAGAGTAAGACTTGGGACCAAAAGTCTGCAGGCATATGGATCAGACCTTATGAAGTCTGAGAAGACTGATGTCTATCCATGCTTGTGGGATAATGGCAAGAAGCTGTTCCGCACATCTTGCAGTAGATACAGCTGAGCAAGAGTGAGACAGGGCCCTACTGCCTGCAATAGCTGGTATTTTAACTGTAAGAAAGGTGTCTATAATGTGAAGCTTACGGATGCCAGTTTGAAATCCCACTGGAAATCATGCATATTTCTGAGCTGCTTCTGAAAATATCAGTGCAATAAGGAAAGGGAGAGAAGAGAGAGAGCAGAGCCTCGACTTGAGGATCAGATTCACTGTCTTCTCGGGAAGTCATGGAGAATCCAGGCAAGTCCAGGCACCCATTTCTGTGGCATCATGCAACCACCTGTAATTCATGCAGGGAAACAGCTTGTTCCCTTCAAATTGTCCGTGTTTATGATTTACATTCATCCTTATCCCAGTGATTGTGTTTTCTCCTGACAACATTAAAGTATTTTTGTTTGTAGTTGCTGCTGTGCTTGTAAAATCACGGCACACACTCTGTGTCACTTCACTGACTGACTTCTTAGAGCTCTGGGCCGATATTTTGACAGAGATTAACATCCTATCATGTGTTAAACAAAGTTAAACTGTCATGAGGTACACGAGAAGACCACATTCCTGAAGATCAGATTCTCAAAAGCAAACACAACTTAAAAGAACATTCTTCAAAAGAATAATTTACTGGAATAGACTTTGCATTATAAAGTCTTTAAAAGCAGGAGCACTGTTGGTTCGGCTCTAAATATACACCCACACATCACAGTTTGGAAAATTCAAATAGCGATAATGTGTCTTTGATGTGCAGAGGGTTTCTTTAATCATTAAAGAAAGCAAATGAAATGTATGGCTAAAACCCGCTCCTCCTGTAGGTGGGAGATCACTGCTGCAAAGTCATTGGACATGCCATGGACCAGAAGACTAATTTGTAGTCCCACCAGGCCCTAGAGAGAGTTATTCCAAGCCAGCATTTAGATAGTAGATGGGAAGTATGTGCTTATGTTTTCCATTTATGTATCAGTCCTCATGAAAACACAAGTCTCCAGACTAATCAATTATTTTTTATAAGTGGAATAATGATTCTTTGTAGATCTCCATATGTGCACACACATCTATGTGTCTCTGTGTGTACATAGCCATATACATTTCCCAAAAATAAGAGTTCTGTGTGCTACAATATACTGATAAATAATTATTTATTGCTTTCCTGAACATAACGCATTTTAAAGCATCGATCTGAAAGCAAACTGGCAAAACTGGACATTTGAGAAACTGCTATGTATCCCATTGCTGTCATCTCACAAGCATAGAGTTAACTTCCTACTTTATGTGTATTGCAATGTAGGGGGTGAGCAGTCAGGTATGATGGTAAGACCTTGGACGGTGATCCAACATGATATAGTTAGGAGATATGCTGTGATCAGGAGGCATACTCTACAACAAAGCATTGTTAAGACCCAGAAATGAAGATGTGAAAACATTCCTCTACTCAAAGGGGCATTTTGAGAGTCAGAAGCATGGTCAATAAATGGAGTCATTTTGCACAACTTCATAGTCTGAGACACAAGTGCAGGCAGAAAGCAAGATGAAAATGAGGAAACCAAAGAAACATCACAGCAAGAAAGGACTGGCATATGGAGCAGGAGGTTACTAGACATTTTTGGGAGCAAGAACCAAACTGAAGGCAAAAAAACCACAGGATTGGGACCTGAGAAAAGATAAGAATTAGATTTGCATCAGGTTAAGAATGGGGTGAGGGAGATCTATGGGATCTCAAGAACTATATTGCAGAGATATCCCGTTGTCACTGCTCGCTGGCTACAGAACTGTGTGCTGGAGCCATTTTTCTGGGTGCACAGCAGTCACTGAGTGAATGAATGACTCAAGACTGTCTAGGCAGCAGCTCATTAAATGCAGACCACCATTCTGTCTTGCGTATGGCACCAATCATATTTTTTTTTGTTATTGACAAGGATTGTGAAATGGGGAAAGTACTTACTAAACCTGCAAACATTAAGCCAACTAAACAAAGGCAATACTACTAGTATTCCAGAGAACAGAGTCAGAATTTGAAATTATGCTCGCAAATCGTCAACTTTGTCAGAAAAAATAAACTGAAATTCAAAAAGGACAAATACACTTTGGGAAAGAAGACTCAGACACATGAATTATATATTGGGGAACAACTTATTCATATGAATTCTTCCAAAAAGGATAAGAAGAGACATGATTCGAGTATCAAAGCTGAAAATGAGTCAGCACCCATGTTGCCACAAAAAGACATCATGTCTTATATTATATAAACAGATGTTCAAGCTCAAAAAGATGTGTTGAGGAAGCTTTCTATTCAAGGCAGAAAGGGTGTTAGACTTGAGATAAAGCACAGTTGGGAGTGGCAGATTGGAGAAAACATGTAAACTAATTGCAGAAAGTAATTTCAGAAAGTTCAGTAGAGAGCAGAGATCAGTTTGATCTGAAAAAAATGGCCTGTGAGGAAAGACTGAAGAACTACAATTGTTTAAGCTGGAGGAAAGTGATAGGAGACAGGGATATACTGCTAAAATACACACATGGCTGATTTGAAGAGAGAAAAAATAAAATGTTTTTACGTTACTGTGACAAATACAACAATTAATGGGTTTAAATCATGAGACTGAGAATGAACACTAGGAAAAATTTACTAATATGAGTAATAATCTGTAATAATATGAGTATCAGGTACTGAAATAGACTGTGGTAGAAGCTTTCCATCATTGGAGAACTTTCCAAAAAAATTGGGAAAACATTTGTCATGAATGATACTCAAGAGTAGATCTTGAGTTACAGCATGTACAAAAGAACCCCCTCAAGGACCCTCCTCTCAGGCTGGTCTTGATTTTCTGGTAGTACCTCTAATCAGAATTTTACTCTGGAAATGAGTCATTGGCACAGGGCTGAGATCACTGAGAAAGAGGATCACAGAGTACTGTTTCTGGACATTTCTGTTTTATTTTTGTTTACTGCATTGTCAGACTACATAATGCACTTCTTGTCCCCAAAGGAAAGATGAATTACAGTGACCTTATTTCTGCTCTGACTTTCTTGGGAGACCATAAAATCAAATATATCAACAGAAACGGAACAAGAGCTTCACAATTGCTCTGTGACTCTTTCCAGATGCAAGATATTAAAGTAATTTATCAATCAGAGGTTATTCTCAGTTTATCATTCAAATAATTTCTGTATTATTTAGATTCCTGGACATAGTCAGACAAGAAGATTCCTTAAAATAAGCAAGAAAAATATCTGAAATTAGATTCTAAAGCTGCAAATTTTGCAAATGGAATGGCAGTTTCCCATTAATTACTGTTTATTTACAACTAATCTTTCTATAAAAATCTGATAAAAATCAGCTTTTCCTTTCAAATCTGGTAAGAATAAACACTTTTTTAAGAAAGTGCCTTTAACTGCGTGAAAGGGTCATATGAGTTTCAATGGTTCATATCCATCACAAGAAACATAAGAACACCTTTAGACAAGGATTTCCCTTTGTATTGTTAAAAATCCTTTGATCATTTCTCAGAGTGAATAGTGATAGCCAATACTGGAATCTGTTGGAGTCAATTTCCAAATTGTTTAAAATTTTACAAAGCACACGTTTCTCAGATTCATTTGGCATCTACAGCAAAGGACTGGGAAGGAAGGGAGGAAAGGAGAAAGGGAGGAGATGAGGAAGGGAGGGAAGAAGGCGTATGGGGCATGGCCTTCCAATTCCCATAGGTACCTTTTGAAAATGTGTATTCCCGCTGAAATTTATTCTGAATTTAAATACGTACATGAGTGTCCTCATGCACATGTGCACATGTAATGTGTTACCACATTACCTGTGGTAATTCTATTTTAATCAATGATATATTTATTTTGTGTACATGTCTAAAATTATATGTATGGAGTATTGCTTGGATAACATTCTGCAGGTTGATTACAACATGGTGACATACTGCAAAAATTAATAATCTGGTTTAGATTGACTTCAGAAATTGAAAAATGAAGAACAAACCAAGTATATACTTGTTAGCAAATGTTTTCCTTCTTACTGTATGTGGTTGTAGTGAGCACATAAGAGCCATGCAAGCCTGTAAACACTGTGGTTGGTAAGAAATGCTTGTATATGACACTGGATTTCTGCTTGTGATGACATTTGCTTCAATCCACTGCACTCAGAGACACTGTCATTATTGAAAGCATATTCTTCAAGTAGTTATAGAGTTGGCTTCAAAACTATAGTATGGCAGGCTTAGTCATAGCTAGTGATGTCTTTCGGTGAGTTAGAGTAGCAGATTCTGGCCCCAGTGATGTCTTTGCACTATTTGTTGGCAATAGGAGGACCATAAAAGCTGCTAAATCAGTGTAAATGATGCAGGTACCACTGGACACGTGGAGTTACCTGCACTTATATGAGCTCACGGCCATGGTCCATTTGCTATGAGACAATGTGTCAACTGGAAATCTCCAAGAACAATCAGCACATGGAAAATGTACACAAATCTAACACGTGAAAAAAGTCCAGACCCTGAATCTTTCTTTCTCCTCATTCTGGATCTGACAGACTGTGGTATAAAGGCATACCTTTCAAGCAGAAAAGGAAAAGCACTGGACTCTGAAAAGTGCATAAAAACCTCCAAGAGGATCTCTCAAAAGATGGGCAAGAAAAAGTTTGAGCCTACTCTTTGGCAAAATAGAAGAAAAAATACTTACTAGGGGGAAAAATGCGACAGATATATATAATTTTGTTTTTCAAAAAGATTTGCTACATATTACTATAGACCCACATGCTACTGTTAATAATAACATGTTTGTGCTCTTACATATGGCTTTTCATTGGTAGAGTTCAAAACATACAGAAGGTCAGAGAAAGGTTTACTAAGGTTTCTCCATTGAAAACATGGGGAAGCTGCAGCTTAAATAGGTGAAATGACAGCCAGGAAAATAGAAGTGAAGCAAAGCGAAGCAAAGCGAAGCAAAATTTCATTCATAGTCAATACATGAATTTTACTATACTGACAGTTTAAACAGACCTATGAGATTCAGTTGTACCTTTACCCACTCCATGTACCTCTGAAATAAGCAATGTTTTGGAAGAGTTATTTTAGCTATTTAAAGGTGTCTTTTGCAATAGTGTAAATGGTAGCAGAAATTGCACCTGGTATCACACATATAACTTAGTCACTCCTCCTGTTTTGGTGGTGTTTTGTTTTGCTTTTTTTTTAAGCAGTGCTATAGCATAAATTCAGGAGATAGATAGCTTTATGTCTTCCCAGAGACTCCCTTTTGTTCTTCTCTTCTGTCTCTTTGTTAGCTGAGGAGTAGCTAGATATTGCAGACAGATATGAGACAAATATAAACTAAATCTACAATGGCAACATCTGTGTTATGCATGTGACTTCATCCTTGCAGGGAACAGATTTTCCTTAAAAAAGGAAACCCCACAGGCTGCATTTTTTTCTTGAATACCGGTATAAATGTCCGTGTCCATGACGTGGGTTATTTTTGGTTCTTCACCAGCAATATCCCTTTTCTGATGTCATAACACACAGTAACTCCTTGATTAAAGAATATGTGCAAGTCCAGTCATTTTGTATTTTTTCAGTATGAAAAAGAAAGACAAACCCAGCCTTCAGGATATATAGCCACCATCATGAGGGCAACTTCTTAAAACGTAAAAATACATCAAAATGAGGCAGACTAGTCACCTACCTGGTAGAAACTGGGTTTAACGGTAGCCTTCATGGGAAAGGAGGTCTTTCTCTTTGTATTTCTGCATTTCTATGCATGTCTCTAATTTCTGTTGAAGAGGCCGGCATAGACAACATTTATATAACTCTATTATCTCTAACATCCTCTTATTTTTGCCTGAAACCAAGATTACTTCATCTGTCAAATAAGGCAAAATTCCTTGTCTCTAGGGACTTTTAGAGCATATTATAAAG
The DNA here is from genome assembly GCA_013398915.1 of Dromas ardeola. NCBI lineage: Eukaryota > Metazoa > Chordata > Aves > Charadriiformes > Dromadidae > Dromas > Dromas ardeola. The sequence continues at coordinate 40,193 of VYZM01009761.1, forward strand.
AATTAAGGCCAGGTTTGACACTGCATAAATCCTGCAAGTTGGGGGCTAATGTTTTATAACCTTAGTCAGACAAGAATGATAGAGAGAAGGTGACATGGAGGCATAGGTTTTGAGCATGAAATTCCATAGGAGTTAAAGTCTAACCCTAAGTCTTAAATCTAGTCTGTCCTGCCATGAAACAACACTGGCGTGTGTGTAACCACTCAGTGAAGCTGAATCAGGAAGCTAATCCAGCTGAAAACCGACCATTTCTTCTTCAACTGGTCTCCAGCTTCCTGAGCCCGCTTATTACTCAGTCTGCTGAACCGCAGTGCCAGTGCTTGGGAAGAGGAGGGAATAAATGCTGATGGGCAGGGGAAAGAGGGGCGAAGAAACAGCCTGCAATCACAACATCCTTATCCATCCTATGGCTATGCTATACATTTATGGCCTCAGACTGAGCAGCAGGATGGCTTGAGCCTGCACGGCACATTTCTGCCTTAGCACATCTGTCAGTGCTATATAAGCAGAGCTGGTTAAGGAACCCTAATTTGAACTGAACTGAGGAATGTATCTAGCTGGGAAGAAAAATTGTTTTGTCTTCAGCTGGATCAGCTTCCCAATCCACTTTAGAAAATGGCTCTGCAAACACTTATTCTGAGGTTGTGCAGGGCATGGGGGAGAGAGGGAAGAAATTGCTTCGTCAGGCACAGTCACTGAAGAAATTCCCATGGAAACACAGCCTCTGTAAAATATATTTAAAAAAAAAAACACACAAAAAAAACCAACCCAAAACCAAACAACAAAACAACCACTACGCATAGAAAATACTCTAGAGCACACAAACCTCTGCAAATACCTTATGAAATATCATAAGTAACTTTTAAGCAAGTCCTCCCACAATGTGAATCTGCTGGGAATCCTCACAGCTGCCTCTTTTCACTCCTGCTCTTGTAGGTATTTTGCTAATAAATGAGAACAAAAGGGTTATTCTTCTATACTTTAACATATATATGTCTAATTGTCCTCCTCAGCAATGATTTCTTAGACATTAATCAGCATCTAGGATATACAAGCTGTGCCATCCAGACTCTTTAGAACACACAGAGATGGGGCAATACTTCAGGGATTTTCCAAGTAATTGAAAGCCATTAAGCAAACAAGCAAGCAGAGGAGGGGGACTCCACAGTCTCAGTCCATGAATTCATAATTTACTGCTTTCCTGTTACTGCTGAGACACAAATCTGTTCTTCATAACCGGAAGGGTACAACAAATCTGTTTGGCTTGTCTTGACCCATCAAAACTTCTGTGTGTTTACCACATTAGTAATGTCTCCCCTTCTTTCTCTGTTGTCTTCCCTTCTTTCTCTGTTTTTACTCCTGATCTATCATCAGCACTTGAGAGTGTGGCTGGTGCAATCTGCAAAATAACTTACACAGTATGAGAGAACTGCTGAATAGGACTAATATCAACCACATCCTATTTTTGGATATTTCTCTCCCTTCTGTCTCAGTTGCCCTACTCTGTGAACACATACCATGAGAAAGGGTATTACAGCTAACACCTCCGTTTCCTTCCTGCTGTTCCTACTCTTTGGGACAAACATCAAAATGCTTCACTCAGAAGCATGTGGGTTAACCTGCATCAGCCCCATTGTCTAAGGCAGAAAGTGTAAGGTAACCAGAGGCCCTGCTTATTTAGAAAATATGTCCCTGACTGTGTATTCCTATAGCATCTGGTTTTATAATCTGTGCTGGTAAAACCTGCAGCATGAGCAATTAAGTTGCTTCATGAGCCCATTGTGGAAGTGAGGGCAGGACACAACATTAGAGAGACAAAGATTTACTGTCCTGTGTATGAATGACAAATCTCTGCATCCTTGTGGAAAAAGAAATTAAAGTTTGGATGTGCTGGGAAATAATGAGGATAAAATATAAGCTGAGCTGCTGCATAAGTCCTGTTCCAGTTAGCCATATTGCTCCATGAGATTTTATGACGCTCTCTATACCCACTGCGAGGATGGATGTTGGGGTCTCAAAAGCAACACGCAGCCCCACTCTAGGAAGGGCTGTGACCCTAAAGGCAAAGAGCAAACACCTCTCAAGGATACACACTGTCCCACCTCCTTCATAGTCTCAGTCGTGTTCCTGTTGCCTGTGAATTACCAGAGAGTCTCCTGAACCATTTTCCATGGGTACATGTGCAGCTTTTTAAGGAAAATAAACTGTTTTTCATGAACAGTGGAAAGCCTGTGGTTGCACTTTTCTGCCAGCATTAAACTTGCTTTTAGACTAACATCTAAATTGAGAGCTAAATCAAAGTTTGGACAGGCACGTTTTGGGGAGTGCTATGTAGGATGGGTTTTTTGGACATATTTATGAAACTCTTAAGATAAATAGCAGTACATTCAGGAAAGCTGGACACAGACTTCTGCTTCCTGGCTGACCCAGAGGAGCAGTAATGATTTTTGTTTGAGTTAACTTAAAGCACACACATGCAGGGAAAGAGTGGGGTGACATGCAACAGCTTGTCAAAGGAAGCTAGAAAGTTGCTGATCTGGGATTTCTGCTACTTTAAGTACATTTCATGTCATAACATCTGCGATACTCCAAGTAAATAGACAAAGCAACTGAAGAGACACAGAAAAGTCATGCCTTTTCTGCATAAACATGTTTCATAACATGATCGATAGTGATCTACTTGTAAAACCACAATCTATACCTAACTCAGGGTGAATTCAGCATTTACTGTTTATTAACTCTGGAGAAGTTGAAAAGCTTGGGAAAATTCCCATTTAAGTCATTCAGCTTTCCACACGCAGTTATATCTTTCCTAATAGGTGGCAGAATTTGCTAATTAATACACTACATGGTAAAAAAAAAAATAAACTAAACCACAAAACCACATCCTGAAACACCGCAGCTACACATCTTTCCAATATGTTCAAGGATGGCAATTGCACCACTTCCCTGGGCAGCCTGTTCCAATATTTTATATTTTATAATCCTTTTGGTGAAGGAATTTTTCCTGCGATCATATATAAACCTACCCTGGGGTAACTTGAGGCCATTTCTTCTTCTCCTATCGCTTCTTACTTGGGAGAATAGATCAACCCCCATGTCTCTGAAGTTAACAGGGTCTTTTCCAGACAGCGTCCGCTTCTAGCAGATAAGGTCTGATGTTTCTAGTGAATACCAAGGAATGGCATGCAGAGAGGCTCCTGCTTATACTTAGTGCTAGTGCAACCAAGGCCAGCTCACTTTGTTATGCACAAAGTGGGAGGGTCGGAAGCAGTGTGGCGGTGTGCACTCTCCCTTCTCCCCACATCCCCCCCCGGCTCCTGCTCAAGCCATAACCATCACTGGGAGTTGTGAAGAGTTGCACCTAGACTTTGGGGGATGGCTGGCAACACAGCCAAAACACTGTCTGGAGTGGACACCTAGAGATTTTGTTCCGATGCGAATGTGACCATAGGTCAATTATCTTATTCTATAAATAGTGGACAGCCCAAGAGCCCTTTGAGCTCTCCTGCACGGCAGCGTGTTGCACGCCAGGATCTCCCTTTGAGTGGGGATGCTCACTTAAGGTTCTGCTCCTCGAGGCTGAGAGATTCCTTGCCGCAACAGATTCTTGCTAAGTGACCAGTAGCGTGCTAAACTTTGAAATCTTAGCTACATGAGACAAAGCTATGCTATTGCTCATAGCTAATCCTTTAGACATAAACCCTTGACCAAGTCCAGGACTAAGCCTGGATCCAGCCACACCTAGACTCCTCTCTGAGAAGGAGTTTAGAAAGCAAGGAGGTCCTTTCTGAACCTCGTGACTCAATGGTGGGGTCTCCCTGGCAGCTTGTCTGAACCTGTCTTCTATGCAGTAAATAATCAAGTGTACCTTGCCATCGAATCTCATATAAAACACTGTCACATTCACTACTAACTTTGTTAAATCACTCTTTATACTAATAAATATTTCACTGCTTCTCTCTTATGAGTGAAGTTTAATCACTCCGCCCAAGACAAGCGGAAGAGCTTGTTAAGGTCGCACCTGCAGGCAGGAGCGGACAGGACAGGTGACCCAAAACTGACCAACAGGGTTTTCAGTCCCATCTGTGTCTTTCTCAGTATAAAAGCTGAGGGGTCCAAGGGGTCAGCCTCTTTCTCCAATGGCCGGCGTCCAAGGAGGACTCTGTCTCTTTGTCTGCCTTTGATGCCGCTCCGTGCATTAATGAATATAGATGTGGAATCCAGTTCCCGTCCGTGGCTGAGTCCAGTCCAGTCCCTGCCTGGGACTGTCCCAGTGCTTGCCGGTGATGCAATCATCATCCGGGGAGCTCAGTATGGCTCGAATATATTGTATCTATTTCACTATTTCATTAGTAATACTCTCATCTTTTCTTTCTATTATTTTATTATTTTATTCCATTAAAGTAGTTGAGTTTCTTTACAACTCACAGGTTTCTCTCTCTCTCTCTCTTTCTCTTTTTTTCTCTCCCTCCTTCTTGGAAGGGGAGAGAGGTTAAAGAGAGCATTTGTTGTTTGGTTTAGGGGCCAGCTCAGCCCAAAGCATGACAGTTGTGCATGAGTGAAATGTGCCAGACAGAGCAGAAGGGCATGGGTGCCTCTCTCCTCAACTCTGCCAAGGTGGTACTGGGGCTGCCCGAGGCAGCCCTTGGAAGGCCAGGTGTCAGAGTTCAACCAGGCAATCCAAGTGGCAAAAAGAAATCGGCACCTACAAAGACGGAGTCAGAAAGCGCTGATGAAACCATGGAGGCAGGAAGAGGCATGACTTTGTCCCTCGTTCTTTGGGAAATGCAATAAAAAAGCGGGGGCTCCTGGCACAGGAGAGAGAGCCCTTACTGGCAGCGACTATGATGTTCACCCTTCTCAACATAGGCGATCCCCTCAGGGCACAGCAAGTTCATATGCAGTACTCCTTTGCCAGGCAGCAGGGCTGGGCAGAGAGCCCACGAGGAGATGTGATGTGGTCCCTTCCCAAACCTGAGCAGCAGCAGCATCCCTCACTGTCC
>VYZM01009762.1:0-34933 GCA_013398915.1 Dromas ardeola
GAGAGGAGCTCCATCCCTCTGATAATTTTTATTGCCCTCGTCTGGACCCACTCCAACAGGTCCATGTCNCTCGTCTGGACCCACTCCAACAGGTCCATGTCCTTCTTATGGTGGGGGCTGCAGAGCTGGATGCAGTACTGCAGGTGGGGTCTCACAGAGAGCAGAGTAAAGGGTCAAAATGACCTGTCTCGACCTGTTGGCCACACTTTGATGCAGCCTAGTACATGCTTGGCTTTCTGGGCTGTGAGCGCACATTGTTAGTGCATGCCCACCTTTTCATCCACCAGTACCCCCAGGTCCTTTTCAGCAGGGCTGCTCTCAATCCCTTCATCCTCCAGCCTCCATTGATGCTGGGGGTTGCCCCAACCGAGATGCAGGACCCTGCACTTGGCCTTGTTGACCCTCATGAAATTCACAGGGGCCCACTTCTCAAGCTTCTTCAGGTCACTCTGGATGGCATCCTGTCCCTCGGGCATGTCAGCCGCACCACTCAGCTTGGTGTCATCTGCAAACTTGCTGAGGGTGCACTTGATCCCACTGTCTGTGCCATTGATGAAGATTAATTAAACAGTACTTGTCCCAGTACAGACCCCTGAGGGACACCCCTCATCACCGATCTTCATCTGGACATTTAGCCATTGACCACTCCCCTCTGGATGCGACCATCCAGCCAATTCCTCATCCACTGAACAGCCCACCCATCAAATCCATATAGCTACCTTTGAGCATATCATGAACAAATTTTTCTTTTCTAGGACTTCCTGATAGGATTTGACTTTAGTTATGTTTTATTTGCCTTCTTTTTTTTCTTTTAAGAGTAACATCCTTCTAGCATAATATTATTATCAAAACTAACCATGAGGCCATTTTATTAAGACTGATCCCTCCTGAAATGAAATTAAACTAGGTTTAATGCAGCCTTTGGTCGACTGCTGGCTGAATATGAGCCAGCAGTGTGCCCAGGTGGCCAAGAAGGCCAACAGCGTCCTGGCCTGTATCAGACACAGTGTGGTCAGCAGGACTAGGGAAGTGATCGTCCCCCTGTACTTGGCACTGGTGAGGCCATGCCTCGAGTACTGTGTCCAGTTTTGGGCCCCTCACCAGAAAAAAGACATTGAGGTGCTGGAGCGTGTCCAGAGAAGGGCAATGAAGCTGGTGAGGGGTCTGGAGAACAAGTCTTATGAGTAGCGGCTGAGGGAACTGGGGTTGTTTAGCCTGGAGAAAAGGAGGCTGAGGGGAGACCTTATCTCTCTCTACAACTACTAGGAGGGTGTAGCGACGTGGGCGTGGGTCTCTTCTCCCAAGTAACAGGCGATAAGACAAGAGGAAATGGCCTCAAGTTGCGCTGGGGGAGGTGTGGGTTGGATATTAGGAAAAATTTTTACACTGAAATTGTTATTAAGCATTGGAACAGGCTGCCCAGGGAAGTGGTGGAATCGTCATACCTGGAGGTATTTAAAAGACGGGTCGACGTGGTGCTTTGAGATATGGTTTAGTGATGGATTTTATCAGAGTTAGGTTGATGGATGGACTAGATGATCTGAAAGGTCCCTTCCAACCTAGGCAATTCTATGATTCCATAAGTGCGTGATTAAGGGAAGAAAGTTAAGCCTCGAGGACTGTAAATAAGACTGATGTGTACAGGTACGTGTACAGGAAGCTTGATCAGCTCCTGGCTGCTGAAGTCATGCTGGCTTCCTGAGCCAGTTGTTGTGACCAGTGTAGTACCGTCTCTCCCCCTCACCGCTGCTCCCTTTTCCAGGTTCCACGTGAGCCTTGCTATTTAGCTTTAGCTGTTCCTGCTAGTAAGATGCGAAATTCAGCTGGTCAGGGAGCACAGCAATTCCTTTCTGCCATGTGATCTGTTACCACACATCTATCCCACTCAAAGCTGGAGAAACAAAAATACCATTGAATGTAGGTATTTTCAGATCAAATTGTTCTGGGATTCTCATAAAATTATATTAATTCTCCATTTCAAATTAAAAAAGCTCCACTATGAATAATTTTTCCAAACCCTTAATAAGATACAGTTGCATAAGTTCCCTTTGGGAGACCATTTCACATATATTCTAATGATCTTGAATGGGAAAATTTCTTACTGTATAATATCATAAAATAAGTCACCTCCTCAAATTAGTTTTTCATTGTACATATGAGGCAAGAATTAAACCTGCAAGATATATTTTTTTCAGCTTTGGAACTCTCCAGAATGTACTGAAATATTCAGGGACAGTCATTTAGGTAAAATAGTAATGATATCTATAATTTACAAGACATTGTGTAGATTTTAAATTCTTACTCAGAGGTACATAATGCAAGAAACAAAACTTGATTATTTAAAGATGGTATATCAAATTTTCAAGAATAACATTAGGGTTGTTAAAAGGAACCAAGTACATACTAGATTTTTTTATTAGATTTTGTATTATCAAATAGAAATCTGCATTTTTAACTGGAGAGATTTTTCACTCCAATTTAAAAATCATGGGTTTGCAATCTATGTATTTTATCTTCTCTAAATACTTGCTTACAATACAAAAATGTATGGCAGGAATATTTTAACTATTCCATTTATTATAGCAGTAAAATGAGACACTGTGATTTAAAAAAAATAACAGAAATTGTTCTGGAAAGAAAGATACTATGATTGGCCACCATATTTTATAGTCTTTGAAAACTGTGTTTGCTTGTATTTTTTATTACTGATCTTTAGATCCCGTAAGTAGAAAAAAAAAGCTTTTGGGAGAAAAAATGCTAAATTTCCTTCGACTTGCTTAAGATTTTTTTTTTTATTATTGTAAATTATAATTCGATGTCTGACATCTGGAGTGGAAGTTTTATTTTATTTTTGTTATCTTTGAACTGAGGAAATACTTGTACATGTCTGGCAGTCTGTTTTATAAAGCTAATGCCCGTCTAATACAACACCTGGTATCTATTTGTTTTAGGTGTAATTTCATTTGTTGCTGAAGATGAAGACCAACAGCAGTCTCGACATAACAACTCACCAGAGAAGACAGATGGTGAACAGGCCCTTCAGAAATTGTCAACGGAGACACCACAAGCTGTTGATGCAGCAAACGTGGGTATGTTTCTTATTATGGATAAGCACATTTTCAGTTTGTATAAATCTATATCATAATTTCTTTTTAAATTAAATGTCTATTTAGTATGCCAGGCCAGATGCCTGCAAACAGTGTTAAGACAAATGTTTATTCTAGGCATATATGAAACTTTTTCTTTTCTGATTTTTGAAACATTTTAATGAAATTTTAAGCTTGTTTTTTCTTTATCTCTTTTTTTTTTGCCACAATGTTATCGAATGTCACTTTTTGTTGGAGACAGGCAGAATTTATTAAATGCTTTCTTTCAAAAGTGTCCAATAATATTAATAGTGCTCATGTCAAAGCAAGCCATTTCTGAAGTTCACATCACTCCATTCCACTGTGGAAAAAATTTTCTTTTAACTGTTGGTCATAGGTGCTCCTTTGGTTAGTTACAGTAAAATTGAGAGGAGAAAATTCCAGAATACCTGGTTACTTTCAGATTGTCACCTCATAGTTTATTCTAAAGAGTTTCTGCATTATTTTTGAGATTTTAAGTGTTACAGGGGAAATAATTTTGTGATTACAAATGTGCACACCGAATAGACAAAGGTAGGGTTTTTTGGCTGTTTTTAAATGGATTTCTCTGTTTTTTTCATTACATTTGCAATTAAAGCTTTGCCTATAGAACTGGTTTTTATGCTTTTAATGCCTAATTTGGAATTATCAAAATTATCAAGCATTGTGTTAGATGGCTAAAGTATATTTCTTGCAAGGAAAGCTATCAAGAAGAGTTCTTTTTAACCTGAAAAAGGTGTTGTTTTAATCAACATTTAGTTTTTAGGAAACTTGCAATTGGAGATCCCTTTTCTTCTTTATAAATCTAATTTCATTCTAACAGAATTTATCTAGTTTTAAAAAGAATTAAAATTTCATCCAATGTGAATATCAGAAAATCTGTTCTTTTATAGTCTATTAATATCTGTATTTAATAATATGTAGAGACTCAGAGATTAGTATCCCATCTCAGATATGAAGCGATCCCAAGAATTTACAATCTGTGTAGACAGGACAGAGGCAGGAAGAAGACAGAAGCTCAGAGAAGTGAAGTGACTCTCCCTGAGCGTACCAGTAGCTTCTTGCTGGGGAGTATTAGAAAAAAATCCATGTTTTTTCCATACAGACCAGAGCCCTATCAATGGATATACATTGTCTCTAATCTATCAGATTTGTTACCACATTCTTTTTCATTTTTTTTTAACGTAAATTTAGAAACACTTTTTTTTACACAGCTCAGCTCCTTAGCTACACAGCACAGCTCAACAACTTAGCTTTGTTGCGTGCACTCGGCTTCTTTTTAACAGCCGTATTTAAAATAAACAAAATATAGTAAAACGTTTTCTGTGATTATGTAACTCTTATACAAAATTAGATCTTCTAAAATGTTATTTTGTGCAAACAGTTGAAAATACAATATGAGTTTAAAGTAGAAAAGGAATAGAAGTGAAAGAGAATGATGTAGCTGGACATGACAAAATGCTGTTTTCAAAAGAAGACAGAAAATAACCAAAAAGAAAATAAAGTAACCAAAGAACTAAGTTTTTCCCATAATGTTTATGATACAGATAAGACTGTTGCAACAGTCGTAAAGTTATAACAAAAAAGCAAAAAACAAGCCAGCACTTGACAAATTGAGGAACAGGGAGTTGAGAAGAAGTCTAGAAATATTAAATAGAGGATTTTCAGAGCCAAGGGAAAATATTGTAAACTAAATCCAAAAAGAAATTAAGAGTTTTGTGAGGACAGTAGAGATTCAGTTCTGTCTGTTATGTTTAAGGGGAACACTAGTAATGTTGAACTGGCAGTTCCAGTTTTTAAACACTGGCATGAAGAGACCTAGAAAAAGGAGAAAGTTCTTAAGAAGGCAGTTAGAAAGAAAGGAAACAATCAGTATTTATCTTTCCTACTTTTCAAGGTTCAAAAATACTTCCTTGCATTGTCGTCCTACAGCTAGGTTTTTTATTTGAATTTTCATGTACAGAAACATGGAAGTTGGTTGACATTAAAACTCTCACAATGTATCATTATAAGTTTACAGAAGGAGGATTTTAACAAAGGATAAGTTACGGTGATATATGCAGACAATGCAGTAGAGATGACAATTAGGAGATTTCAAGATGTTAGGAGAAATTAATCATAAAAGAAATATCAAGAGTGATGCCAAGTACACAGAAATATTTGAGACAATCTTCAGATCTCTACTGAAAGCCTGCAAATGTTCATGAATTTAATTATGCTTCTGTTGTCCAAACTAAACACTTCTGCTTATGAGATATTTAGGCTTTGCAAAGTTAGGAATCATCAATACAAAGGTAGTTGAGGCTGTAATTGAAAGTAACTGAAATAGAAAGTTAAGTAAGAAAAAATAAGGTTAAGTAAGTGGATTTCTCAGTACAGTTCCTATCACTGATATGAATTGAGGGCATTGTTCTTAGGTAGAAAATCCAATGCAAGTTCACAGTTTGCTATTATTATTACTGATAAGCCTTTGAGTTTGATTCCCCATTAACAATGTGAGACTGGGTGATCTACTTGCGCTTTTCAAGTATGTTTTTCAAATATGTTGGTGGGTGGTCAGTCTAATAACTTGCTGAGAGGGGTCAGGTAATCAGCTTCAACTCAGTTCCCTTTTTCATTGCACACTAATTTACATGGATATAATTGCTACAGCCCATGGGGTCCACATTGGTATCTGGAGCAATCTGCACAGCTTATTCATATATAGCTGCATCAGGTTCGTGCATCTTATCTTTCAGTTACTCTCTTTCACTATTTTTGTGCTACTGTAGAAGTATCTTTGTCTTATTACAAACTATGTGTTTCTAGTAAATTTTACTAACTCAAGTCTCATGACTGCTAGCAATGTTTAGGGCATCATTAGGATTGCTTTCTAAAGTGGACTTAAAGTAGGATATGAAATGACTCTTCCCTAATACCATATTGCTTAATAATAGGATTATTTTTTTTTCTTCAGTACAGAAGATATACCCTTACAATGCCCACATTCTAGGAACAGCAAGCTTCCATCTCACCTTTAAATCACCCAACTGCTTTTAGTCATTTCACAAAACATTATCTTCCATCACAACCATTGATTTGTACTAGACATCTATAACTTTTATAATGGGAAAGTGTCTGCTGAATAGAGATGGAAGGTAACAAGGTGTGATCTAACTTATATGATAGTAGTAGTCTTTTTGTGAACTTACTTTGAAGAGGAACTAACAGAGTCTTAGCTTTATCCTGCACAGTTTTCTTTTACACCTATATTGCTACTGTAGTTTTTAATGAAAATTAATTAATCTATGGCTTTTCAGAGTAGGATAACTGATGGATATTTCTGAGATTTAGGATTTCTTAATTGCAGGGTGCACACCACTAGTAGAATGCAAACCACTTGCGTTTGAGCAGAGGCATCACACAGTGAAGAAGCATGTGGAAATCCCCAGGGCCACTGTTACTGATCTGGAGTAACAGAAAGTAGTGGGCTTCTGATGTAGAGAAAAATAACATACAGATTTGAATCAGTAAAGGCCAAAACAAGTGTGAGGTTGTCCCTGGCTGAATAAGGTTAGAAAAAAATCTCTAATGATAAACACATGTACACCAAACTTTTCTGTCTTGCTGTCACTCAGTAAAAAGTATTCCTTTTAAACACACTAGAAACTACTACCTTGCTGTACACACCTTAATATTCAATATCATCTTCAGGTGCACACACATATGCATTATGTAAGTATGTATATATGGATTTATCCTGTTTTATCTTTTTATTTTTTTTCTTCTCCAAATTACATTGTAGGTATCACTGTAGAAGATGATGATAGTTTCTACAACAATTTTCATATATTCTTTTCATAATTTCTGCAAACATCACTCATTGTGCTCTTCCAAAAAGCTAATGATTCTGAAATCTGTTAACGGGTTTTTTTCTTCTTCAGATGCAGTTAAGAAAAAGCACATTTAGTGCTTGCAGTGAAAAACCATTGATACAGCAATCCTTATGACAAATCCTTTTTATGCTGCCTTATACCAGGGGAAAAAGAAAACAAAGCAAAACCCAAACAGAAAAATGTCTGCACTGCAGATGTGGTGACAGGGGCTTGCCCCTTTCCAAACTGACGTGGGTTTTCAGTTCTTTCCAAAGCATATTTCTGGTTTTGAAGAGAAGAGGTCCTAGAGGTTTTTCTCATGGGAGCCAAAAGTAAACTGAGGCTAAGTGATTGCTAAGACTTAAAGTAGGTCTTTCGTATAAGATTTATCTTCAGATATTCCTATAAACTAAAGTGCTAAAATCATGAATAAGCATTAGTCATTAATAGATATTTGTTTCACAGTCTTACTAAATACTGTGAAGCCTCCTACACTTGTCAAAATTTCCTCTTAATGTAGAAGAAATTTTTCTGCTCTACTCTGGAGCCCCTGGTGACTTCTTAAACTGAACTGCCCTTGGACAATTGTCCCTGTGTCACGCTCTTTGCTGTGTAGCGTGTGGGCAATAGGGAGGGTGTTTAGCTCAGCTTCTGCTAGACCATCTCTGCCGCCCTCAGGGGTTTGATCCGGCAGCTCCCCTATAAAGGAGAGTCAAGAGTGTGAGGCTGGTGCAGTTGCTGCCGTGACTAAGACTTCCTCAAACCAGGACACACTCCAACTGCAAATTGTCCCCTCCTCCTCCAGAATCCCTCGCTCGCTCTCTTCAGCAGTGGGCCTCAGCACTTCAGCGACAGCTTTTAATGTTCCTGCCAGTGGTGATGTCTCACAGAGCTGAGCACTACAGATGCAGAATGTTTGTTTGCACAACACAGGGGAATTTTGAATGTGCTGTTGTCTTATTCTGACTGCCCTAAGCGTCGCCTTTATCAAAAGATTATACTTCCCATTGTGTTCTTCTTATGGAATGCATTTACATTTTTATGCCATTGCCAAGTTTTTGAATTTCTTTGTTCTTGAAAGGCATAACATCAAAAAGATACGCTGCTTGTGAATAAGGCCATGATAAAAAAACATAGTCAAAGTGGTTAGGCCAGGCATTCATTTTGGCAAAGCCTGTTTTAATTATCTTTTTAAAGCTAATTTATCCTTCAACCAGGCCTTCAATGACAGTTGACATTTTCTGGTCTGAGTTGTTGTTGTATTTCTCATGATATTTCTCTGACAGTTGTCTTTCTCGTTGTCTTTAAAAACAACTGCTTCCGAGTGGGTTCATTGAGGAGCTGATGCCTTTGAAAGGTAATGATACTTGTATATGTGGTCCTCCCGGTCTTTCAGGCTTGAAATCAATCCCTGAGAGCTGAACATCTGTGGTAGCACACTGAGGTATTCACATAAGGAAGATAATGAAATAATTTCTTTGTTCTAGCAACTTTTAAAGGTGATTAAGAGGAAAACAGTACTCAGGATGGTGACAGTTTGCAGTAAGACTTTGCATTTATTCATGATAATTTTTTAAAAGGTTATAGGAACTGAGTATACAATGGTAAATGTTAGGATTTATTCAGTATTAGTGCAGTAATATGATTAATAATTGGTATATCTCACAAGCATATTATTTCTGGAATTACTATCTTTCTAACAGGGATATTCTTAAAAATCATTTTGAATTATCTACCTCATAAATTTTCATTGTGTAGTTAAGCTGTTTTTCAGTTTAATCTGCACTCTGTATGTTCAAGCATATTGTGCTCCTCCTTCAGATTAGTTTGTTTTAATTGATTCTCCCTCTTCAGGAAAAAGAAAAAAAATACAGAAGAAATACCCAAAGAAAATAATCCCTGTGTAAACTGCATGCATATTCTAAAATGTAAAATACCAACCGGGGCTTGGGGTTTTTTTGATAGCATTTTAGCATTTGCAGCTATACTTATGCCAGTGCATGCAAGCTTTTGGGGATGGTTCAGCATATGTAGAACATTGAGGATTAGACTGTTTTATCCTTTTTTCCTTTGTCAAAAAGAATGTTCAATTATTGTTAGCTTTCTCAGTAGGTGCCCTTCTGCAGTACTGCAGTCTGCTAAGTGTTACACGTTTTCCTGTGCCCTTTTGAGACTCAGAACAGCTTGATTCCCCTTTTAAACTAACATGTTTTGAAACAATTCAGATGTGGCAATGCTTCAAGGACCTATGGCCTGCTTGGAATTTTGTGGGGCATGGTATGTGTGTAATTAAAAATCTATGCAAACGAAGCATGGTAGCCCTTTTAAAATTAATAACAAAAGCAATCTGTAATTGCTCACAGTGTAAGGCTGCTGGTGAACTTTAGGTTACATCATCCTTCATGCAGCAGGTGTTTTAATATTGCTGTGCTGAGAAGGCTAGTAAAGTTGCATCTGCCCTAACCGCGAATAAGTCACTCCATGTGTAAACCTGTACATCTCTATATTTTTGGATGTCATAGCATGTAGGATTGCATTTGCATATAAGCAGATTAAATTTTCCTGTCTGATTAAAAACATCTGTGATAAGCATATTACTTGTTCTGATAGTCTGTATAAACTATATGACTGAGAAACACATTCATTCCTGACAGATCTCAAATATTTGTGTATATATGGAATTTTGTCAATTAGTAGTCCATTTAATAAAAATATTCAGGGAAAAAAAAATCCTGAGCCAAAATAATGGATATAGTTGTCATGATTACATGTCTAGATGTACTCTGGACTTTTGCCTTTCCCTCTCAAGTTCACCTGTGAAATGACAGGTGTGATTTGCACCTTGCTGAATTGAAACAGCGCGGCAGAACCACACTTAAATTTCTTCCCCCTCTAAGCTGCCCTTCAGCGGTAGGGCTAATGTGATAGGTCCAAGTGCAAACCCTTACTAGTAGTCTGTGACAGAACACATTCCGAGTGATATAAAAAATAACATTTTTGAAACAAACCAGTAAATGATCTAGCAACAGAGCAGTAGTTTCTTTACAGCCAATGCCCTTGCTATTAGGTTTAAGTGTTTGAGATGCTCTTTATCTAGGTCATCATTTTGCTTTTCCTACTTTGTCATGCTTACAAACAATTCTTATTTTACCCCTTAGCAAGTAATGAATTATAAACACATAGAGAGTACATAATAGTAATGAAAAAGAACACTGATATTTACCAGTTCCTCACAGTCGTATATGCATGTTTGGGGCAGAAGATAATGGGGTGAGGAGAGGAGAGAGGGAAGGTCCTGTCAGTGTCCTCTATTCATGCTGATTCAATCACTATGACCTGCGAAAGCGTGCACTGAGCCAGAAAATAAGAAAAAGTCTAACGTTATAGCCTAATAATTGGGGCGGTTCATAAGAAGTGGAGTTCAAATCAAATATGTGATTTTTTTTTTTTAAAGTCTTTTACAATGTTTGTTTGGGTTTTTTTCCTATTTGCATAATTACTTGAATCTATGACATGAGTCTAAATATTATGACACATTAAAATTAAAGTAACATCAACAAGATTGTCGAAGAGCAATCACTTAGAATATCCTATTGCTTAAGGGTAACAACAGTTTCCTTCGAGGTGTATGTTCAGTCCCTCAAGCAGAAGAAAGAATTGCATATACATTCTCAGAGCCTGGCAGGGCAATTCAAGAATTAAACTATGGTATAAATAGATTCACAAATCCAGAGCAAAGTTTTTATATATTTATTTCTTCATTGCAAGTTTCTGAAAACTAAACAGTTCAGAAATTTCAATTAAAATATTAGATTGAGCCAAAATTATATTTTTAAGATGACAGGAAGCATATTAATTTCCAACAGGAGAAAATAAAACACATTTTTCCATCCAATCTAATATTTTTTTTCATTTTACAATCAGGCTCCCCCATAAGTATGATTATTATAATTCTATTAAAAGTAGTGCTATACTTTCATAACTAGACAAGTTTGCACCACATCCTACTGCCCTTGTCTGCCTTTGAAGCTGTAACCAAGTTGTTCCTGAAGACTGTTTGTGATTAGGTAATTCTAGTTGTGTAAGTCATGGTTTTTGTTAGTGAAAAACTGTAAGTTCACCTCATTGTTTTTTCATGCATAAATTTCTCTCATTATCTTAAATCCTCTTGTCCACTCAGTAGCCTGCTGCTGGAATTTGATAAGAACTTTTATTTCTATAGCAGCTGCAAAATATATGGTCCATGTAGAGTTCTGGCTTTTAGTTTATCCCAGACAATGGACATTCCTGCATTGTCATACATTCAGTTATGAAGTAGGCTTGCCTAACTAACCAGCAAAGAACCATTCTGACATTTTTACTGAGTAGGCAGTGGATATTTCTTGCCCATTGCAGTGATTTATTTGTTATGGAGTCTACGGTCTCTCTCAAAATATTTCCATTTCTTTCTCTGTTGGCACAGTAGAGTCCTAATTGTTCTTGACATACTTATGAAATTATAAATATTAGGGAACTACTGTTTCCCACTGTGGCAAAAGACAGATGGCATTTTATATGTTGTCGTCAGAGAGCGAGAGTATGTGTGTGCAAGAAGCGTAATTGAGAGATTTGGATGCACTTTCAAGGCATTATTTATTTCTGTTTATGGCATTTGGCACTGATTTTGTAGTGGAACTTTCTCCGTGAAAGGGATTCTATTGACTTAAGTAGAAAGAAGCTCACCAAGTAACTTGTTCTTTTGGTATGTTTTTTCCATGTTTATACTTCTGTAATAAAACTCATTAAACATTCCTACAGGTATTCACAAGTCACTGCTCCTTTCACCCTCAGATATATATTTCAGAAATGAAAATGGTTCAGAGGGGGTATGTTACTGGTTTGTGTTGATTACCAGTACTGGATAAAGCTATCACTGATATCAAGAAGCAACAGTTGTCAGAAAAGTCTCAACCATTGCAGTCACAGACTGGAGCATGTTCAGTTGCTGTGTGACATTACCATTATCACAGTGAGAGTTAACCTGAATTCAGCAGCCCTTGCGGCCTTTTTGAGGGGTATCCTACTGAAGTCTTTGGCCTTTAGCATCACTCTGTAAGAAGCTAAGAATTTCTTCATTTGTACCCTGTTCTCGGCTGTAGGTCCTCGCTGTTCACTGTAGATTGATCCGGAGTCTTGCTCTCTCTCAGAAGAAATTGCAGGTTAAATTCAGTTAAAAAGCCAGGTGCTATTTATTCATGGTCAAATAAAAATTTTTCTTTTAAAACCTACTCACCACTGACATGTTGTTTTGCCACTTAGAGTGTAATGCATCTCTCATTTCGCCTTTATCTCTTCTTCCTTGATAAATCGTTATATTTAAAGCAAACTGTATCATCTCCCTGGGAGACTCCTGCATTTTGTGGTGCTCTTGGATTCCATGCAGTTTCCCTTATGCTCAGTGAAAGTAATCTAGGATGCCAGATTATTTGAACTAAGGTTCATGCTATTTCTTATGGAGGAAAGGCTTTAAAAGGCTGATTATCCACATTTTTTTAAAATTGGTGTATTTGTGTTAATTCTCTCCAAAACAGTGTAAGTATTTCTAAGAAAGCTACTAATGTGACCCACTAAGTAAGGAATACTTTTTCTAGCAAATCAAAAAAACTGTATGTGTCACTGTTAAGTTATGCTAGTTCTTGAATATGCATTTTATTTCATTTGTCAAGTCTAACTCTTCCAGGTGTTCCAAGCTTCTGCTGTAGGCATGTGCAAATCTGGTTGACATAGGAATTGAGTGGCTAGGACATGTTAGGTGCAGATTGGGTTTCCAGATTGTTTAAGCATCAGACACTGGTAAACCTCTCTTGTATATATATATGCACAACGAAATCATTTTCAGAGATAATAAACTTTGTAAAATTTGAGTGGATTTTCACAGAGTAAAAAGCATGTTTCTATATGTAAGGTGACTCCTTCAAAAAATGTCATCCCCTGCTCTAAGTGATGTGCTACAGCTTCTCAGCAAAATATCTAAAAACTGTTACTGTAAGAAAAATGCTGTGTGTTTTCTTTGAGTAGCTGTTACCGGATTCATTCGTCTAGAAATTCCAGAAAAGCTACCCAGGGAAGACAACTGGCTTGGGCAATTTTGAATTGGAAAGTTAGTTAAACAGAGATATTGGCGAATGTCAGTGAGTTTTGAAATGGAAACAAGTAGGCTAAAGTAATAACCTTTTACTTTCCCCCTTATTCATTCTTGTCCTAAATCTCATTTGCTGCTGATATTGTAAAAACTCGAGGTTCTATTTGTTTATAATTTGTGACCCCTGCCTTTTGTACATAAGAGGAAATAAAAACGTAAACAACATTGTGAAGTGTCAAATTAAATTTATAATATGAATTCTGTTGATCATTTACTGTACCTTAATGAAATCATGGAAGTATAAATATGCAAAAGTAATTTGAATGCTATTATAATATTAGCAGAAAGGGTTGGAATAGTGCTATTATCTCCAGTTTTTACTACTTTTGTGCATGAAAAAATAATAATCAAAATGTAATATTGCAGTATTTACATTTTCTAATATGCCACCGAATGTGAGTTCAAACCATACAATAGTTTGCATAGTATGTATGCATCAAAAAATGTGTTAAATTTTGTATTTAAGTTGTTTGTATATATGTATTGAAGATTATGCGGCAACAATCAGTCAATAGGTAAATGAGATGTCAGATACTACGATGAATCTGGCTAGCGGTCACTTTGCTTTTCTGTGAGCTGAGGAAATAATCTGGAAGATACTTTGTGGTGTTGTTATCTGTCTGGTAAATATCACACTTCATTTCACATCCAAAATTGGAGCTGATTTGCATTGAACTGGCACATCCTTTTCCTTTACCTTGAAGTATCTGTCAGCCTTCATATTACTTTTTACTGAATATTGGTTTGACTGTCTATGGTAACCTTATGCAACCACAAATATTTTTTCGCTTGGCAAATATAGTGGAGCTTTTTCAGGTGAGATTTTTTTAGAGGTATTTTGAGTCCTGAGTACATGCTTTTTTATCTGTACTGAAAGGTCCTTTCGTTTTCCTTTTCTGTTTTACACTAATGTATATTTATTTTATTCCACTGAACTTTTGGTCTATATTTTTCCACAAAGACTGGAGAAAGCTCACTCTCATGCTTCCGTTTCAACTGGTTTGCCCAATTTCCTACCAATAAATTTATGGAAAGGTCATGTAACATTTTTTCTTTATTCCTCCTTATCTTGTGTGTCACAGTGGGGTTTATTAAAAGCATGATTTGTAAGTGCTACATTTTTAGATCTGATCTCAAGGATCTTTCAAACGAACGTCAACAGGCAAAAATGTCAGCAAATACTATAGGGATTCTTGTATCCTATCTGTTTAGAATCTTCAGGTCAAAGTTCATTTGTTTTGAATTGATGTTCACTTGTCAGAACTAATGTTTGCATTTATACAAGAAATTGGAAATTATCCTTGAAAAAAAACCTTTGAAAAGCATTAACTTTACCATTTGGAGATTTTTTTTTCCTGTTTTCAGATTGAATAATACTGAATAGTGTTTGTTTTGTTTTAAGGAAGATATACTTTTTCTTTCTAAATATGAAGCTGTAAGCTGCATTCAGAGTCCCCTGTATTTTAAAGCATCATACTTCTTGCTTAGACTTTGTATAGTAGTCACATTGTAATTGCAGTAAACCACGCTTTTTACCTAGCAGATGTTTTACAGATACAGCTAGAGAAAAAGCATCTGGCATAAACGTTTTGTACATCACTATTGTGGATATATGCAGCACTAAATAATGTGCAGGACACAGAACCTAGAAAGATCTGACTTTTTTTTTTTTTTTTTTTCCAGAAATGTGCATAGTGGGAAATGCGCATATGTAAATTGCTGTCCAGTCATTTTCAATTGGCAATGCATCATGGTCCCTTCTGTCCATGTAATTTCAGACACAGATTTCATGCAAGTTTAAAAATATAGCTCCTAATAATGAGAAACCCCATAGAAAAGCTGCAGTGCAGTCAGTGCAATAACAGTAATTCCTGGGGTTTGGAGGGGTTTACAAAGGATGTTATTGTTTTGAATTATAAAAACATGATTAGCATTCCTGGTAAGATATTAAAGTAAACGTATTATTTAGGAAGAATACTTCTTCTTTCATAGTGTATGTGATATATATACTAATTATTGTTGAACGTTAGGTAGAATTAGAGGATTGCTTTCACTAAATTGTCTCGATTTATCAGTTACCTACACCTTATTTGCCCACCAATATATTGAGAAATTAGTAAGAACAACATGAAAAAGTTCAGCATCTGTAAATATGGCAGATAATATCCATGAAATTAATGAAGGGTTGGTTTTATTTAGTGTGGAAGTACATGATCATTAAGCTCTTCCACTTGAAGATTAATGGAATTTGACTTCATCATTTCTTATTTTATTGAAAACATAAATTGCTCACGCTATTCCACAATGGGTTTTGCTGAAATCTAATGAAAATCTGCCCACTTCATCATTATGGTCAGAATTTTATTTCATAGAACTTATTTTGTATTTTATGGATGTATAGAGAAATAAAAATAGTTTTCCTAAAATGACTAAGGAAGTTTTCCTAAAATGACATAAGTGCTCAGCAGAAACATGTTAAAGAGGTCAGAAAATTATACTCATTAATAATATCCTCTTCAGGGAACACAATTTTTATCCCAGAATACTGTTGCCTTTTGTGTGTGTGTGTGGTGTTGCTTTATGTTGCCTTTTTGCCTTGCCTTAGGAGAATGAGATCAAATGCCTACTTCGTGGCGGCTTGGAATGGAAAGTAATCCAAATCCCAGTGAACTTGATTAAAAGGTTCCTTTTAAAGTAAAAGGGTTATGCTGAAAAAGAAAATAAATAGACGCTTCTCAGATTTAATGCCTTTGCATTTGCCTGGCTGTGTTTCTGTGAAACATTACAGTAAGACTAAATTAGGGTTGATAAAATGCTTTTTGTTAATTTAATATTTTTACCATACCACCAGTATTATGGAAAAATTAATTTTTATTGGTAAACACTGAATAAAAAAATTTCTAATGAATGGTGGTCATGAATCACTCTGTAGGACACATGAGTATAATTTTTATAATTCTGTCTTATCTTCACTTAGGAAATAGACATTCTTAGCCTTCAGATTTAGCATGTTTTTTTAAAGAAAACTGCATAGGGTTAGCCTGCTAGAGTATGGTAGAGAATTTAAAAGTGAACCCTGACAGTATGTGATCTATCCTCTTGCCGAAGTCTCATGTAGGTTCATGCAATAAAATCAAAGTTAACTCATAGTTAAAGGTTCAGTTAGAAATTCACATATATTCCAGGAAATGTTGTTAAATTAGTTTCCTGGTAGCTAGAAGGGTAAATTTTTTGAATATTAATGAAGTTCCATATTAAAAATGAGGATATGTGGTGCCTAACATTTCTTGAGTCTTTTAGATATTTTTAAATGCTGCCGAATTCCAAGCTGAGAGATACAGACCTTTGAGGGAAATACAGCAATTGATTTTACAGTAGCTTCTAGATTCCAAGATAATTTCTAGAATTCAATTGATTCAATGGCATTTGCTTCTCAAATGAAAGACTTGCGCTGCTTAATAGAGTGTAGCTTTTACATATCTTGCATGCGCAGCAACTCATAAGAACAGTTACTTGCTTGTGTGGCACAACACTAGTATAAAACTAGACTACATTTGTCTTCAGGAAACTTATTTTGAATTTATTTGGTTGGCAATAACAGAATATGACTCAGAATTTCATAATGAAGAAGATTTAACCATTGGAAATGTGTTTCACCACAGCATATTACACCTAGAGAGTACAACAGCTGGAGGATTATTAAAGAAATTCTAACGGCCTTAGCTGCTAAGACTTAAAAACAAAAGGTTTGCTAAGCCTTTACAATTAAATAAGTGTCATACTTGTGAGCAGGCTTCTGAGATTTAAGAATATGTACTGCTTTTCTGATGCCTTTTTTTTTTTGGCTGCTGGTTTGATCTTCTGTCTGTCACAGGACATTATGTTTCACTAATGTACTTTTGTTATTTCATTCAATAACTTGTGTTTGACTGAAATAAAAGTTCAAAAAGGCATTAATTGTACATTGGTATGTGGTCTCGTTACCATGAACATTTTTACCAGTTCTAAAATCATACTAACTTCATATTTTAATTTTTCTGGCTACAGTTCATTGATGTTAAATACTATATGTTAAAAAACTCTTAGTAGCCAAAAAGTTGGCTTATGAAGGTATTTTATGTAGTATAACAATATCACCTATTTAAGAAAAACAGAAAAAAAAAAACCAATTAGATTCTCTCTCACTGGAGCAATATAATTATTATATGTAAATATGTCTGTATTTTGTATGTTTTGTATTCATCCTGACGTGGAACAGGAAAACACTTGAGTATCATTTTAAGGAACTTCACGACTTGAAATCATCAGAGTACAGTTTATCCTACTGTGCCAAAGGTATATCAACCATGACTGTGTGTACATGAGTACTAAACTGGCTTTTACTTTTTCAGACATGCTAAAATGTCTGTCACACAGCGTACCCAAGCTGTTCACCTGGCAAGTGATTTCCAAACATAAGTCACAGTTTATACGAACTTAAAATGTGCAGTACTATGCTAAACCTGTCCAGGAGATACTATTTCTGACAAGATACAGAAAAAAATAAAAATCCTAGGTTATTTCACTCCATCCTTTTTTGGAACTTCTTCAAGCAATTAGTATTGATGGCTTTTCTGCTACACTGAAATAAGACGTCTTTTCCTTCTGTTCTCTTTCCCATCCCATTCCTGATTATGTGGTTTATATTATTTTTGTATGCATCCTTAAATATTCCTGATGGTTGTCCTAACCCTCCAGATAGCCTGCAGGGAAAATTAAGGGCACCTTTTTCCATGATCACCCTTAGAATCTTTATATGCCAACATAATAAGAATGAGAAGTAATCATTCTGTTAATTATCTCAGACCTTATGGGTCAATACTCAGAGACAAAATTACAGTGGATGAGCTTTTTTTTTTCAATTTTTATTTGAATAGGTAGAAAAAGATTTAAAAAAAGAAGAAAAGAAGAAAAAAAAAGAAAAAAAAAGAAAAAAAAGTCAATAGAAATACAACCAGAAATACCAAATGGAGAAAAATCAATGGACCTTTGGAAAAACCTCTTAAGAATTTGACTAATTTTAAAAGCTGTATGAATTAAGTGGGAGCAGGGGATGTTAGCACATAACTTGTTTGTGTTCATTGAGTTAAGAAACTGACTGGCATGGACACGATCATGGTTGCGTCTGCTTGGGACTCCAGTCGTAGCTCTGTGTTTGTTAACAGGACGCCAAGAATTCTAGTTTCATGTGAGCTGGAGATTATGACTGTGAATGAGGGTATGTTGAGGCATTTGTTGGAATATGAGAGTGTGTTAGTTAGGTATAACCTGGTAGGTATAACTTGTTCCTTTGTTGATTCTGACAACCATTTCTCTAGGATGTTCTTTAAAGCTACGTATTGAGCACTGCGTGACATAGGTAATCTGTCCTAGTTCTTCTTTACCCTTACCATTGTAAAGTTTTCCTGATACCTTTCACATGTACTAAAGCCCACCATTTGTTACTCTTTACATCAAGGATGAGATCACTTTTAGTAGCAGTCTTTTGTGCATGTGAAGATTGTAATTGTGGTCTTTCCTTAAAAATCTTTCTGAAGAAAAAGAAAACACAATGAAAAAGATTTATTTAGCAATAGTTGTTTTCTGAACTTCAAATTCATACTGGTTATACTAGTTTTTCTGTCTTTTCACAAGTCTTTTAATTGTTGCGTAACAGTTAGCTAATTTGTGGGGTTTTTTTTGACTTTTCTTCTCAAGTATCTTGAGTTGTTCATGTCTCTCCTTTCTGGAATTATGTGCTTATTCTACTCTTAGACTAGATTATCCTAAGTATCTCCTCTACTTAGCCTCACCTTCTTTCCTTGCCAGGTCTTTGAACTAAGGTAATTATAATAATCAAATATCTTTCCTAAAGCAATTAAAATTTATCTTCACATTAGAAGTTAAACAGTATTTTACATTTGTGTTAGTATTCTAAGCAACCAATTCACTTCAGTATATAATCTCCAATTATATCAAATTTATTCTAATCAGTAAAAAGTTCCAGTTCCTCTTGCTTGTTATTCAAACTTCTAAAACCATTATATAGTAACTGAAAAAGTATCATCTTCCCATAAATTACCACAAAGATTCTGCTTGTGATGACGGTCTGGTTGAGACGTGTTAATATTCTAGACTAAGAATAATAGACCCAGGCAGTAAAAGACGGAATAACACTATAAGGGCAGCGTTTTGAGAAAGCCATGTGATACAAATGTGTCTGAGGAGCAGGCCACTCCCAAACATACAGACCATCCTACTTGAAACCTACCAGTGCTCACCAAAGGTCCTCTGTTTATTTTCAGTGGCTTATACATGACAGATTCCTTGTGTAGTAGCTTGTTTCATCTCCTAAGTGTCCTTTTCATCCCACCTCTTCAGCGAGTATTCAGAGGTGTATGATGCAAATCTGGGTTCTATTCAGTGTGTGGCTACATACTCTTACTAAAGAAGGCAGGGTCAAGAAATGTAATTGGCATTGTGGACCTACTTTGGTAAGGTTTGTGACGGTCCTTTGAATTTATTCCTCCAATTGTTGTTATGGTAAATATTCCCCACCCCGCCCCCCCACCCCCCAGAAATTCAGTGAGTTTTCAACTCTTCTGTTCAAAAATGTGATGAATTTCTGTTCATCATTTGGAATTTTCTTAAACTTTGCACACTTTGTGTTTACATATGTCATGTGGCCAGCAGAGCTTAAAAAGGTGAGGTGAGGTGGAGTCTAATGCAAAATATATTGCCTGTCTTACTGTCAGTTTTTGATTTCTTGGATATATCTATATTTACTAGTGTCAAAAGTGCTTGGTGTCTGGATGGCATTCTGGCACATGATCTGAGTTTACTCCCCATGCCACGATTTCCTCAGAAAAAGAGTTTAACATGTAAACCAAATCAGACCCTGACTTCTGCCCCAATGTGTACCAGCAGATAGGTCTGTGTGTCGCCAACAGATAGGTGATAGCAAGATAGATTAAATTTCATGAAAGGCATATGCCCTGGATAAGTTCAGACCACAATCCAAATGGAGACTGAAATTATCCTCTGTAGAAGAATAATCATAATTGCCATATCTACATTTAGGACCTAACTGCAAGGGAGAAGGGAGAGATGTGACATCATCATATTAAGGTATTGAGAGTTTATGAAAGGCAACAAGAATATTCTGAGTGAAAGGGATATTTTCTTTTTTCCAAATCCATAGACATAGCTGATCCGCTGGATGATTTTTTTGAAGCTGTTACCTGGGAGATGAGAAAGTGTCTTTATGGAGTAAAGGTGTCTAACTGAGAAATGGTGTTACGACATCATACTGTGGTGATATTAATAGCATGGAAGACTGAGCTTCAAAAATGGAAGATGTCAACAGCATTAGTCATCCATTTTTTTGAAATAAGCTGTCTGTTGTGTTAAAATTCTGTCTTCTCCTTACAGTTTTGGAGCAAGTTTGGGGAAAGATGATCCGAGGGCTGGAGCACCTCTCCTATGAAGACAGGCTGAGAGTTGGGGTTGTTCAGCCTGGAGAAGAGAAGGCTCCAGGGAGACCTTATAGTGGCCTTCCAGTACCTGAGGGGGGGCCTACAAGAAAGCTGGGGAGGGGCTGTTTGCAAGAGCATGTAGCGACAGGACGAGGGGCAATGGTTTTAAACTAGAGCAGGGTATGTTTAGATTAGACAATAGGAAGAAGTTCTTTACAATGAGGGTGGTGAGACACTGGCACAGGTTTCCCAGAGAGGTGGTGGAGGCCCCATCCCTGGAGGTTTTTAAGGCCAGGCTGGATGGGGCTCTGAGCGACGTGATGTAGTGGGAGGTGTCCCTGCCCATGTCAGGGGAGTTGGACTAGATGACCTTTAAAGATCCCTTCCAACCCAACACATTCTATGATTCTATGATTGTAAAAGGAATATCATTCATGGGCTAGTGGTATCTTGAGTTTCCACTGTAAGGTGGTGATCTTCATTTGAGGAGATGGCTTTGAAGGCAGGAAAAAAAAAAAAAAGAGGTTCTGGGATTCTGACTTTAAAGAGATCAGGCACTTTTCCAGAGCTTTGTTTTCTGGTCATTGCAGCTAATTCCAAGGGCCAAAATGTGGTTTTGATATTCCACTTTAGAAAATTGTTCTCATTTCTGTTTCCAAATTTTCCCAAGTGACAAAAGGGTTAAAGGGTTTGGAGATACAGTCATTACCTAGTTTAGGACAAGTCCTAAAGAAAAGGAACCCTACTCTAACTTGTAGTTCTCCCTCTTGTAGAATGCCTTTCTTCACTAATCCTGCCTATATGCACTATATTAACTTGAAGAAATTGAATTAATTAAATATTAAGTACATTTTCACACATGAAAGCATCATAATTCCATTTAAAACTGCTGCATTTTGAAGTGCACCACTTTCATACATGACCTCTGATTTAGGTGGACAAACTAATGCAATCTTCCAACCTCAATGTCGCTTTGGTACTGTCTCTCTCTATGACCTCAGTTTGATACAAAATGTAAGGCGCACTCTAAATTTATGGAAGTTGCTCTAAGAGAATTACAACATCGTATCCTTTAAGAACAAGATTAATGTCTGAGAAATATTAAATATTTTTTTCAAGGTATGTTGTAAGGGATACATTAATTGAATATTAATTGAAATGTTAGGGTTACTCAAATATGTTTATGTGCATAAAATGGCAGATGAGAACAATGTTTATCTTGCCATGTAATGCAAAAGCATTTTTAAAAGCTATACATATTGATTACATTTATTGAAAAAGCGTAACTCTTAGGTGAGAAAGCTTATGAGCTTAAGCTTAAAGGTGACAACCCTAAATTATAATGTCCTTGGAAGAAAGCGGCGTAGGAGCATTACCTTTCCAGGGATAAGCTATTCCTCACACAGTAAAAATGAATGTTACTGTCTGTCTTGTTGCATTACTTTGAGCTTTTAACGTAATAGGATTGCAACATTTCCTTAATGTGTTAGTGTTTTACAGTTTTCTCTAAGAATTAGGTGCAGATTTTGTACACTTGGAAACTAAATGTAGAGAGAGATATCTAGAGCCATTTAAGATAGAATTTAATTTATAAATAATTTTCAGTGGACTGGTGGGTCTACTTATACAGGAAAACTGTGATTTTTACCTGAGACATATGAACCAATTAGACTTATCTAGAGACACTGTTAAAAGAAGTATTCAATACTTTATTGTAACGGGTTTATATGTCTTTGGACAGATTATTGTCACTAGTTTTGTATCTGGAATAAACTTTGAAGTTTATGGTAAGTGAGTCTGAAGTAATCAATTAAAAATCTGTTAAAAACAAAATGCAGAAAAAAAATCTGTGAATTTAACATGGTAGAGAAACTTAAATTATCAGGAAAAGTTTACAGAAATGTTTGGTCTTTTTAGTGTAATTCTTACGTTGCTAAGGCCAGTCAAATTTGAAAAATAAGGAACGTAAATCATCACATGTGCTTAATAGCTAACCCATGCCAAATAATTTATGTAAAAATTATTTATTCTAAATCAAAAGGGGAAAACTAAATAAATATGACATGTAATTATTAACTGATCGTTTTTCATGAACAACAGCTCTTGCCCTTCAGAGATGACTCTACAGGGGGTTGGTTACTCATAGATGTTTTGTTTGCATGTGAGCAGAATGAAGTCTAAATTTTGATTTATCCTGTGCTAGCCGTGGCGAGCACTTTACATATTGAAAACTATTACATATTTACATATTGTAGTGAACTAGACAAAAAGTCTTTTTAAATTTGTATTTTACATTCCGTAAAGTACAGTCATATACTATGAGAACAGTATTAATGGTACACACTTAAAGAGAATTTAGGTAACTACCAGCCTGGAAAGTTTTTTGTAGAACCATGAAATAAAGCTGTATTATTCCTTTGCCTGTTGTTGCTAAAAAACATACCTTTAAAGACACATCTAACAGTGTTGTTGTTGTTTTATTTAAAACTGGAATTGAATCTAATTTATTTCTTTTGATTGCTATGTTAGCTCTGCCAAATATTAGGTAACAATGCTGTGGAAAGAGTGCATGTTGAATTTGAAAATATCACTTTAATTCAGCTTTTTGATTATATAATCATACTTTTGATGCCGATATGAGAAGCCTGTAAAATTAGGATAAAATATTTCAAATAAATTAATTTTATTTAGCAGTACAATTCCAATTCCCCCATCGTGTCCATACCCCCCCCCCCCCACCCCCCCCTGCCAAAACACCCTAGAAGTCTACAGTTTTCAGGAGCCCAAGCCAAATCTTCCTTCATCATCAGTGATGTGTAAATCAGCTGAATGATAGGCAGCTGTGTCCCAATCAGGAGAGAATCTTTTCTATTTTTAAGCCAATGTATAACCGCTGATGCTTGACAGCACATTTAACGGCTGGTGTAGCAGACACCGGATGAAAAGTAATTTTAACGAAAGGACAAGGAAAAGGGACAGAAGGAACAGAAATTTCCATTTGTGGCTGATATGGTAGTAATGTATTCTCATCCAAGTGAGTAGAGGAAAGAATCTTGTGAGTATAAGGAAGGGGATTTCACAACTGATAACTCTTCAGGACATGATACAAACTATAAGATTAAAAGTGTATGTATGGCTTACAACAGTGATTTGTTAAGCAGAATTTTATAACATTTTTAAAATTGCGCAATAAAATGAAGAGATCGTGCACGGGAGGAAGAGCTTATTCGCATCACTAAAGAGAAGTATGACAGGACACCAGACTGGCTGGATTACAAAAGGATGTTCAACTCTGGAAGTAAAACTCATGATTTTGGTATATCATATAAGCTGGAATGAGACTTGGAGGATACGTGTGAAAATTTTAACCTGAAAAATTTATTGAAGGCTCAAGTTTAATTTTCATGTAAATTGTAAATTCTATTCACAAACGTAATTACTGTAGATAAATATTAGTTGAAGAAACTGACTTCTTGTTAAGGAATGGATACAGAAATATGTCTGGTTTTGGTTTGATTTGGGTTCTTTCTCCCCTCAAATTCAGGATAATTACATGTAATAGAAAGTACACAGCTTTCTATGATTCCAATGCTTCCCTATACAGAAAAAAAGATTTGCAAAATAATCAGGGAAAGCTCTAAAAACCTAAAAATAACTAAGCTCTTTTATAGTGACGCTGGTTGAATTTGCAGTAGTTAACATTGGAAGATGGTGGTTTGCCCTAACCATTAATGACAGATGCTTGACCCTAAGTAGCAAGAGTGAAAGCCTACTGACCAAGGGAGAGACTAAAAGAGAAGACAGTGGAAATTAAATATTTAAGTGGATGCATTCTTATGTTCAGAAGAGTTGTGCTCACTCCTCTTTAGTGGTCATTTCCCTCTAAAGTACTGACTAAACCTTGTTTTGTTTGTTTTATGAGATCTGACAAGATCACGACCTGATGGTTGCATAAAGCAGGCTAAGGATTTTTACTTGTCATTGAAGCCCCAGAGCGAGATGATAAAGAGATATAGGCCTAAAGTCAAACCTTATCTCATAACACATCAAAGTACGGTGCTCAGGCCCTAAGAAGTGACTTCAAATGCATTAAAAATGTCAAAACAAGTTTAGAAAAATGGGTATATAGGTAAGGGTGAGTTTATACTTCTGTTTGCAATAGTATTCTCTGTCTTGAGTTGTTCATAGAGTTCTAAGAATATGATGTTCTGGATTGAGACGTTTTATGTGGAGAAAAAGGCATTGTCTCAAAATAATGTCATCAACTTGGAACGCTTTTGTATTAGAATAAACATTTTCTGGCGTAGAGAGAAAAAGAGTGCCTACTTTTTTCTGCCGTTTTTTTTAAATGTGTGCAGGAAACAGAAACAGACAGATATAATCTTGTTCTGCGAGTTGGGAATGAGCCATCTCTGTTTCAGCATGAGTGTACTGAGATTATCTTCATTGCCTGTGATGGTTCAGCCTTGTTTTCCCAGCTACTATCTGGTAAAGTAAAAGTCTTTAAAAAAACCTTACAAAAAACAGCAAAAGAAATCCCCAGCCCCCCTCCCTCCACTGTCTACTCTATACGTTAGCAAATGAAGTTCTAATACCAGATCTATTTTCAGCCATGCAGGTTCTTCAGGTTTGAAACAGAAATGCCGAGATACAAGTAAAGGAAAGGTCAAGAGCAATTGTTGTGAATTTAATCTGCTTACGTTCATTATTTTTTTAGGGACCTCAAGCTTTAGTAGATTTTTGTAACTTTGGAAGTCACTTCTGAGTATTCCTGAGGGTAAGAGCTAGGTTCTGTCTTGTGGGTTGCCTTGGCAAGAGAAGAAATTCACAGTAAAACTGGGCTACAATTACTTGAGAATGAGGATGCTTCAAATAAATTGGCTTTGGGCTAGCCCATTATACAGATAAAGACCTGAGGGTGGGACTCATCTGTAACATCACTATTTGGTGTCAGGTTTAGGGCTAAGAGGGGGCAAAGCTGTAGGTTTTATGTTTTGAACAGTGCAAGTGGGCAGCACAGCAACCATTCGGCTATGTTTTCACTGAGTAAAAGTTGACGGAACATCAAAGTTTGTACAACTTCAAGGTTTAATACTAAACAATACTTGCAGGAATATTTGTTTTGTGAAGAGTTCAGCTGCACAAAGATATGGAAAGATTCCTTCAGCAGAGAATTGCTAGGTCCTTTCCATCTGTTAAGAAATACTTTCGATTAACGTACTTGGCAATTTTTAGGGAAATGCCTGTCGCATAATATTATGCAAATAATATTATGATCTAAAGTACCTAAATATATGTAGTATTACTTAAAAATGCATACAAGATATTCCCTCCCAAACATGATACCTGTTTTCCAGAAAGGTAATCTGTGTTAGAAAGAATTCCAATAGTTTTATGTGTTATGGCGTCTGTCCCTTATTGTGATTCTTAATAATTTTCTTTGAAATACATAAAGAAACTCACATCTGTAATTTCTCAGCTTATCCCAGAGACCTGTCTAAAAATTGGCAGTGCGTACTCTGGCTTTGTATTTTTTTGTACCTGAAGTTGAGTTAGGCAACAGGTCACATGCCAGTTTGCACCACCACACTTTCATACCTGAGTTCCTTTGAATTGTTGGGCAGAAACTCCCGTGCCCAGGTGATTTGCTATTTTCCTCTTTAGCAGTCTGCTCCAAAACCTTTCCTGCTGAAAGCTTAATTTGGGAGAGTCCGTCTGACCATTCCCCTGAAAACAAGCTCTAGGGTGGGTGGAGGAAGCCCCCAAACTCCATTATAGCAAACACTATTGCAAAGGATTAATTTAAATTTTCTGCTGCAGCCTTATCTTACTTGGGCATTCCTTTTCCACCCTGATCTTCTATCAGCCCTTCTGAGTTTGGCAGGCTACCAACTTCAGATGTGTTTGAAAAGATTTTGCTACTGCTTTTTTAAGTCTTTTGCAAGTTGTTGCTCAAGGTTTTTTTTGTGTGTGTTTTTTTGGTTTGGTTTGGTTTTTTTGTATGGGTGTTTTTGGAGGTTTGGGGACAGGGAGGCAGCCTTGTTAATTTTCTGTTTAAATAACAGTTCATGCTCTTTTCTAGTACAGTACAGAGCATTAATTCGTGAATGTATTGCTTTACTTTAATAAATCCCTTTGTCCCGCTGTTTAATCACATAGCCTGTGTAAATGGAACTTTACTGTTGACATTTTCCTTTGTTGTTTCCTACCTGAATTTTACAGACTTCTGTTGTACCCTTTCCTATAGTTTGACTGCATTCTTTAAGGATGTGATGTCCCAAGCTATGGGCACCTTTTGATTTTCTAGTGGTCTTTAATTGATGACTTTTATTTCAGGTTCTAGGTGACTTGTTCTGTTTTGGGGTAAGAGGATCCTCCCTTCTTGCAGAAGTCATCTCTCTTCTGTACACTATTTTTTTTTTCATTTTTTTAAATTAGTTAAACTCAGGGTCATGTGCATGCCAGTAACCTTTAATGGACATTCAGAAGATGTCTTTACCTCAATGATGTTAATTCTTATAGATCTTAAGATACTGAGGCTATTCCAGAGACTGGAAGACTGTAATATTCTGCTGGTATTAAAAACCAGTAAGTTGTATGGATATCAAATTAACCTGAACAAAAGAATGAGTAAGTTAATACAGGATGTATTCAGCAAAGAATTTAAAGAAAGTAATGTAATTAAGGCCAGTCAGACACAGTTTTATTGGAAATAGGGTTTAGAAATAAAGTCATATATGCAGAATGAGAAACTGCAACAAGGAAAGCAGTGGCTCTGAGAAGAGCTGGGGTCACAGCAGAAAAGGAAAACAGCAGGAGCTCCCAAGAGAAATGCTGTGGTAAAACAGAAACAGCGAATGTAGCTCTCCAGTGTATAATTCAGGGAAGTGTGAGTAGGAGGATTAAGGTTATTTTCATCTCATACAATATACTGTCAAACAGGAATACTGCAAGTAGTTCTTGTGTATGCATTTTAAAAAGGTGATGAACAACCGCTTATACTTGTAAAAAAATTACCACATGAAATATTTGTGTTGTGGAGAGCAGGCCTTATGATGAGAGACTTTGGGCTCAGCCTTTTTCACCTATCTGAACAAGACTGAAGAGCCAATTTTATTAACATTCATGACCATGTTCTAAATGCTTGATCCTTAGTGTTTACTCTCTTAAATCAGAGAAAGTCATTACAAGATCTTTTGGCCAGACATTGAAGCAAATCTAATGGAAATCAGATATTAGACTCATATTTAAATGCTTTCTAATGCCAATAATTAGCCACCAGAACAAACTGCTGTGGATATCTTCAAATCAAAACTCAAAGTCTATCTGGAAGATATGCTTCAGCAAAACAGAGATTGCTGGACTGAAGTTGCATAACAACAATACTATGTAACTGAACAGAAATTAAGTTCTTTTATATAGGAAAGGTCACATTATATGAACTAATTTTGATTTGATTTTGCTTGATATGATATAAAATTATAAAAATACTGTCAGTCTGATATGAACTACCTCAAGTTCAAAGATCTGCTTGCCTATGCTTCCCATGGTTACTCGTAATAAAAACATCCCTGTTTCTGGCCTTAATTGTAACATTAATGCAAATTCCAGTTATTTAAGGGTTTCATAATCATCGACATCATCAGAATTTAAAATTTATCCTTATAATTTCACAAGCATGTGCATGTGTGTGATAAATAGTCTTCTGTGGCTTCATAAATGATGTCCAAAATTCAAAAGGAGTCTCTGATGCATTTATGCTTTTGTACGTATCATTAGGATTTCCCATCTCTCCTTTTTGGACTAGATAATACAAAATACTGAAAGGAATCAAATCTTCTGAATTTCTCGCCAGTTTATCACATAGTGAAATGTGGGTTTACAAGAGTTTGTTGCATGTTTTTTCTGGCCAGACTTTTACTAGTCATTGATAGCAGAGCTTGGGATAAGATAGATAATGAATCTGATCTAATAGGATAATATTGATGCAGGAATGTTTTGACGTGTGTATTTACCATCTTTGAGAATTCTCGGTCTCTTTAATGCAAACTTACTTGTTATCACAGGAACTCAGGGCATCCCGTCTGAAAACCTGATGAAAAATGCATTGCAATATAAATCAATATATGTTCAAACATATATTTGAGGATGGATTTTATGTAGCTGAAAATTCTGATCTGTTTAATGGATAACATGTAGGTTTGCATCTATGGTGGATGAGCGTTTAATAAAAAATTGATTCGGGATACTTTTTAGCATTGTCTTTGTTGAAGAAAAACAGTTATGAATCAATGATATTTAAAATTCTAAAACAATTTGATAGTCTGGGAAACTAATTTTCCAAAGTGGTATTTCCATTCCATTTGTGTATAAATTGATTTTGTTACTGTTTTGAATCCAGATAAGAAGGGATTAGATAATGCAGTTGGTTGACAGCAATTAAATCAGTTCATGATTTGCTTTGTCTCAATATGAACAATGACTGGCATTTCTACGAAAAGTCAAAATTTCTTATTGATTTTAATGCTGCCAGGATTGATCACCTCATGAGATGATTTGTAAGGAATTTTGTTCTTTTTAACATAGGAGGACGTTCTTCAAATTGTAAAGTGTGGTTCTCCTTAAAGATTAACAGCATACCTGCAGCACCAGAAAGAAAGATAGATGTGAAATGCAGAGCTCTGGTAAGATTACTCTAAATGTTTAATTTTGTTCTACTGCATTAGAAGAAAAACGTAACTTTTATTGTTGGTCTGTCTGCTATCACAGAGGATTAATCAATTTTATTAAGTGACCACACACAATCACTTTTTGAATAATAAAATTCAATAGTTACTAAGACCTCATTTAAGCTCGGTGATATGAATGGAAATGAATGCTTGAAAAAAAAGCATCTTCTTTATCCTATTTGAATAATTACATTTTTATTCTGCTGACATCTGCTTCTAATTTTGGATCTCAGATAAGGTTGAATTCTATAAAAACTTCAAGCAGTTTCTATACAGTCCACAACAGAATAAGTCTCTTTTGGCACCTTCCGTCCTTATGCATGCAAAATTTTTATTGTCATTTAAATTTCATTAATCACTGGAATGTATTTAATCATATTTATATTACTAGATAAATACATAGTTTCACTCTTAAAAACTAATTAAATGATGTGTGTCATTTTAGAAGAATGATTGCATCATTTTACAGAAGTTATATGTTTTAAATCACTTAAGTAGGTAAAGATAAAATAACTGTTTAGTACATTTGCTCAATTGATATTGTTTTCTCCAAAGATTTTTAATTGTATTTATCTTTGAATTATAATTTGTAAGGCTTTTATTTTCAGAGCTAATATTTTTCTTATCTTCTGTAAATGGATATTTGCTTTATCATCTAGACATTCTACTTTCTGCATGAATTGTAAGCAGCTAAGAAATACTGACTTTAATAATGGATGCTAGTAACAGGTTCTATGAATACGTTATTTTGCTGCATGAACATTTTTGCAAATAATTATATGTGATACAAGTACTAGGGGACAACCTCTGCCAGTAAGAGGTGCTGGGAAGGGAGAAGAGTCTCCTTAGTTGATTTTACATGTCAGCATTTGTTCGTGTGGGGGAAAATATCCAAAAATTTCTCAAAATATTTAAAATACCATTGTTCATGTATCACTTCTGGTTTGCCCTTCTTTCCATGAAGTTTAGTATCCTGAGTGTGAATCTCCGTAGGGCTGAGAAACAGATAATGATGTTTTCAAAATCTTGATGTTGGGTAAGCATGGTGGTGGTAGGGAGGTGTCTGGTGCTTGTAAGAAACACAGAAGCTAGACTGAAAGAGTATGTGATTTGAGGCCTTGAAAAGAATAGCGTAGGTTTTTGTCCTGTAGGATCATGCATTATCTTGATTCATTTTCTGATCTGAAAATACTGTTAAAGTGGTAAAAGGAAAAGCTAGATTTAAAGTATATTATTGACTCCTACTGTATAATGAATTTTCAAGGTGCATTTTAACTCTGCCTATAATTTTTAATCTAATTCTACTACATTCTACCCCTACTGCAAGAAAGATACGGACATGCTGGAATGTGTCCAGAGGAGAGCCACGAGGATGATCAGAGGGCTGGAGCACCTCTCCTATGAAGACAGGCTGAGAGAGTTGGGGTTGTTCAGCCTGGAGAAAAGAAAGCTCCAGGGCGACCTTATTGTGGCCTATCAGTATCTTAAGGGGGCCTACAAGAAAGCTGGGGAGGGACTTTTTAGGATGTCGGGTAATGGTAGGACTAGAGGGAATGGATTAAAACTAGAGATGGGTCGTTCCAGAATGGATGTTAGGAAGAAGTTCTTCACCATGAGGGTGGTGAGACACTGGCACAGGTTGCCCAGAGAGGTGGTGGGAGACCAATCCCTGGAAGTTTTTAAGGCCAGGCTGGATGGGGCTCTGAGCGACATGATGTAGTGGGAGGTGTCCCTGCCCATGGCAGGGGGGGTTGGAACTAGATGGTCTTTAAGGTCCCTTCCAACCCTGACAATTCTATGATTCTATGAATTCAGTATGAAAATTTGCAAAAAAATGCTTATAGGAAAATCCAACATACTTTTACAAAGTATGAGACACTGAAATTCTTGACCTGGTGGGTCTTCTAGGAAGATGAAGGGAGTAAAGAAACAGCTATACCTCTTCTTCAGATCGCTATGGAAATATCATTAAAAAAGCCTATTGATTGATTTTGAAGGTGAACCAAGGATTTTTGATTAACAAATAATCATGTGATTACTATTATGGAATTTCTATTACTGAATTGACTGGTTACATGCCAGGCAGTTCATTTTGGAGTGGGAGAGCTTTCTTTCTCTAATGTGACTGGGATTATCCTAGCTAATGTCTCACCCATGTCTGACATGGGTAAAAAGAACTAATACAGTCCTTGACTGCTAAAGAATGGTCAAATACAACCAGAAAGCAAATAATGCTGGTAGTGCTGCTATTAGAATGTTGTTCACAGATCTGGTTCTTGGAGGTTAAGAACTGTATTGAAATACTGGAAGAAAAACAAAGAAATTCACTAAAAGGAAGGGGGACTGGAAGAGCAGGCCTTGTCATATGAATGCTAAGTATTTCTATCAATCAGCTTAGTTTGCCAGAGAAAAAATGGCGAAGGAATGTGGTCATTCACTAAAGAATACTGAAAAGATAGTCATGGTCTCTCAGTTTTGCTGACCAACACGCATCAAGAGCTAGCGCCTAAAAATTTAAGTCTGAGAAATACATAATCTTGCATGGAATGTCCTAGTAATGAGAACAATAAAACATTGGGAGATCTTACTGATGAAAACAGTAGACAGTGTCTTGTAAAGCTGAGGATTTGTGAAGCTGAAATTGTTTCAAAAGCTGATAAATTTTTAAAAAGCATAGACACCTGGTACATCTGCTGCCTCGGTGAGTCAGATTTAATGAATGCATTGATCTCTTTTTGACCTCAGAGTCTGTGTTTTTCCTTCCTGCCCCTTAGAAAGAATAGGATTAGCAACATTTAATTTAAAATACTAATAACACTGGTTTTGGACAGTAGTCATAGCTGTATCTCATAGTTAAATGCAATACAAGTTTATCCTCAGCATGTCAAAAGCACTTTTCCTGTCTTGCACCACTGATGAGATACCTGAAACATCAAAAACTGGCTACAGCAGAGGTAAGGGTGGCAGGACAGAGTTTTGAAATGAGCAAGGTATATATTAACATCTTGCTTTTCTTAATGGTAGACTTGTGGCCACAGTGACTGCCAGCCTACAGACAGGGAGGAAGTCCCCAGGGAGGTGAGGGCTCGTGGGCATCCCAGGAACAGTGAACAGTATGGGATCATCCTGACATACGTCATCTGGGCATCACAAGTGCTATATGTAAAACGACTTTGATGAATATATTTGCTTACAGAGTCCAGTTGCGTGTATGAGGCTTGGAAATGCTTTAGGCTAACTCAGCCTTTTGTACTTCATAAATGAGCATCTGTTTGAAATGTACTGCCTGTGACAGGATGATAGTTCATACCATATGAAAAGGGGCGGCAAGATGTGTGTGTCAGGGCTCAAACTGAGTTTGTAACTCTGTGGTTACTCTGACCCTGCTGACCCTTACGGATGGCCTGAGGCAGTGGCCATCAGCTGATGTTGCAAAAGGAATCCTCTCTTGAAGAGTGCAGGGTATTTTTAAGAAACAAGTAGGTCTGCCTGGCAGCACCATGCAACTAACTGTAGCTCAGGTCTTGGAGAGAGGACAGAATTGCTCTCTTCTGCTTTCAGTGCACAAAATCAGCTAAAAGGAAATACCAGAGTTGTGTCTGTAGTGTTCCCCCTGCCCTGCCACTGCCACGAACTTAAATGACTTTAACAAGGCTTTGTGTCACCATCCTCTTTTAATTTGCTCAGGATTTTCTGTGCTAAGTAGTATTACATGTGTTTTTATCTATCTATCTTATAATACATAATTCTGACTAGATTCGTGATCTTGAATTGGAACAACACAGGATTTTCCAGTTACATTTATTTTTAGTTTGCACTGTTAATTCTGTGTCTTACTATCCTCATGGTGCAAAATTTCAGTCCCAAAAGGTATCTGTAGGTATGAAAAGGTATCTCAAACACTTAAAGATAATTTGGTTTAACTCACGTTTTTAATAAAATATAATAAATTTGCATTTTTTACATTGATGAGACCAATCTCACTACATACCACTAAAATTCAAAGTGGAGGTTCAATGGTTAAATGGATCAAACCCAGTTTTGCGCTGCTCAAGTTTTGTCAGAACTCTTTTGGCTTGTCATGGCTGAAGGCATTTAAGCTTGTATTTTGCTAATAAACCAGATTATGATAAGTCTATTTAATGGAAATAAAAATATTGAATAAGTGTGCCATATTGAAAATGTCATTATTTTTAAGCTCTAATCTAATTTCAATTAGTTTAATCACTGTATATCAGTAAAAGGGATATCCTTGTTTGAATAGAACGCTTGAAAGGGGTTCTCTGGCTGGATGAAAATACCATTTTTCAGTAGGCAGAAATTCTCCACCTCTTCCAGGGAAGCCTGCTTTTGTTTTCCTCTCTCCAATAACACCTCAAAGAAGATGAATATGGAGAATTGTACTCCTATTTGGCCTTTCATGAATGTGTTTTTATAATGTGTATATAAAGTATACACACAAGTATATATGTCAATTTGTATTTAAATTTACAAAGGCAATGAACTGTGCTAAGGATACATATTCTGGATCAAGTAGAATATCTACTAAATGCATTTAGAAATAGAGTAGTAGTTTAATTCCAATAAACAGAAGACGATGATTCCTTATAATTCATCTTTTCATCTGTTATCCATGCTTGCTGTCAGCAGAACCACTGTAATTTAGGATAAGAAGACAAATTTAGACTGGTTCATCCAGCTGTAAATAGTAAGTTTGACTTTCATCTTGTACCAGATATAGCTCCATAAAATGAGTTTAGTCTAACCAGAAGTTTAGATTCAAATCCTGTTATAGTCCTTACTCTTCAGTAGGTAGTATGGGTTTCTGGGAAATGGATGAATAAACATTTCAGTAAAGACCTCAGAGTTTGATCCAGAAGTTGAAGGAAGCGGCTTTTTAACGTTATAAGATAATATTTTTTCCCAGTTTTTTTTTTTAACATAGAAACCCAATAATTCCTCTAATTTGAAACACATCTATCTCTAATTGAATTAGGGTTAATTTTTTTGTTGTCCATGTGGCCACTAGAATGCCCTCCACAGATTGTGTGATATGATACAATGCTTCCAAAGTCAATACAGTGTTTGAAGAATAAAAATATTTGCATCTCTTTTTCTTCTTATATGCGTGTTCTTTTTTTCTTCTGCCAAGAAAATGATAGTACAAGAGAAAAAATTGCCTCAACTTTGGCCCTTAATAATGCTAATACTGTTTTATATTGTTACCTTCAGCCTTTTGGGGACAGTGAATCAACTTTCACTTCTCAGCTTTTCTCCCAGAACATCACTACCCAAGGTATCTCCTGTGTTTGATAAATGCATGATGCCACTATTTTGCTATTAGCAGAATTGATTTTAAGTTTTCTCATGGTAATTCCACATACCTGTATTTCCAAGCAAGGACTGTATCACAGTCTGTTTCTTCAGTTTTCAGTTGATCTTCTTATAAGATACGTTTATTCCTCATTTTTGTCCTCAGGGTTTTTTTGGAGGGGGAAGGTTAGGGGTTTTTTACGTGGGTTTTTTTTGGTGGCGTTCCCCCCCCCCCCCC
>VYZM01009762.1:34942-77954 GCA_013398915.1 Dromas ardeola
GTTTTTTGGGGGGCCTTCCCCCCCCCCCCCAACCTAGATAGTTTGGTACATGATTTCAGATTACATTTAAAATCAGTTTAAAATGAATGGGGATATTATGAAGCAGAGTAGTCACATATAAACCACACTATTACTTCTGGCAAGGCAGATACATCACTTGGAAGTCTAACAAACAGATGACAAGTAGTGTTCTAAGTTCAGACCCTCATATAATTTCTGACTAACACTGAATAGTCACAGCCTCAATATTTGTTTTTCAGACCAGAAAAGGGTAAGTGTTCAGTTGTTTTTGCTAGGCTCTCTGAAACTCACTGGGCTTTCTGAACTCACTGGACTCTCTAGACACAGCCTATAAAAAGTTCAATAGAGCAGTTCAGACCACGGTCTGGACATACGATATGAACCCTGGACTTGTCTCCAGAGGTGGTCGGAAATGTCAAGGGAAAAAACAAGAGTATGTACGTATAGTAAGGTACTTTCACAGCTTTTAAGGGTTTTCTGTTCAGGCTTTTTGCTGAGCTGCCAGGTCTATCCTTAAATTTATGTATACATTTAGTATCCATTACCTCCTTTGACTTTGAATTTGAAGTTTTTATTGACCATGGTGTAGGAAATATTACCTTTAGTTTTAGCTGTGTTCTTTATTTTAATTTGATGCCCCCTAGTTCTTAAA
Source organism: Dromas ardeola (assembly GCA_013398915.1). Classification (NCBI taxonomy): domain Eukaryota; kingdom Metazoa; phylum Chordata; class Aves; order Charadriiformes; family Dromadidae; genus Dromas; species Dromas ardeola. Next base: position 35,616 of record VYZM01009762.1, read on the forward strand.
TTACAGGAATCGGTGAACAGTTAAACCCTATATGGTCTCTCATGCTGCTCATGATTTTGCAGACTTCTGTATATCCATTCTGAATTATCTCTTTTCCAAGATGAAGAGTATGATAAAGTAGTCATCTTGATTTATGTTTTCCACTTGGACCTTCATATTTTACTGTTGTAGTATTTCTCCAAAAGTATTTATTTCAAAAAGGAAAAAAAAAAATCAAACATGTATTTAAAGGAAGTAAATAATTTGGATTTTATCAGTGCTTGTCTCCTCTAACTGCTTCACTTGATGCACTTTGAAGTGTGGCTATCAAAACCAAGCTTTCAAATCTTAACTCTACCAGTTAGCCTTTACGGTTTCTTATCAGTTGATATAAGTCATAGCAATGATGAGATAATTGAACAATATATTAAGATTAGAAATTTTACTACTTTAAAAAATCCAATGCAACATAAAAAAAATATGTTTCCATTGATGACATTTAAAAATATTAGGTGACAAGTAATAAGAGTCGCTAAATCCCACTGACCTTTTAAAATGATTCATAGCACAGCAGCTCCTTATAGCAAAAGTCAATCTATGACAGACTTCCTTGGTGCCAATACTTGACCATACCAACCACTTAAGTAAAATCTTGGAAGTGGTGTTAGGAAGACCTCATAATTTGTCCCACTCTCAAGAATCAAGCAAGCTGTCTTACTCATAACCTGTGATTGCTGTTAGGATGTATTGCAATGTATATATAATTGTGACGCTCTAATTGTAAAACACTTAAATAAAAGAGGAGATTGTTCTTTTTTTCTTTATGTAGAAGAAGAATTTAATTTGTCAAGTAAGAATATAGCTTTTACTATGAAGAAAGGAGTGTAACTCTGATGTGGTGTTCCCTTAGTTCGTCATCTTTTCCTGGACAGTGTGTGCGTGGCAAACATTCATAGAGTTAAAAATTGTGTTGATCTGCGCAACATGCAGGAAACTGTCAGAATAAATATTTCCCAGCATGGAAATGAAGATTCTAATGGCTAAGACCTAAATGCAACTCATACAGCAAGGGCTGGTAGGGTGAAGTACCTTGTGAGAAGCCTTTCATTTTTATAGCTAGATCCCCCTCCTATTCCTAACTTTTTTCCAACTATGAAAAGGAGGACAATGAGTCTAAGCAGCGAGTGAGATCCTGAACTCATAGGAGGGTCTGTTTTCGCTAAGTTTCATTATGTGGAATAATGGCATTTTAGTTTTCCTATATGTAGTCTCCATCTTTTGTGTGTTCAGGTCACTTTGACTATGTCTTCTAAATAGTTAGAGGTTCATCTTTGAATTTTTAAAATGCTAAGTAATTATTATAAACATGTATGCAACTGTGGAAAAGAATGATACATTGGCTTATTTGCATGAAACGCATCTTATACATTGTTACAGGATAGTGGTAATAGTTTCACATACAGAACTGAGAAGAGGTTTGAGATTAGAGCCTGAATCTTCAAGAAGTTAGAATTTTTCAATGAACTACTATATTGTTTAAATGTAACTTGCATTTTCTTTGAGTGATTTGGTTTTTATATATATCATACATTTGATAATATCCATAGAATACCTCAAAAATCTTGCGAAGAGAAACTAGTTATTTAATCAAGAATGTGTCTATATTGTTACATTCTGATGAAATAGATGGATTAATCCAGATTCCTGATATATTTAATCTAGTAAGTGGTCTTTAAGAAACACATGATAACCAGTTAAGTATATTTTGCAGCCTTCTATTAAATAAAACTAATTTATCTTCCTGCTTTTATATCAAGTACTTGTGATAAATCTCATTGTACTGTCAACCATGTACAGTTTGTGTCTTCTGACAATAGTGGTAGTTTCTTATTTTCCCTGAATACCTAATGTCTTGACTAGAACCATATGTGGCATCTCTGAGAAAAACAAGACAATATACTCATTCAGTGATCACGTCAACCAGATTATAAGGAGCTGCAATGATTCATGTTGTGAACCCTATAGGTTGATGTTCTGGATATTTTTTCTAATGTCGGCCCTGAAAACTCTGAAATCCACTCCAGAAATGAGAAGAGCCTTACTGAAATGGAGGGCGATTAGCCAGATGCAGGTTTATTTTCTAAGCCCCACGTATATTAATAGAAATTAGATCAATTGGTGAATGTGGAAAAGTTGTAAGGATGCGTTCCAGCTGTGAAGGATTCCTGCCCTTCTTGATTGTTAAACCTTGGTAAACAGGGGAACCCTTACAAGTGCTTAGATGATAAGCCTATTTTTCAAAGGAGGGGTATTATCAAGTGTTGTTAATACTGAAATAACCTAGTCGATCCTAATGTTGCTTATAATGAACACCTCCAACCTTACCTTACAACTCCATCAGTCACGGCCCAGCTTCAAACTCTATTTTTTGCCAGCTGTCATAATGAAAGGAATCAATCTAAATTCTAAGTATGTGCATGTTTTGTTGGTGTCCTTTGCCTTTCAGTCCAGCCTGAGAACCAGTTCCGGCACTTGGCACTGCTGGCCTACAGAGAACATTTCCCCACAGTCATTAAAAACTCCATCAGTTGTACTACTTGTATAAACATTTCCATAGCACTGTGCTGGAAATAATTCCAGTAAGGAAATTTTGGATTTGTGAGGCCTCATTACCTATTCTATTGTTTTGAAAAATCCCTCTCAGTTCTGTTTTGTTCTGCGTGAAGGGAGACTGATGTTGGAAACTTGTCAGCTTTGGCCTCCCCCTCCATCAATGCAAATTTCAGGTTGCATTTCTCCCTGACAAAGATTGTCGACTCTACTAAAAGAGATCATCTAAAAGCTAGTTCAGGGAAAATGGGAGAATGTACTCTCTGTGATCATTGTCTGCCCAGGAATTTCTTCCTTTTTCTTTCATGAAAGCATTAATGTTTTTTTATTTTATTTTGTCTTGTCCAGACCATCCTGTGGCAGTCTAATGAATCTTAAAGGCAAAGAAAACAAATCTGCAACAGTAGAAGTGGTACAGGATGCAGAAGTGTACTTTCAAATGTATATTTTACTTTAAAAAATAATTCTAAGGTATATTTCAATAGTTCTGTGGGTTTTACTTTGTTAGTGACTTCTAGATAGCACAGGCTGAATCAGACTGTTGTTCATCAGTATCTGACAGCCGTTCAACTTCGTTATGAATTCTAAAAATGAGGCTGTGTCTTTTTTCTCATATATAATTACAAGAATGATTCTGTGATTTCGCATGTGGAAGTATCATTGCTGCTGATCACAAGAATGCTGTTCACTTGTCAATAGCTAAGTTGTTCTACAACTCTAAGAGGAAGCAAGAAGCAGCACACTGTTATAATCAGCTAGATCCGGAAAATGCCAATCAGAAAGCAGATAAGGAATAGCTTAGTTTGGAAATGGATTGACCTCCGCACACTCTAGGCTACTGTGTAAAGAGAGGAGGAGCCATCCTTTAGACACCCTTTTCCTTTCCCAAAATCCTACTGTTTTCTTTAGATGGTAGACTGAGAAGGAAGGCTGGATAACAGCCTGGCTCCTACTAATCCTGCTGCTGGGTCTGCTCCTCAAACTCTTCTCACCCGGCTCCAAAAGTTATTTTGCCTTCCAATGGATGTATAAGCTGTAGATCAGAAGTAGCCAACTCAGTGATGTTTTTCTTCTCATAGGATATATTGGCTCAAGGAATGATTCCCCTCAGAAACCATGGCAGATCTTTAGCACTTGGGATCCATACTTTGAAGACCATAGAGACAGAAGCCATCTGTGGGAGATGTCGGTCTGTTTTAAATCCGGAACTGTTTTACAGAGAGCCACAACAGCAAGAGATCGCACAAAAGATGTATTAGTTTTCTCTAGATCATTCCTCTTCCCTGGCACCTCTACTCCTTTTGTTTAGTTACTTGAAGGGAACCCACAAGGAAAGATGCGTCTGTGTTAGCCTTTCAGTTCACAGCAACAGCATGCTTTTCGGGGGTCACTCCTCATCATCTCCACTTACTGCACTTTTATTTATATCACACAGCCATCCCGGAGTGCATGAAATGCATCTCTTTTGGGTGTAACTTAACTGAAGGATATTTTCCAGATGCTCCTCTAATGTTCTTCAACCATTAATGGGTGTTTGAATTCATGGGAGTGTAATAGAACTACTTACAAACAAAACACGGGCGAGCGTACTGTGTGGATGCTGGGTCCTCACCACCAACTGTTTTGCTCTACGTGTCTACTCCTGTTGTGTCTTGCTACATGTTGATATAGATAGATCATAGCACCCAGATCTTTGTAATACTTCCTGTCCAAAAAGACTGCATCGAGTTTATTCTAACAGGAGTTTGCATTTTGTCAGAACTGCATTATGTCAATAGACAAGTACAATATAATGTAGAGAGTACATTTTACAATTACTATGTATATTATACAATATATTGTACATTATACAAAATTAAGTATATAATCTAGAGAGCTTGTTACAAATACAACCGGTGTTAAAGTAGATCCAACTTAGAATTTAAATTATGTGACAGTTTTCCTTTATTAATTTTTTCATTATTTATTTAATTAAAAGTAAAAAGCATATAGTTAAGAATATTTTGGAATTACGTAACTTGGCAGTTGAAGGCAGTGACACACTGTTTTCATAGCTGTGGTACGTTAATTTTCATAAATCCTAAGATAAACTGTAATCTGAATATTGTTACACATGGCTGATACTTGGATCGTGTTCTCAGAAATTGAGTAACCTGAAGTTATGAATCATGCCCTAAGACCAATTTTTAGAAAATGCTTTCATAACAATTGGTAGCATAAAAAGTAACATTCTGTAAAAGAACCATGGCAACATGGTTTGTGGAAGAAAAACAAATTTGGGAAGGTGGTAATTATTAATCACTCTAACTAAAAACAGTTTGGCAAATAATTTGGACCAGAATATATTTGCATAGCCCATTAAAAAAGAAAAAAAAGGTTATCAAAGGAGGTTAAATTATTAGAAATATTAGAATGTGAATTTTTTTGATAAATATATAGCAGCTGCTAACCCCCTCGTCTCTTCCCTACAGAGGCATGAATCAGTTCTGTGATATAACAGCAGGGAGCTAATGTAGATCACAAAATGACAGTCGAGCTGTCGCTAACTGCCATTGAACAAAAATGTAAGGTTACATCTAAACCAAATAATTAGAGGGGTGTTTCATCTATGCTAGATGCGCGGTCATATATATGAAAAATAACTGTCAAGTCAAGAAAGAGAATAGACTTGTGTAATTAAACGACTATGTCACTTAGTCCATAACTGCTGTTGCTAGCCCAGTGGCTTATGAATCAAAACAAGAGAGTTTTTTGCTCAACCATTAAACACAGCAAGTCCACAGAAGGTCTTTTGAAAAAAAATTGCACACTGGTGTATCTGCAGTACAGATTGTATGGCTTAGTGAATTAGGCACTAAATTCATGTCACTGAAAGGAAAACTTCATGTTTGAATTCTGTCCCCTGGATATGTCTCTGTAATGATTGTCTTTTTAATCAGTGGAACTTGTGCTAGATTTTTAGCTCAAGGGAAAACATAGTTGTATATACACTCTCTAGGGTTGGTTGGGTTTTTTTTGTTTGGTTTTGGGTTGTTTGTTGTTTTTTTTTTTTAATAACAAGAGGAACCTGAAAGAGAACAGTGAGAATTTCTCCAAAAGATGTAGTTAAGTATAAGTTTTCAAACTATGTTTAGAGGCCCTTACAAGTGATGATCTGTGAATTTTTCTGCAGAAATATTACCCTTAAACCTGTCCTGCCATTTTTCTGAGTTGCCAAGAAAATCGGTGGTACTGCCACCAGTTTTTCCCCTTGGTGATTCATGTGAATTAGTGAGTAGTGAGAACTCACTTCTTTCTTTGTGTAATATGAAGACAAAGGTAGAAGGGATCCTTATTATTCATTCCATTCCTATGAAATTTGTCGATCTATGGAACAAGAAGCTGTATCTTTTAATTAAGACTAACTTGGCAGGGGTACTACTGCTCTCACAAAATGTAGCAATATCCCTGCTTCTCCAAAATAGTATTGCTGTGTTACCTTGATTAGAATACTATTTAAAAATGCCATTCTTCTTTTCTGCTGGATTTCTATGGAGAGTATGCACAGCTTCTGAAACAGCAAATGATAATTAAATGGCATCAGTAGAATGAGCAGTAAGTTCATCCACACATACAAACATTCTCAAACAACATCTGAATCGGGAACTTCAAGTAAGCATATAAAACTAGTTGATTATGGATTTGATTTGAAAACAGGTTCTTTGTTGGAGGTTGTAAAATGCCGTTAACTCAGGATTTACTTGTTTTAAGTTATACAATTTTAGTTGACATTTTTACTGTAGGCTAAAACCCTATCTATTTTAGATGGTTTGGCCTATTGAAAAAAGAATCCAGATCTTTTCTCTTCTACTTGAATCAGAGTAAGGAATGACTATGTAATTGTGTCAACATGGATGTATCTCTGGCACTTGCTTAATCATCATCCTTACGAAAAAGGAGGGACCAGTGTCTGTTACTGCCTGAAGACTGTTCTTCAGCCTTTTTAAAATGAATTTGCTGCTTGATTTCAATTCCTGGTGTAAAGGTATATGAAAATCATTGCAACTGAAATCTTAGAAGACTAAAGAGAAGGTAAAGTCTTGGTGAGCATAGAGACTACACTAGTTTAATCTCCAGAACTATTTGTATAAAAATAACCTAAAGATCACCGAATTAGTTCCCTGCAGCAGATATTTCTGTTGAACAATTTCCGGCTGAAGTTGAGAGAAATGTGGAGTAAAAATTAGCATTACTGATTTCACATGGAAAAGGATAGTGAATGGGTACTCACTAATTATTCATTTATATATTTCTCTGGGATTTAGAAAGGGTACTTTACAAAGAATTTTAACAGGTCAAAGAGGCCATCTGAGAAAGCAGGAAGCTTTCAAAAGCCAAATTACAATTTGTTTGTGAATAATCATTATTCATTAATTAAATAGCATTTCCAGTTATTATGAGTTGTCTGTATATTTGCAGGTATTTTTAGTTTTAAATGCAGAGAAAACAACCATATTCTTTAATTTTACCCATTGATAAGTATTAAGTATCTTCAGCCATTGACAACGTTGTAGCAATTTGCAGTAATGTTTAAAAAAATTATTTTTTGGTTACTGTATTTTGCTTTGGTGTTTACTGTTGATTTCCCAATGGGGAATGGTAGTACAGAGGCTGAATTTAGGCTGATAAATTCATGTTCATTATCTCAGAATGTTTAGAAAAATGAACTGTAACAGTTACTTTGCCTTGCAAATATTCTAATGGATTTATTCAGGTTGTATGTAGAGGTCAAGAAGTAAGCCCATTCTTAAGTTTTTGTGTAAAATGTCTAAAAGGCTGGCAGTTATTGCTTTGAGCACACTTACTTTTTAGCAGTTGTCTATTTCATGGAGAAAATTCTAAGTGTATATTGCAGGTTCACTGAGTCAAGAGACTTTCTAATCCATCCATATATTTGAAAAATAGTATTGACTGTCCTGAGAGGAAGTATCTAATATGTGAGCTCCAAGCAGGATCTGCACAGCAGGAGATAAGCCAGAGGGGGAGGTCTGTTTTGAACAGTGAATTATTAGTTTCTGCTTTAATAAAACCAAATGCCTGGAAGGGACTGAGTTTGGTTTCCACATAAGTGCAGAGACAATAGTTTTGTCTGTTCTCTGCCAAATCTTTCTCTTTCTCTCTCTCTCTCTCTCTCTCTCTCAAGTCCCTGAGGGGCACATGAGTACTCAAAAGTTGGTAATGTAACTCTGAAACATATGCTGCCCGCCCCCACTTCCTTGAGAGTTGCTCTTGCTGAGTTGAAGCTTGTGCCACTGTTGCCGTTTCTAATGGCTCCCAGATCCGTGCCACTAATGCACTGCTTCTGCACCCTTCAGGGGTGATTTTAAAAGATCACTGTCACTGTCTTCACACTTAGCAAGATGTTTACATGCAGATCCAAGAATAGGCAGGGTGGTTCCATTACCGGTTCCAGCTCTTGCCAACCTTCAAAACTCCTTGTTTTTGGCAGTCTCTAGAAAAATGAATGCAACAGACTGTTCTGTGTGATCCATACGCAGCAGATGGTGACTGTAGGATGAATGTAAAAATTGAGAAACACTTCATTGATACTTACCCAAGTTTTAAAATTGAAATCTCGAGACGATACCTTTTACTCTATAAAAGATACAGGATGAAATAATGCCTCGTGTCCAGATACATGGATATGACAAAAAAGTTGTATTTCAGGTGGTTGTAATAGCAGTCCTTTCCTTCACAAGGTGATCTGCCAGATGCTCAAAACTGAGCACACAGGAATATGGAGAGATCAATATTTAAAGGGCTTTGTATTCTTACTCATAAATCCATGATTCTCTAATAAACACTTTCTTCCACATCTTTCTCATACCACCCCATACGGAGGAAGAGGCTGCTTTTGACAGCAAAATTAGTCGGACTGGATGGAGAGACCCAGAGAAGTGCAAGGTTCAGACTGCTCTAACTTTAGCTTTTTCAGAGGTTCTAGTGATAGGTATCAGTCAGTGCTAACATATATATTGATGTTAATATTATTAATAAACATGGCTTGTGATATAGGGGACTTGCATTGCTTTTTAAGAGTAAATACTAGGGGAATGTGTGGGACATACTGCTAATACAGATACCTCTAGTATGTCACATATGGAAGACAAAATTAATAATGCAGCATTTGTTGTTGTATGCGAGACAGTAACCTGTGAGCGAACTTCAAGGACTTAAAAGTTAACTTTGCTTGGAGCAACAACTAATAATGAGAAAGTTTTCTCTTTAAAGTTTATCTGATCTTTTAAGTCATAGTAAGGCATAGAACTAGATAACTCTTATAGAGACTATGCCTTCAGAATTATATATATTTCTGTTTGCATAAAAGCTATGAACATTTAAGAAATTCTCTTTGCATTATAATACTGATACTCTCTGGCTCTTGAGACTGCAAAGATATGCCAAAAAAAACACGTTAGTTTTAAAAAACCAAGTGTCTAGGATTTGGGAGAGGATGGTTTTTATCCAAGGCATTTTACCTGTCAATATGAACTTATTTGTAATTTTCTACTCTTGGAAAATGCAGGACAAAAAGTTATTCTCAGTACAAACCCCGACAATTTCAGTGTTTTTCTAGAATTATCTCTAACTCTGTATGTTTTATGCCAGTGATAATTATGGTATCAGTCTTTTAAATTGCAAAAAAAATGCTTCCTTAAAAATCTCTTTTTAGACCTACAAAATAAGAGAGTTACAGTAGGTGCAAGATCTAAGACAGTCAAATTAATTAGCCTTTTACCTCTGCTGATTGAGCAACTCGATGGTAGGTGGTGTAGCTGAGATGTAAATTGTCTCATTAGTATGATCATAAAAATTCAGTAAAATGAAATATCAGAGTTGGCTACTAGTTTTAAAAAGTAAAGAGGTACTTTTAGTTAGCTCATACCAGTGTGAGCTGGGAGTTGAGGCACATGGTAGAATATTTGCTTCCGCATGTGTAGCAGGAGTCATTGAAGTTGACAGAAGCATTGTAATAATTAGTCATTACTGCTATTCTACCGTAGTACCGTTAGGTTCTGATAGGTGATTGTAAGTCTATTTTTACCAAGTATTTCTGAAAGTCTTGGAAGCACTAGAATACGGGCAGTGCTGGTCACTGCCTTTTCCTGAACGAGCTGATACCTCAGCATTGCACTGACATAGTCTTTATCCCGTTTGTAGTTTCATGCCAGAGGGAGCTTTCTAACCTCACCACATCAAATTTTCGATCCAGGACAGTATGCCCATGGTGCAAATATCAGTTTCAATGTCTAACAGGATAAATTAAATGCTATTAGAATAAGTTCCTGGAAATAATTCTGTTATTTCAGTTGCTGACTTCATTACAAATATGCAGAAATCATCAGCACTCACCAAGCCTTCCAAAATCTGTTCTAATCTATTGGAATTATGAGATTATGGCACTATTATAACTTCATATAGGAATTGAAAACAAATCAGTGAGACCAGCAGAAAATAATCGGAGCTAATTGTTTGTTGTAGCATTATATGGGTAGATACAATTAGGTCAGGAACTAAACTTTGTAGTTCTGTATACATTCAAAGTCCAGGGATAATAGTGCACTTCTTTGGTAAAAAAAGAGAGTGGCAAAGATTTGCTTAAATACTTAATCTGACTGACATTCACTAAGATCTCTGTGGGTAATATTTAGTCTAGATCTGAGAGAAATGATTGAAAAATACAGGTTTTGCTAATTGTCTATCTGATACAGCAAAACCTATTTGGAAATGGAAACTATCCCAAATTTTACATCTCCTTGACTTTCCTGAAAGAAAGACTGGTTACAAATGGTGATTGTCACTATTCTGAGGCTGATTTTGGGCAAATATCTCTTTATCATGACATACGTGAAGAAGAATTGCATGATACCTTTCCATGAGACATAACTGACTCTGAAAATGCAGCAGTAACTGATAGCTCTTTTGACTTCATTATCTAAGAGCAGTACATTTCTAACTTAGAAATGTTGCACTTTCTAGTACTTTTATTGAGTGATACTGACCTTAAGTATTTTGTTCTGACATTGTGAATATGACAGGCTGCGAAGGAGAATAGGACTTTTTGAAAAAAAGAGCAATGTTTCTTTTTGAGAGATGCAGCCGGGATTTACTGAAGTGTCAGTCATCCAAAATAGTCCTATTGAACAACAACTGTAAATACAACTACTGATTTGATTCAAACTATGTTTTCCATCATTGGCACCTCATATATTACATGTATCTGCACAGCAAAGTGACCTATAACAATGATGAATAGGAGCTGTATTGAAATCCGTCAGTTGCTGAGTCATGCTTTCCAAAAATGTTGTTGACAAAGTAGATGTAAATGATTTTCCTGTAAAATCCTGTGAAGATTAATTTGGTTATATTAATGCAGTGGCAGGTATCTCCTTCCAGATTGGCTGTGGTAATGGAAAAGATTAACCTACTGTGATATTTTTTTAGTAGTGCTCTCTAACCTCATTCAGCTTTGATAAGCCAGGTTACTGTACATGGTGGTTTAGGCAACTAAGCTGGTCACTGAAAGCGCCAGCCTTCAGTACAGAGGTTGGCGAAAAGTAGCTGTAATTGATAACTTCTTCATCTCACATTGCTGCATCTGAAAAGGAAATCATAGAATCATAGCATCGCAGAGGGGTTAGAATTGGAAGGGACATTAAAGATCATCTAGTTACAACACCCCTACCCTGGAAAGGGAGACCTTCCACTAGACCAGGTTGCTCAAAGCCCCATCCAGCCTGGCTTTGAACATTTCCAGGGAAGGGGCATCCACAATTTCTCTGGGTAAGTTGTTTCAGTGCCTCATCACCCTCACAGTAAAGAACTTCTTCCTAATATCTAGTCCAAATCTACCCTCTTTCAGTTTAAAACCATTACCCCCTGGCCTATGACTACACTCCCTGATGGAGAGTCCCTCCTCAGCTTTCCTGTAGGCCCCCTTTAGGTACTGGAAGGGGCTATAAGGTCTCCCCGGAGCTTTCTCTTCTCCAGGCTGAACAACCCCAGCTCTCTCAGCCTGTCTTCAGAGGAGAGGTGCTCCAGCCCTCTCATCATCTTCATGGCCCTCCTCTGGACTTGGTCCTTCAGGTCCATGTCCTTCCTATGTTGGGGGCTCCAGAGCTGGATGCTCCACGCGGGGTCTCATGAGAGCAGAGTAGAGGGTCAGAATCACCTCCCTCGACCTGCTGGCCACGCTTCTTTTGATGCAGCCCAGGATGTGATTGGCTTTCTGGGCTGTGAGCACTCATTGTTGGCTCATGTTGAGCTTCTCATCCAACAGTGCCCCCAAGTCCGTCTCCTCAGGGCTGCTCTCAATCCATTCTCTACCCAGCCTGTACCTGTGCATGGGATTGCCCTGAGCCACCTGCAGACCTTGCACTTGGCCTTCTCTGTCTTTGTACAGAGGGGCCCACCCCTCAACCTGTCCAGGTCCCTCTGGATGGCATCCCTTCCCCCCAGCATGTTGACCGCACCACACAGCTTGGTGTTGTTGGCAAACTTGCTGAGAGTACTCTCAATCCCACTGTGCATGTTGCCAACAAAGATGTTAAACAGTACTGGTTCCAGAAACAACCACTGAAGAATGCCACTCATCACTGATTGCCACTTGGACATCGAGCCGTTGACTGCAACTCTTTGAGTGTGGCCATCCAGCCAATTCCTTATCCACTGAGTGGTCAGTCCATCAGACCCATGTCTCACCAATTTAGAGACCAGGATGTCATATGGGACAGTGTCAAATGCCTTGCACAAGTCTGGGTAGATTAGCAACAAGTCAGTTGCTCCTCCATTATCCACCAATGCTGTAACGCCTAATCTGCTTCTGATCTCAGGAGGATGGAGAATTACTGAGCTTCAGTCTATGCGGACTCAGAGGTGGCCTTGATTTCAAATGCAAAGGAGTATTTATTAAGATGTAAGCATACTTCTTCAGTTATGAGAATTTGGGATAGTAATATGACTTTGAGTTATTCTGTATCCCCTTGATATGTTTTTTATAATTACCTTAATACCATTTCTCTTGTAATTCCGCTTGTCTTTGCTACAACTTCTATCTATCTATACGAAATAAGAAACATTATACAGATGGGCATAACTGGGGTGCATGGAAGTCCAAATATGTGCATATTATTTAATTCATTAGCTTTTTCCTATATGTGTTAGAAATTATTGTAATATCACTTTGGTGTGGGTTTCTCAATGTGCATGGTGAAGCTAAGGGCATCATAGCTAGCTTCAGTCACAGAATATAATGCTTTTGCACTCTCCTCCTTTCCTTCAATTTCAGAAAGGTGTTTTTAGAAATCATCTATATGAAAACATTGTTTTCCCATTTTTTTTGCATAGTACAGTGACTAGCCCCTATTAAGAGATTAACAGTGTAGTATGTTTCAGTTGGTGAGCTTAGAATTATTGTATTAATTTATGAACTAATAATTTCTGTATTCCGTTTTAGGGCATTATTACTTAGGCACTAATGCACATTTCAGCTAAAAGAAAATCAATTCAGTGTGATTTTTATATGTAAATTTATATGTAAATTTACACCTGAAATTCATTGCACTATTAGCCTCTGATATTAAAATCCTGTGCACATTTTTTTTCTTCTACTTAGTTTCTTGTATTGGAATAGTGACAAAAATGGATTCCTTACTAAGCAAGTTTTACAAATATATAATTTGATTAAGGTGTTTAGCCTTAGATTTCGAGTAGTTCAATTTGCTGTTCTGATGAAGACCTAACTGTTCATGAACAGTTGGTGCCTCTTTGAAAATTGATATTTTGTAAGGCAAAATATGCCAATGAGAAAATACAGTATCAAGATAATGACAGTGATGTGATTGTCTGTCATCATGACCCTACGTGGAAAGGAGAGGGTTATCTTGGCAATTAGTTTACATCACGGGGAGGGAGAAGGGCTTGTATGGTGAGGGAGGTGGTTCACTTCGCAAAGATCTGCTCCATCAACTTACGTGTGACTAGGAAGCTGGAAGAACTCAGGACTCACCCCCTCAAGACATAGGAGGTTAAGACTTCCATGTGTCTGAATCATCAATGCAAGAAAGGCCCAGGTGAGTGTGAACATATGGGTCTGGATTAGAACTGTGTGGAGTGGAGAAGTGGTGAGGTGAGGTACGTGTTGGAGGCACGTTGCATCAAGCAGTTCAAGAGACAGCTCTGATTTCTAAATCTAATTTGACCAAACTGGGCTGAACTACGTCCAGCGCAGCCCTCAAACTCTGTCATCAGCTCTGCTGAGCAACTCACTTGAGCCTCTTTTGTTCCAAGGAATGCAAGTGAAAAATAATGAGGATACAACAGGAGGGACTATCTTAACTGTTTTTTCAAGTTCCACAGAGAATAAATGTTATCTCATATTTACATTTCATTTTGTCACATGTTAGCTTATTTTAAATGACCTGTACTGGGCAAGAAATGGATCACAGCAAGTTCTAAAGGAATAAAAACATGACATATTCCACCAGAATGGCTCTATCTTGGGCGCTGGCAGTCTTGATAGAAGAAGCGGTTTGAGGAATGAGACCGATTCACTTCTTTTTTCAACCTTTACGTGTTTCTTCTGTCAAAATGTTAATAAAAACCACAACACTGAAATGTGGGTCTAAATTAATGACTATAAATGTGTTTGGAACTTGCCTATGATATAATTCCTTTGCATTCTTTCTGATAAAGTGGTACTTTCAGGAAAAATAATACTCTTAGCGATTGCATTGGCATTTTGTTATTTATCCTTGTACTATGCCTCCATAACAGTCCGTTAATGCCTAGAAATGTATTATATATATACATTCGGTTGATAAATACACATCTGGTCTTATTACCATCCCTGGAGTAGCAGATCTTTGAAATGTCTATAGCAATTCCAGGGAAATTTCCTGGGAAATTACAGGGAAATACATAATCCTAGAAATTTGTTTTATACTGGCATAAGAACACTGTTTTACATTAAGCTAATGTTGGCAGTATAAAATCTTTGTGTACAAGATTACAAAGGTTTCTTTGATAGTTGCTGCTTTTTTTCCTAAATAAGCAGTCCAATACTTCCTTTTTACTGTAAAAGTATTTCTTCAACACAGCATGCAGATGTTTTACTATAAAATTGTTATGAAGCCTTTAGCAATAAAATAGTAGATAGATTTAGAAATTTGTTTACACCGGTAAAACTATTAATCTGAGCTTTAAAATATTTTATGGCAAATTTAAATCCCATCTTACTGATGCAAGGCACTTGAATGATTTAAATTGTTGGTGTAATCTTGCCATCTGTAGAACATTAAATGTGTTTTATGCGTGTTCCAGTAGTCATTTTCTATAAATGTAAATATATAGAAATCTACCAAATCATAGGCAGGCTCAAAGCAGAGTGAGGAAACTGGGGGGAGGGGGGGTTGTAAAGTATTTCATGTTCAGTTTTTAGTGTATTGTCAATTTCAATAGGTATTTTGTCTTTTTCACCTTTTTTATTGCAATTTGAATTATTTACTTTTTACAATAAAAGTATGACAAAATTTTGCTGTGACAACCAAATCACCATATGTTAAAAAAACCCAACCCTGCATTTTAAAATAAACTGCTTGGTTAAAGCAAAGAAAAGAGACCAAAATAGGGATAGCGATAAATATAGATACAGAAAAATAAATACATGTTTGCATATTTTATATGGATGAACATATGTGAATAGAACATATGTATTTTAAACTGCAGATGGACTTCCTTCATTAATATATTCCTTCCTGTCTGTTTAAAGTGTTTTGTTTCATAAAGCGTATTGATATTTACACACATAGGGTACATAGGATAGATTTACACTATTTTTAACCTTACAGCGAAGAAAGGGGTAACTGGAGCGCTGCTGAAATACAGCAGTGGTTCAAGGGCTGCTCAAGAATGCAGGAATGTAGGAGCTGTGCAGTGAGCCGCCTCTGCCCAGCTCCTGCTCATCTTAAAGGTCTTCCATGCGTACGTGTCTTTAATAGTAGCCATGTTTTCCAAATGGTCAAGAAACGATGGTCCTTGCCTGAGGTGTTCATGTGATTTAAACAGAAAGATATGGAGACTACTAGTAAGGGAAGTGACAAAAAGGAACAAGAGAGGGAATGTTTATTGTGGTGGTGTTGTTTGAATGCCAAGTGTTGTGATGTCACTTAAAAAATAAGAGGAACAGATTCTGCAGAATTCAACCTGAATTGTTTGCCAGTTTGCAAAGTGGACATTTTCAACTGTCTGTCCTTGGCTGTTGGGACATGGGTTAGAGGGTTTACCTGGTTGGGACTACAGGAGGTCTGCCTGTGAGGTGTGTTTTGGCAAACCTCAGCCATGTCTTGGAAGGTGAAGTAGCTCATTAGAATGCAGAATGGCCAGGAAGATTTGAACTTTCCCTTATTTATGGAATTAAAGAGCTTACAATTTGAAGATTGGCTGAAATGTCTCTTGCTGCAACTTCTCTTTTTTTGTTAGTTCACACATCAAACAAAGGTGCAGCCTGTGTTTGCAAAAGTCTAAATCGTGAGTAAGCATCTTACACTTTTTCAAGAAAGATCTTCTATGAGTAATGGCTCATAATTAATTTTGTGGTTTGGTTTTATTGTTTTTATTTTGTTTGTTTGTTTGGTTTTCTAGGATACTATTGAAATTCCTATTCGCATCACTAATCCTGCAGATAAAATTCTCCAGCTGAGTGTAGTGCTGGAGAACCAGTCACTTTGTGGACAAAAGGCTTTCACTCTTAGGCCCAAACAAACATTTTTGTATCAACTAAAGTTTTGCTCAGCTGTTGTTGGCACTTCAGATGGAAGGTAAGTTGCAGAGTTTTGATACTTGTGGTTGTGTCTCTTCTACTAGTAAGTGAACTATTTTCATTGAAACCTTGGTCACTTGGTGTAGATATTGCCCTAAAAAAACCCACAAAAGGTAATAAATAGAATTAAAAAAAATTCCAACTTTAAATATATTGTATCCCAGACAGCAGCTTTCCTCTGAGGGGAAAAATCTGACAGGCAATAGAATTCTAATTCAGTGAACAATGTTTTAGAAATTTATTTAATATTAGAAATCCACTCTGAAAACTTCAGATGAATTCCTAGTTTTGTAAATTTGTCAGTTCGGTAAAGGGAATAACATGATTTAATTTTTCTTCTGAGAAGGAATGAAACAATAAAAACATAACTAAAACTAGGTGAAGAACCCTTTAACAGTCTTCACATAAATACATTGAAGTTCAGAATCTTCCATTAATTAACAATGATCTACTAAATGAATATGGAGAGGCTTTAAATTACATACTTTTCATTACATTGGAAATCCCAATGAAACCACGCAGGTATGATAATTAGCAATACAAAGACAGATGACCTCTTCGTCTTAGTTTCAGCTAAACCAGTTCAGCAAGTAACTGAAGAGTACAGAATTGCAAACCTTATTTTCTTGGAATTTCATTAGCAAAGCATTATTTAGTTGATGGGGTGATTGAATAGGGCTGTTTTTTCAATGATAACAATTGACTGCCAAAACCATAGGGATGGGGAGACGCGTGGGATAGTAGTTTATAAGGAGGGCACAGACAAATGACCTGTGATCAAAGACCCAATAGTTACAAAGCCAAAATCCATGTATTTCAAAGTTTTGTTCAATTTGCTTGTATTGATTTTTCCAAAGACCAGGATAACGGCAGGTATTGTTGTACAATACAGCTTTCAGGAAATACTGTTTTTTAAAATGCGTAGCGTTATCACTCTATTAAATATTTTTTTCTGTGGGAATTTGTAGAAATTATGCATTCTGAAGCTGTGAATGAGAATAGACCTCTTTTTTTTTCATACCAGATAATATTTCTGGTATTTTTCAGGTGCAGAATTTCCAAATAAAGTAAAGGTTTGTTTTAACTGGCAAAACTTTGGCCTTAGCCAAATTGGTAGGCTGGAACTTAGGGGAATATATGCAAAGATGTCATAAGGTACACCTGTACACATTGAATCCAACTCTCCAGTACTGTACTAGAAAGCCATCTGATAGCTGCTTTAAATTGCAGTAGCTCCCAAGCACTACAATTACAGCTGGACAGAGGTACTTCCACATTACACCCACGCTATTATCTATTTTTCTGAAGCCATGCTCTGTTTCCTTTGCTATGGTAACAGCTGGGAAGAAGTGTTATAAAAGTGTTTGTGGCAGGTCTACCTTTTCAAATGGATGTTTCTTTCCCAAGCTATTTTATGCTCACTTTAAAGGCTCTGTTGGCACACAGGATAGCCTGGAACCATAAAGTCATGGAACAGGCACAGTTATCTGTCATTTAGAACAAGAACTGGTCCTTAGTGGGTCATGGGTTTGCACAGTGCGTTTCTTTTAAGTTTTTACATGCTTACAGTGCTTTGGTTTAATGTTATTATGACTCTGCTATTCAAAAAAACAAGAAATAGAAAAAGAAATATGCGATAGGAAAGGAATGTGTTAGAATGTCTGTCACAGAAATATACTGCTGTACGTATCTCACCTAGCAGCAAGCAATTTTCAGTCATGACAACATTCAATTGTATATCAAAACAGTGCATTGAATATTCCTTTGAAGCGTATCTCTTTGTCATGCTCATATAAATGTGTCTATATCTGTTCCTCAGTTTTCATCACTAGATTTGAAAAGATTTTCCTTTTTAAAATCAGTAAATACTATTTCTATTTCTTTGTCTTTTGAGTTCAATGGCTAGAAAGAAAGTACTGTGACATTGAAATTAAATTAAAGCTTACTGTGGTAAATTAGCAGTTGAAATGCTTTTGAATTGTACTTTTGAAAAAAACAAAACAAAACAAAACAAAACAAAAAACCCACCAACAAACAACTTCTTATGCTAAAAAGTTAAGAAAGATGAAGACGAGATTTTGTTGCATCAGTAATTTTAAGTATTATTCATTTTGGTAGCTGAATTCAGATATCAGCAAGAAGTATTGTGGGGAAAGTGGGAGCTAATTAAAGACCTCACTGTGTTGAATTGATTAGGTTTTTCCTGAATTTTAGTCTGTACATTTTTAACTGTCTGCACAAAAGCTGTGTCATATTAAGTTTATCTATTTGTTTTTAGTGTCATATTCCTGTCAGATATGACTGGAGAGTTTTGGTATGCACTGAAGTTGATTGTAGAGAAACCATTGCCAACTAGTCTACCCGAAATAGAATGTGAGCTTGGAAAGTAAGTATGTAGTTCACAGTACTGGACTTGGTCGCTCGTTTGAAGTTATCATGGAAAACATGTGAAGAATTTATATCAAAAAGCCAGAATAGTACTGTATATGTACTATAGTAATTTGCAGGTAATTTTCATAGATATATGTGTAGATAGGTGAAATTCTCCTTGCAGAAGAACAATTGAAATAGAATTGTAGCCTATATATAGACTTCCTCTGAAGTCTTTTTACAGAAATGAGCTGCTCTAGAGCAGACAGAGAAATGAACTCAATTCTCCTCTTCCTTCAACAAAATTTCATCTTACATTTCAATAGCATAATTTTCAGTTCTGACTTTCAAGACATAAATCAAAACTTTTAGGATAAGACTTTCAAGAATGCCAGAATTTCAATAGTACTTTTCCACCTGTTACCTATGCGTAGTAGTAGGTTCTGTGGACACACTGCTCTTCTGAATGCTAAATTCCACTTACTTCCGTATATCTTGTCTTGGACTGAATCTATAATTACTATACATTAAAGATTGAGAAAAAAAGGTTGTTGGAAAGTACAACATTACATTTTACCTGATCAATTTTTTGTGAGTGAATATATTCTGATGTTCATATATGACGCACAGACCAGAGTTAACTGGCAATGCTTTAAAAGTCTGGGCTGACTGGAGTAAAAAACGTAATTTTTATTGACTATGTAGGCTGACACTGTTAGGAGTTAGAAATAACTTAAAACTTTTTCTTTCAGACTATCTGGCATTCATAATTTGAACTACATGCACAAGTGGTCTGGCTGCAAATAAAATGTATGTTGGAAAGGGTTAGCTCCATTAACTACAACACTTACTGGTCAAAACTATCACCTCAAATTCATTGAATTCCATGTTTTATTTTTTCAAATGAGATTTCTTTTCACTTTACAAGTAGTTGCATGTTGTAATTCCTATGCGTATGTAAATGAACTAATCTACATCTGCCTGGGCAGATAGTGGTGGGAAAAAAAAGAAGTAACATTTAGTTTAATTATTAGCAACAGCAGCAACAACAATAACATGTAAGAAGAAATTAACAGTAGTCTCATATATCTTTTTTTATATATATTATAAAACAGTATAAAAAAAAAATGACAAACTTCTTCCTTTTCTGTTTGCATTGTCTGCCATTTTCTTGGTTTCTTAAAGTCTCCTGCTTTTTGTTCAGTTATTTCCTTCAACGCTCTCCTTTTTCCAGAAATTTATTTCTATTGTGTCATCAGCATAATGTCCTCTTCCTGAAGTGCAAAAATTTGGAGAATGGCAATCGATGATGGCATTGAGGTTACAGTTAAATTACTGAGAATTACTCTACCTGCTGAAAAGATGAGATAGTCCAAGTAAATTGGCTGCATTACTGTATGCTGAATATATAAAAGCAGTGCAGGTAGACATTTATGTCCTGTCTGTTTAAGAAAGGTATCAATTTGTTTTGTTTTGAGTGGGTGTAGTTTGCTGTGTTCCCAGAGACATGGACTGTAAATGTCATAAAGTGTTCAAAGCATTTCTAGTTGGTGAAGCTTTGTAGTTCTTTAAGAGACTAGCTTCCATGCTACCACCTGATATCCTTCTAAGCATAATGTTTTTCACTATGTGCTCGCTGCACTCTTTTTGCTATCGATCTGAAAAATTAAGAATTTTTGTCCTTGAAGCATCACTTGGAAATGGATTAGGAGCCAAGAACCCATTGATACACCTAGAATCAATTTCTAAACAGTTCTTGAAAGATAAAAGAACAAATTCTAACAGGTTATCTTTTAATCCTTCTTCAGATACCCTAACATTCAGGGTTTATCACATTCAGATCTGATTTTTGTGTCTGTCAAGGTAAATTTAACATATCTTTTAGCATATGCCTTTAAGCAAGGAAACACTCTCCTTGATATTGTCCATCTTCATTTATCCATCCTGTTATGTGCTCCACAGTGGAGTCATTGAAGATGAGTCATATGCAACAACTTTTTCTGGCATAGCCATGGCAGTCAATCCGTTTGGGGTGACTGAGGTTCTTAATGGATTTTGGTCACTTAAGAACCTCTAACAGTCAAATAGTTGCTTACTGAAGTTTCTGATATTCCGCCATAGTTTTCCCTTTGACGAAGTATCACGTATGAAAGAGACCAGACAAAAAAATGAAGGCTAGAGATGGTAAATGTAAAAAATGGGAATTATCAGTGAATCTGAAGTTCTTGTATGAAAGTTTCCTGGTATTTTTCTACTCTCTGCTGTTGAGGCCTCAGTGATACAATGCTTTGACAGTGTTTGTCAAAAACAAGTCTGCCACTCAGCTGCTGGGATTTATCTCACTGCCTATGTTGGAAAGAGCCCACCTGCGCACAAATTTTAGGGCCTGCAGTCACAGTCATAAAGCTTGACTGAAATACATTCTCTTCTGAATGTTGCTTTTTATATTTTCTTTTTCCTTACTGATTTAGCTATGATTAACTGACTAATTTTTTCCAGAGCATAAATATGTGGAACAATCTGGCAGTTGACCTGCCACATCTCTGACTAGAGGGAATATCCATTAGATAGATAAATTACGGCAAAACCAGTATATGTTTCTCATTTTTCAAACTTTTCTTATTTACTGTTTTCACTGATTCACCTTGAATCTTTTTCCTGTGTCCCTTGGTGTTATAAAAAGAATGTGATTTATGGTCATACGTCTTTGTTAAAGGCAAATAATATATTATTTTGATCAGAATAGAGGAATTTTTGGGAGTCGTATGAATTCTTTTGAAAATTGTGCTCCCTATTGAAGGTATCTTGTGTTTGTTTATTCTTCAACTGGAAATTAAGGAAGGACAGTCTTTAAAATAGAGTGCCAGATCATTTAAAGCATAACATTTAGGCAATCATCATACTCCAGTTTTTTTTCTGGGACAGACACAATATTCATTAAAATACGTAATCTACATGTGCAACATACCATTATGCTATAATGAACAATGCAACAATTGTACAAAATGAAACAGATTTTGACTCCATGCGGAGGAAGAAAGAGGAGGGGAAGCAGGCAGAACCTCCATTGAAATGGCTGGTGTGGAACACTAAGTTTGTTTTGAGATCTCAAGGTTACAAGATGATGAAGAAGAATGGTTGCCTAGTGGCACTAAATCATAAGCTATTGGCAGCATCATTTAATTACAATCTTTTCCTGTAAACCACTGCTTAGACAAAAAGCAGTTACAGATATCATTTATCTGTTACAGATATCATTTATCTGGTTACCTTTAATTTCTGTCCAGTGCTTTTCCTGAAGCAGACTATGAGTCCATCGATAGACTACAGAATAACAAGGCATACTTAAATTATTTTACTTTTTGAAACCAAATTTTTTTGTTTGCTTTGGTACTCTGAATTCTCTATTTGACTTAAATGTTTTATTCCGAAGTTAAATCTACAGAAAGTAAGGAAAGAAAGGTGAGGCATAAATCTGCAAATTGGAGCCTAGGTATAAATGTGAAGCTGTGGTATTGAAGACACTAAGATTCATTTCCACATCCTCCTGTGTAAAAGTTAGGCATCAAGTTTAAGGCATTAAGTCTAGGCTCCTCCTGTAGACAGTGAAAAGTGATTCCTTGTCTTAGTGATCTATATTAGGAACAATTCTCCCTAAAAATGGCCTTCTCCTTGTTGAGTGTTGAGGGAGCTAGACAATCCTTTTAACCAACTAACTTAAACTAAATTCCTGGCAACTGCAGTACAGCAAGACAAATTCTGCCCTTATGAATGACACAAGTATTAGAATGGTTATTGCTACAAGGTTTTGTTGTTATTAATAATTACTAGTAATATTAATTGATGCTATTAAATATGTGTCCATACTAGTGTAAATATACTAATGCAATAAAATATAATTATTATTTTAAAAAGTGCTTATTTTTCAAGAAAGAAAACAAGTGATGAATAATAAAATGCAATGGAAGAAACTTAGTAATTAATAGTCATTGCGTATATGTATTTTTTTTCCAGATGGGCTCGTCTATACCTACCTCTCTTTAATCCTACACATGAAACCCTGGAACTAGAAATTGTTAACAGCAATCCTGGCAATTTTTCAACTGAGACTGATCCAAACCACTCTGTAAGTAAGATTTCTGTGCTTTCACAAAAGTGATAAAGGAGAGCCTTCTTTTCAAAACATATTGAACTGTGTATTGCGCTATGGGCTCAGAATACACAACATTGTCTCAAGGATTAGAGGCATTATAAGTATGTATTCTAGAGATTTTATAGTTTAAGAAAAAAAGAGAAAACAATTAAACTTGAAAAACAACGCAAGCTGAAGTATAGATGTTTTTTCCCTGGATTGCTTTGTGGAATGGTTTTGAGGAGGACTGCAGTGTTGGTTGCAAAGAATATTCAGGCGATATTAGAAGGAGAAGTTGTAAACAAACCAGCTGTATTAGAAGCTTCTTAAGTTTCTAAGAATCAACAGGTAAATATTTAGGTAAGTAGATAAATATTAATGTTAGAATATAAGAATATCGCATAGTCATGGCAGTTATAACCATCTTGCAGGGCCTATGAATAAGAATTTGATCAATTTAGCTGCAAAGAAGCTTCAAGCAAACACCTGGAATAATTTTATTTTCCAAACTCACATTTACCCTGTGACTGATTTCTACTGGGAAAATCTTCATCCTGTTACTTCTGGGTACACTGCTTTTCCCACCTCCATCACAGAAGACATTCCATCTTGCTGCCTAAGATTTTTTTCCTTTCAAGGACTGAGAGTTGTACAGATGGACTCACCTTTCATATTTTCATTGAGATTGGCTAGATTTCTAGCTAGTCAGGATTCTGAAAAATATTTGTTATTCACCATTGGTTTCTAGTTAATAGTACAGGTCCTATAAAGAACTCTTTGGATGTTATTAACAATTAATGCTATTAAATATGTGTCCCTTTTATGATGTGGAGATGAGAAAGGGAGGACAGATGCATGGAAGCTCTGGTGCAAGGGGTTAGGGGGACCTTGTACTAGGATGTGAATATAGAACCTTTAACATGAAAAAAGAAAATGAAGAAACCTGTTGTAGACTGGACAGAAATGGCAATTGCACATTTTCTAGACATGAGGAAGATAATACAGGGAAGACTTACACCAGAGCTGTTTTATTTGTGCAAACTGGTATAAGGGTTAGAGGGAAAGGAAAGGAATAAGACCCTAAAATAAAGCTGAGAAGGTAGAAAATGGATTGTATGGTTAAAATAGAGGAATGCTATAAAGTCATAGTATGTGCATTTTTGGCTTTTAGGCACTAAACAGCTTTCAGCCTCAAATATAGCAAGACAAGATCAACGGTTCGTAAAAGAGGTTCTAAAGATAACAGCTAAAGGAGATCACACTTATTTGCTGAAGTGCCCTATATTTCACATACATAGTATTACATTACATTGGAAGTATAAAAAATCAAGTGATTATTTTATGTCACGCATATTAACACATCTTTATACATTACATTGAAACTTGACAAGTGCTACTACTAATAGTTTCATCAATTGGTATTTGAATAAGAGCTAAGAAACATAATGGTTGCAGACTATAAATCATCTAGGAGTGTTTTACATGTTATGTTTAGGTCATTGGCACAGAAGTGGATTAGATTTAATTATAGTGACTTTTGGCTCCTGCAGATTGTGTGTTACCTTGTCCAGGAAATTAAAAAAAAAAAATAAAATTCTTTTCCTTTGAGCTTTCCTAATTTATCACCAGAGATTCACATACCACCAATAACTATATTACATTGCTTAGGAAAAGACACATTCAACGCTAATTGCAGTAATTGTCTTTCTTTTCTTCCTTTTCTTCTTAATAGAATACTCAGTCCTATATATCATTTATGAATTGAATTCTGAAATATTCTTTGTGAGTTACAGTCATTCTTCCAGTTAAAGGATAGTTTTGGTGAATTTGATATAAGCAACTACCTAATATTTATTTCATGTATCTGTCCCTTTTTGAATTTATTTCTTCTATTGCAGACCCATGTTTGGAGAGGTAATGTGATTTTCTTCACAGTTTTCATGACAAAAGCAGGAGGTGGCATTTATATACCTGGTTCTTGTCCTGAATATATTGCCTCCTAGGTTTATGCCCTACATACAGCACTGCGTTCAATTTCCAGAAGATTACTGCTTGTTGTTATAAACTGTAACCTGTGTTTCAGGTATTAGTTTATATTAATGCCTGTTTCAATGTCTTTGTGATGTGTGGAAGAGGTTTCCCATCTTAATTATTAGTTCTACTCTCTTTCAAGAAAATAATGCTTTCTTGTCAGCAGAAAAATTCTGGTTTGAGCAATCCTGAAATGAAATGCAACAATAAAGAGGAAATTATTAAAACAATAGATTGAAGATTGGTATTGTCCAATTAAGATAGGAAAAGTTTGAAGAGAGTTAATAGAGTCATTCTAGAATTATGCATATTCTAAATCAGTAATTTTAATATTTCGTATAATTATCGATGTTATTTTTTATGTTGCTTAAGGTGTAGAACTGCTGAAGATATTGGGCTGTCAGTTAGAAAAAATCTCAAATGGATTTCATCAATCACTGAGTTATGTTAGATAAACCAGATTCAACAGAGATATCAGAGAAAATTTTATCTTTCCTAGAGATTGACTGCCTAAAATGTTAACCAAAATTTTGACTAATATTTCAGAATTTAAAAAAAACATTGATATCGTATTTATCATACTTCCGTGTGTGTGTAAGTTTGTTCCAGTTTCAGTTTGCAACAGAAGGCATTATTGAAATACCACAAGGGGTTATTTTCTATAGATCTGATTCAACTTCAAGTACCGACATCATTAATAGGCTTTCCTGAGGTCCAGTTATGCTCAAGTATTCCTGAACTTCTGGGTGCTTAATGAAGTCTAAATGAAATCTGAAGGTTTTAAATCTCATGTCAGCTTCATGTAAATTAGAAGCAGCTCCATTAACTTCTTTTTAAACTGATGAAAATGAGAAAAGTATATGTATCTTGTTAGCAGTTTTGCAATTGTAGCCTAAAACAGCTTTAAATGGAGTATACCATCTTGGTTTTCTTTCAAGAATTTGATAAAAGTTTTCAGGGATTTCCTTTCATGTGATTTGGATTTTCATGTCTTTTTTTTTTTTTTTCCTATAAGCTATACCTAATTTTTGTTTCCCTTCTTGACAACCTTACACTGTATGGGTTACCTTAACATCTTTATAAATGCTGCCAAATTCTCTAAAAGTTGGAACAGAAATGAACTCCCCTAAATTTGCTGCAACATTCCTAACTTATTTTTCATTAAGAGCATTATGAGTTTCTGGGAGAACAGTCATTGGGATGTTAAGTTTTGTGTTTCTTTCCTAACCGTAGCTTTCTTTATCTCTAGTAGAGAAGGATTTCTGTTCAGCATTTAACAGCTGAAAATTCTCAGCCATCAGTAATGCTATGTTCCTCAGTTTCTTTCCCTCTATCTGAATACATGGACAGATTTCACATGTGTGTGTGCTATATTTATACACACATATATTTATGATGCAACTTAAATCTACAAAGAACTCATTCAAATGGGGTCATCTATACTGCCAAAAAGAAACATGCCTTCACTGTAAGTCTTCAGCTGCTGTTCTTCTGGCTTATAGCTAGCCTAATCCTTTTTCATGAATCTGTCTTCCATCCTGATCAGCTATGAAAAACAATTTTTATTGAGGAAAAATAACTTAATAAAGAAGGGCTGTCAGAGAGGAGTGCAGTCTCAAAGTCTCCGTGCGCAACCCTTATTAGTTTGTTAATGACTGAGAGTATTCTTTTGTACAGAGTAGAGAAGAAACTTCTAGATTCAATGAAAAATTTCCATCCTTTGTTGGATTTATAACAAGAATAATGCATGTGCACTTCAGACTCAGTTTCTGTATTTGAACAGTTATATCTGAGATCTTATGAAGAGCAATGGTAACAGTTCCCTTTCGCATCAGTATCTTGGAAGACACTTGTTTATGTAAATAAAATTAAAGGCAGGGAATGGGTTAACTTCAGCATATTTTATTGAATGATTGTTGCAAAGTATGCCCATCTTTAAATATGTTGTTAGCGTTGTTTCTCAATTCTAGTTTTAAAAGAAATTTATTCTCTGGTTTTCAGTCAAAAGTAGGTTCTTTTTTTTTACCCAGCTCTTTATTTCAAAACAAATTACTTTCTGGATACATAGAACATCATAATGTGTAATATAAAATGAATTTTGTAAAAGAGATCTATAATGTAAAAAATAAAAGTCTTTTCTGCTTTCATAGCAGGCAGTCTGCTGGACTATCATAACCCTGTATTGATTATTTAGATTCATTGTGGCAGTGCATTTTCTGTGTAATGATAATATGTCAAGTAATGCTTATTGAAAATGGAATTCCAGTCTGTTTTCATCTTTACGGGAGAGTTATTATTCCAGATAATGTAGATCTCTTAGTAAAATTAATAAAAAAATTTATATTGTAGTTTTACTTTGATCATGTATTCTTATGCTGTGATAACCTGTCTTTACGTTGCTTTTTCATTTCGTTCGAAAGTATTTGGGAGTGGGTAATCATTAAGGTTCTTTCTCCATTTCTAAGTCTTCATTTGATAAATGGGGCTGGCTGGTGTGGACAAAGTAGGTAGGAACCAGACTGCAAATGAAAGTAAAAAATCTCAAAAAAAAGGTCTCTTGGTACTGAGCATGCCCAGGAACTCACTGAGAAATGAGCTGTTCAGGCTCCTTTTAGATGATGAACAGCTAAATGAACTCCGGGCAGTGGGGCAGATGGGGATGGAGGTGGGTTGTGGGAGGTGACTCTCCCTCAGTTCTGTTATTCTTGGTAATAGAGAAGCCTTGCAAAAGTGACAAGTGTGGGACGGTGGCAGTTGACTGCTGGTGGCAAATGTGCTTTCAAGATATCACCCACCTACGGGACGTAGGAGATTGTGAAGTGTAGGCGACACAGCAGTACAGTGCTCCCTGTATGGGAGGTAAAACCAAGTGGGAGTGGGCCCAGAGTGGTGAGCCCCACATACTTACCCTTTTTTGTCATGCAGTGCAAACTGTAAAATTAAATTTGTAAGGTCTGAAAAAAATGCAATACCACCCCCTAACAGACGAGACAGTTAATGTCTTCAAACCAATAAACTGTTATGGCAATATTCAGATAAATTATTTTAAAACTTAACCCCCAAAAATAACATTTCAAGTTTTGTGCATTAGGAGACACATCTGAGCTCTGACCTTTCTTCTGCTCTTCTGCTCTCTCCCACTGCCATCAGTACGAGTATCCGTTGTTCAAGGTAGACCAGCACGCCAGTCTGTAGTTGTGCCGGTACCCTGTAGACATACCCAGAAGATGACTGGCAGGACCAGGATGCCTATGGCCCCTGCCTGCGTCCAGCTCTGACATGGCAGGGAAAGCCATGGGGCAGTGAGGAAAAGCAACATAAGCCTCATCAGGGGCCTCTGCCCTGGGCTGGGAGTGGACACTTCTGTCCCTGCTTCCCCCTCTGGTGCCTCCAGTTTGACCTCATGGTCCCAGTGCTGCAGTGGGCCCCCATCCCTGTCCACCTCATGGCTCTGCTCGGTGTCTCTGGGTGTGGTGGGACAGGGCTACTGGTGGAGGTCCTTGCCTTGCTGTGCCATAAGCTCAAGCCTTCCTCAGTCCTGAGCCAAGCATCATCTCAGAGCACAGGCAGTCAAACCCCTGGGGTGGGAAGAGGTTCCAGGGCTTGGTGGTGCAGTCAGGCATCTTGCAACCATTAAATATAGTAAACAGAAATGAATGTTTTAATAACTCCTGTTCACTGTCTGTCAGTGGCCTGTTCTTCCAGGGCTGGCATTTCCTTTACAAAAGGGCTTGTCAGTGCCAGCTGTTGTAGGGTGTTGTCTTGACCTTTATTAGTTGTAAGTTATATTCATTTTATAAAATACAGCTTGAGTGTCCATAATTCCAATCAGTTATCTTTTTATATCTTCTTACATGCAAACATTATTTAGACATGTATGATATTAAAAGCCTAGTACTTTTTTTTAATTAAAAAATTAGACACAGTAATTGTGTATTCAATGATTCTAGTTGATTATTCTCTCAATGCATTGGCATTTTTATTATTCATCATTCTATTCTTTCACTGCTTGTCTAGTTCTTGAAAACATTTATGACCCCATTGTAGTCAGCTACTTTGCTTTTCCCTGCGCAATTGAGACTCAAGTAGTATACTTCAGATGAAGAGAAAACTAGCAACATCATTTACAATGTTAGTTTAGTTAAAGGTAAGCCCAAGAGAGACAAAGCATTAGTTTATTAAAACCTACCATATATGTCCCTTATAAGCCAGTTTGTGTCTTTGGAGGTCAATGTGATAACCTTTTCGTGTCATCAGTACGATCAGATACCAAAGTCATGTTTGAATGGTATTTATGAGAGCTGCTGTCCATGTCCTTGGAGCAATCTGTTAACACCAGGTCTGTAGTTTCTGGGCAATGAAAATGCAGTGGCTGCCACTAGGATTGTTTACTGCAATGCACTTGCTGCCTTAGCAGCCTGTGCTTGCTGAGAGGAGAGAATGCATTTGGTGAAACACATTAATCACGTCAACATCAACACTGTCAATACAAAGCACAAAACAGAAACAGACTCAAAAAATTTGATTATTTTTTCCCCCCTTCTCTTTCCTTTGCTTCTTTCTTGTATTTGTACAGGTGATTGTTGCTCCTCATTCCACCACTGAAGTACCTGTGCAATTCTGTCCATCTGCCCTTGGAAGAGGCAATCACAAGGCATCAATAACCTTCAAATGTTCGCAGGTATGATACTATGTTTGCTGCCCACAACACTTGGAATTCAGATTAGATAATATTTTTAATAGGCATGTAAGTAAGGGTTTCAGTCTGTAGGTCAAGTTGAAATTTAATGGCTGGATGCATAATGAAAGAACAAATGCAAAGATGTTCAAGAGTTACGATTTTTTTTTAACCTTAATTTTACACAGAAATTATTCTATTTACAGTATTAAAATGTGGTATAATGGCCTAGGAGCTAGAATAAGTAATGAATAATTTTAGCTTTCTTGTAATTAGTTCTGCTGTTTTTAACACCAGAAGACCGGCACTTCTTATCATTGTCACCACTGAAATTAAATTTCTTGATGTTTTTCCCAACCCCAAACAAAATTAAATTATTTCATTTTTTCATCTGATCCGAATTTTGGAAGGTCACACATTTGAAAAAATTCTTCCTTTCGGTTTGTTTGAAAGGGTTTTTACTTTGACCATGTTAGAATTGTTGACATTTTTTTCTCTGTGAATTTTCCTAATTTTAAATGAGAAAGAAGTAAATAAAGAAACATGAGTCATCAACATGACATACTAGCTGATTAAAAATTTCAACTGGAAACAAAAAGAAAAACTGATAATATGATGTTAGTGATAATATTTCATCACATGCGCTGTGGTTGAATGAAGCATTTGCTTTCTGTGCAATTTCCTCTCTATTCTTTCTGGACTTTCAGATATCCTAATAGACTGCTGACCTGTGAATTACTGCAGTTAAGTGCTACCAGGAGTTTTCAGTAGTGTTTTGAGTAGTACTGCAAAAGCAAATATTTTTGATATGAAGAAAACAAACAGTGAAGGAAGCGATGTGGCAATTTTTTTCCTGATAAAGTATGTTGAACAGACAGGTTATTTGTAGGTGTTGTCAGCACAGCACTTATTTTCAGGATCTCCTTAAATATTTATTAAGGATAAAAACAAGGAGACGGCAATTCTCATATAAATAGTATATATCCAAGGCCAGTTCAAGAGGACTGAATGTCCTTATCTCGTCTGGATCCTAATGGTACACAGAAATCTTATCTGTATTTTCAAAAATAAAAAACAAATTCTTCACCAAATACAGAAGCAATAACACAGTACAACAGTTCATTTAAACCTTTGAGGAACAAATTGAGCCCTGCCACCTGAATCTTGTCATCCAGTGCATCTCCTTTCAAGTAATGGCAAATCTCCAAGTTTTTATCTGCAGCGAACTTTAGTCAGAATCCCATCCTTCTAGCTGCTTTGTCCAGACCCCTTTAACCATTTCAATATATTGGTATAACCTTTGTAATTCCTTAGTGTTCTTTGCATGCCTGAATCTTTTGAATTTTGTAAATTTTCATTCATTTTCAATGCTACAGTCCTTACTAAATTAATCCCAGACTATTTTAGTTTGCTAATTGTTATACTGATAGCTGACAGTGAATATTTGCACAGATATAACTACCCATTTCAATGAGGACTTGAAGAATGTTTCTCATCAGTGGTGGATGCCTCAAACAGTTTTTAATGTAAACCCCTCCTGACATTGATTTCCCTCCCTTGATTTCTCTGATGAAATATATCTGAATGGACACTTAAGGCATCTGACATCTGAATAACTGACTAATCTAAAATCAGTTAATGACCGTACTTACAGGATAAGCCTTAACTGTTTCTGATTGTGCTTCTTTGCTGAGCTGAGAGAAACTGCTCTGGGCTATTACCTGGTTCATTTGTTTCTGGTTTGAAACTGTATGAAGGGCTCTTCACAAAGGGAATCTGAGTTTAACTCTAATCATTGTGAAAGTCTGAAATTAAGTTTGTTGAGACAGCACAACTGAAAGGTCAGCCTGAACATAACCCACACTTGGAGTTCTAACATATCTGCATTATCCTATTCTTTTACCACATTGCTAGCATCCAGGTGTAATGTGGAGCATTTAACAGTAGTAAGTAATATTAGAGAGAAACTGAGCCCAATATTAGATCCTATCTTCTATTATTTGCCTTAGAATTCTGTTTTTTTTTAATCTTTTTTCCTCTTGATTTCTTGCACTGAGCATACATGATCTTGAGCTCCATAACTAAGTGGGTTTTGCAGAAGTGTAAGACCAACTAAAGATGTTCCAAAAATCAGTGTTAATGGTGTCACAAAAAAGGTAGAATGGTAAAATTTAACAGGGATCTTATAAAACGAAGACTTCGGCAGACATAACTTTTACAGATTCAGGATATCAGTTGGGAACTAATACTACACAGTGTGTACCAAATCTAAGCTTAGAATAATGGTTCAGAATGTGCAAATCACTCACCTAAAGGCCGAGGACACTCGGTCCCTGGGGAACTTACTTTGGGTGATGTCTTGACCCAGAAGGAGGGCTTCTGGTCACAGACCCACTGCTCCGAGAAGAACCACTCAAAGGGGGTCTCCGTCAGGGGGCCCATCTTATAGCCTGGTTGGATCTGAAGTGTGGTCATCTACTGGTCATGGTCACGTAGCTTTCATTGGTCAAGGGGTCTTCTTGTTATGAACAAGGTGGTTCACACGAATTTACAATGGGCCTGGAAAGCATTGTCAGACTAATATTTCCTCATAACTTACGTCTTAACAGTTTTGCAATTTTTTTTTTGTTGTTACTGTGTTTGTAAGCAAGCACAAATTATCAATAACAAGCCCGTGTAGACCACTAATAGCTTGATGCATCCAGCTTTCTGAAGACGTGGTCTTCTGGCATGCTCATGCCTGTGTTCCCGTCCTTCAAAACAAGCCTGCAAAGTGTTCTCAGCCTTTTCTTTACATTTAACTTCTTGAGGCCAATGTGGTAAGGAAGAACATAAGTCAGGAACACAAATGCTGTGGCATGCTGGCTTGGCAGCTGTTGGGCAGTTTCATGTTGACTGTGACCAGCAAAGGGGCTTCACCAAAGAGTCGGTCATGTGTCACTTCGAAGTCTGTATAGCAGCAGTGTTCGCCTTCCTGTCAGAATGAGAATAGTGAGCGGTGCTAACTTCCTGCTCATTAATCTGTAACCATAAACAAGCTATAGGTCATGTTTAAGTCACAACAATAACAAAATAAAATGTAATTTTAAAGGGAGATAGTTTTTAATTCTTATTAGTCCAAGTAATGCAGAGGTCCTCACAAACCAGGTGATATGAATCACTGTCTGAATCCTAAGAAAAACATAGACTCTATTTTTATATTCTTATTTTTAGTATTGGGTAGTCTCTACATCAGTATATAAACAGTTCTTTCTCTTTTTTTTTTTTTTTTAATTAAAATCCTGTAGCTTTAGATGACTTTTACCAAAAAATTTCATTCAGTAAGGTTAAAATGTTGTCTTTCTTGTTGGATTGAATGTTGCACTATAAAATGATAATAAAGGCATGCAATTTTGCTGTCCAAAGCTATTTTCTTAAGCCATTTTATTTATCCCTGTTTATGATGAGAAGTCTCAATATATTAGTCACTTTTTACTGTAAGTATTTCCAGGTTTATCGTTAGATTTTTGAACCCTGTCTATTACAGATTTTCCTTAATTTTTTCATACAGGCTATGCAGAAGTAAATGCAATATTTCAGATAATGAAAATAGGGTTTGATTGTATTTATTATTTTCTATTCTCTTTGTGATGCATAGCTTTTTGAGTGCTTATGATCAAAGGGTCACTGAGCAGTTTGTAATAAGCCTCAGATTTTAGTCTGTATTGTTATTATTTAAAGGCAGTAGCATGAGTATACAAATTAAAATTTGCCTTAAAATAATGGTAGTATCTTTATATTTACCATTCACCTTTGCTGCTCATTCACCTTTAAAGGTTCCATAATGAGTGGCATTATTAATATCACTCTTTATAACCCTAAAAGAGTGTATGTGGGGCAGGCAACTCTTTACTGTCATGCTGAAAGAAGAAGATGAAAATTAACACATCAATTTGGTTGATGTGGGTCCAGAGGAGGGCCATGAGGATGATCAGAGGGCTGGAGCACCTCTCCTACGAAGACAGGCTGAGAGTTGGGGTTGTTCAGCCTGGAGAAGAGAAGGCTCCGGGGAGACCTTACAGCGGCCTTCCAGCACCTGAAGGGGGCCCACAGGAAAGCTGGGGAGGGGCTGTTTGCAAGGCTGTTCGCATGTAGCGACAGGACGAGGGGCAATGGTTTTAAACTAGAGCAGGGTAGGTTTAGATTAGACATTAGGAAGACGTTCTTTACAATGAGGGTGGTGAGACACTGGAACAGGTTGCCCAGAGAGGTGGTGGAGGCCCCATCCCTGGAGACATTCAAGGCCAGGCGTGATGAGGCTCTGAGAAACCTGATCTAGTTGAAGATGTCCCTGCTTACTGCAGGGGGGTTGGACTAGATGACCTTTAAAGGTCCTTTCCAACCCAACACATTCTATGATTCTATTATATTTTTTTTTCTATTATTCTATATTTTCCTTTTTTCTGCTCTTTGGTGATACTCTATATCTACTGGTTCTTTTCAATATTCTTGATTCTTCTGTGTATAGTGGTTAATGTTCTTTATTATCTTTGGAGTAACAATTTTAGCTTTTTGTATGATTTTACTGCTGTCCCATCAAAGAATGATTTTCCTTCTTCCTTTGTCTTCTGGAGAGAACTTCTCACTTCATCTACTTTCAGGTTCTAATGTGTGTGCTTTGAATTGCCCTCTTGCAACCAGCTACATCTTTCCATTCACTACACTGGAAGCTCTGAGTAGCTACATGGAAGTTAAATACTCTGTGTTTAGAGTAGCAGAGAAGGTCAATGCAAAGAGGAGATGTGAGCATCTCCCAGACTGGAACTGTTGATTTTCAGATAGCAATACTTAGAGTAACATAACAGCTTGAGAGAAGAAGAATGAAAGCAAGCATCAAACAGCAGTTCACTTACAACGGAAACGAGACATAGAACACTAGAAGAAGTAGGCAAAATGCCTTAAGATGTACAGATCTGACTCATCAAATAATAAATAATGGCACATGTTTCATCCACAGCTTAAAGAGTGGATATTTTACCTTTCGGGGACTGGTCTTCCTCCTCAGCTGATGGAACCAACCAGCATAAGTGCATGCATTGGCCAGCGCTCTGCTGTCATCATATCCTTCAAAAATCCAACACCTGAAAATGTGGTGGTAGATGTCGTGCTGACAGGTACAGGGGTTTGGATTTTTTTGGGGTGGGGGGAGGAGTTTAAGCTCCTTGGGTTGGATCAAAATTGCCAAGCCACTGTCCATACTGAGATTTCACAAATGCTGTAGAACTCAAGTTTGAAGTTCCAGATTCTCCTTGATGACTGAAATTTACTCAGTGAAAGAGTAAATTTCACTCTTGAGTGAAGCAGAGCTTTAGAAGGTTCTCTGAATCTCCACCTAGTCCACCATAACATGTAGCATCAGACAACAGGTGCCAAAACATTTCCTGGTATATACGTGTAACAAAAATTGAAGCTAAAACTTCCGGTGGCTGCTGACACAGACCTCATGGATGGGGAAACATAAGAGAAATATAAAAAACAAACCTGTACAAAGGTAAGTTTTAAGCCAGGTTTAAACACTCATGCAATGGTTTGGGGTTTGTGGCACATAGAATAAGTGAAGAAACATGAGTTTTAAAAAATGTAGATTCATTATTTGTTGTATTGAACTCATGCTTTTTAATTACGCTTTCTAAGATACGAATTTAAAATGCAGAAATACATCTTTGGCTGCATATACAGTTAATATATGGGGGATTTTTGAGATTTTTTTACCTAAATGGTGCCTGGTCAAGAGCATTTTGGTCTCATGACTGAATGCTCTATACTTTTGCTGACTTTTTTGGCAGCTTCTTTTGGCAGCCATGTTTAACTGCTAAAATATTTTCACTCACGACTATAACAAAGTAGAGTTCCATTCATAAATGATCAGACCACTTCTGGGTTTCTGTTGATGGTCTCTTCTGGACAACAGTGAAAGAAGCAATGGTATGCAGTTGATCCACTCCTTACAGGCTAAGTACATCATGGCCAGGATCTGGCCATGGCCAGATTGCCCTGGATGGTGCGATCATTACTTCTGTAATCCAAGTGGAAGTCCTGAGGGTGGATGCTGCAACCCTGGTCTGAGGCATCCTGGAGTTCTTGAGGTTTCTCCTTGGTGTTGTGCTATAAATGGCAATGGACCTCACCAGTTAGATGTGTGTTCTGATAGACTTCCTGTGGTGCCAGATGCAGGAGCTTTGTTGCATCAAGGTTAATAAACAAGAGGTTGACAGGATCTTTGCAGAGACACAAGAGCCAAACCCTTCAAGTCTGAGAAGTTTGGTGTGACCAAAAGAAGACAGAAGCATCAAGAACTCACAGAGTCCCAGCAATGGGGGAGTCTCCATTTCCACATGCAGCCCTTCCTCTAAAGAGTAGGTTCAGAGCTCTGGAAGAGAAGAAGGGGAAAAAAAGTTCTATTGACGGGGAAGAGTTTGGGCTAAGCATCTTGGGTCTTCAGATTAGAACCAGCACTATTAAACAGGAAGCAAAGAGTGCTAGTAGTTTAAGTTTTCTTCCTCCATGGGACAAAGGCTGTCAATTTCCTTGACAACATATCATCCCAGAAAGTTTGCTGCTTTCCTGGAACTCAGATCTGAGATGCTGCAGAAAAGATTGCCGAGGCTTATCTGACCTTGCAGTTACTATATCTTGCTGTTCATTCATATAGCAAATACATGGGTCTATGCTCCCTGTACAGCCATGGAAATATTGAGCAGATTGAAGGATACTAGAAGGCTCTGTGGGCATTCTTTTGTCAAATATTTATGCATACATTTGCACAGAGCTTGGGGAGCAAACAGGAAAAACAGGAAGAACAGCAGTTCCAGGCCAATTGCAAGACTGCAATGTGATCACAGTCATGAAGACAGGGACAGTGTGCACAACTGGAGCATGGTTGTGAATGGGTGCAGGCTGTTTAGAAAGGAAAGAAGACAAATTTGGTCACTTGTATAGCTTAGGCTACCATGACCATGAGATGATTTAGCTTATTCAGGTCTCTGTACACTAAAGTACAGCAAGGTACTCAGAGCTGGATGGGTTTTGCAGAAAATGTATTGACAGCTCAGGATTGAACTGTATGATTACTTAGGAAGACTGAGAATTCCGGCAGAAAACCCACTTAGCAATGTAGGGACCTTATCAAAAAAAAAGAGGAAGCATACGCTGCTGTGGATCCCGTGCAAAATATGTAGGCCAAAGAAACACATCTTATATGTGGCACTAAGAATTTATTAACAGACTAATCAAAGTCTTATCAAAATGCAAATGATGAGATATTATCAGTCCAACTACAATGATACTAGCTGTCAGGGGGCAGCAAGAACAGGCTGCTCCACAAAACAAAGTGAGACAGGAGCCAAAGGACTGGTGGACTCACCTTTCAAACAAGGGTTGCAATCGCACGGTATCCAAACAAGAAGAACATAGCAGGTCTGGCGGCAGTAACCAATATCAGCCAATAGTCTAGTCACAGCCAAGTCCACAGTGAGAAAGCGAGTCTGTGACCAAGGCAGGAAATCAAGTAGGCTAGACTTGGCAAGGTGTATGGCCAGAGACAGCATACCTAGGACATAGCTTGGGTAAGGACCGACAGCAGGAGCCTGAGTTTAAATACAACTCAAGCCAGTGGGTGGAGGCCCCAGATGCTACTCACTCACAAGTTAGCTGTTTTCACAGAAGTCTGATACCAGGTTATACAGCTGCACTGCAGATCTTGAACATGGGCAGCTACAGCCTTGTGTGTGGAGAAGAGGTTACAGAGAATTTCAGAGAAGGATGGTTATTGGCTGGACAGATAAATTAGCATAATGTCACTGAACTCAGGGCCCTGACCACTAATACTTTTAGTCCAAATTACCCAATTAATACTAATTGCTGCTAATTGATAAACACAAATCTTGTATTTCCTTTGTATTTCTTCACAGTAAATTATCAGAGAGAGTCATCAACATCCTAGGTTCTTCATTGGGAAGGAAATGTTGATAAAATGCCAGTTTTTTCCTTCTCAGTCTTGGATCTGTTAGTTTTGTATGTTTCCAAAAGAATCTGTTGCTACACTTGCTTTCTTATTGGTCCCCAGGTTTAGTTCCACACTGACCCCTTTGTTTTCATTAGCTCTTTACATGTATTCTATGATTTTTTTAGGGTAATACCACAAAATTATACATCAGTAAGCTGAAGCTGAAAAACAAATAAGGCAACAGTTGGCACTTGTTGTGTGCTGTTACAGCTAAAATAGCTCAAGTCCAAACAAGGTGTGACAATGCCCTTATGCTTTGTACTGTTGACTTAATATAAAGCCCCATGGCCTGTTACTAGCAGTGGCAATAACATATTCCCTGTATTACACCTAGGTTTGGTGGAAGGAAGAAGAGGTAACAAAAAGCAAATACAAAAGTATCATGAGCATACTTAGCATAAAAATCATGAAGGCCAAAGCCCATCAGGTGTGAAGACTAACAGGGAAAGTATAGACTCACAAGAAAGGGTTCTAAAGGTATGCTATTTGCATTAGGAAGCTTAGGGAGAATGCACATAGGTCCATTGATGGAAGGGAGGGGGAATCTACTCATCACAGACAATGCAGAAAAGACTGAAGTGCTCAATCCTTTTTTTTGCCTTAGTCTTTGCAAGCAAAATTTGCTCCCAAAGCAGCATGTATTGACTTGGTTTGAAAGGGAGATGGGCAGCTCGTAGAGGGGCAACAGGCTGTGAACTTCTTAGAGCATCTAGTTGCATTCAGATCCACAAGTCCAGATGAAATTCACAGTGTTGAAAGAGTTGGCCAACTTGATTGTGAGGCTGTGGTTCTCTATGAAATTCATCCTGATCAGGAGATGTTTCTGTTGACTGGGAAAAGGCTATGTTATTTTCTTTTTTAAAAGGATAGAAGGAAGACTGAGGGAGTGGTAGGTTGAACAGCCTCCCTTCAGCCCCTGGTAAGATCATTGGACAAATCCTTTTGCAGTCTGTGTAAACAATGAATTGCACATCCTCTTGCAGTCCATCTCCAAGCACATGAAGGTCAAGAAAGTAATCAGGAGCAGTCAAATGGATTTGTTAAGTGCAAATCGTGATTGACTAATGTGATTGCCTTCTATATGGAAATGAGTGATTATGCAAATGAGGGAGGAGCAGTGGATGTGATATACCATGATTTAGTAAGACTTCTGTCACTGTTTCCTCTAGCATTCTTGTTTGGAAGCTAAGGAAGTCTAGGCTTGATGAACACACTGCTGAGTGAGTTGAAAGCTTGGCTGAACTACTGGTATCAAATGATAGTAATCAACATCTTGACAGTCAGCTGCTGGCTGGTAATGAGTGTAGTCCCTCAGGGGTCAGCACTGGGGCCCATATTATTCAAGACCTTTACTAACAACATGGATGATGACAGAGATTGCAATGTAAATTAGGGGAAGCAGCTGACGTGATGAATGGTAGAGCTTCAGTCCAGAGGTACCTTGATAAATTTCTTGAATTGCTCTTGTTCGTCAACTCATCATCCCTGGAGAAGCTGAAGATGCAGTAAACTTTTACATTGTTAGTAATGAAATTTTCCTTCTAAAATGTTAAACCTTTGTATTTCCCCCTCTTATTCCATCTACTCTTTGTGCTTATCTTAGCTCAGACACTTATAGAAGCACTGTGAATTACTCGCTGTACAGCTTCCCCTGTTTGACCAGGAAGTAACTGATTGTATAGCCTCTTGAAGTGTAGGTGTGTATTACATGTGGTAACGTGTATTACGTATGTGTGGTGTGAAGGTTCCTATTGCACCTCATGGAGTGCAGCATGCTTTATTCTAGTGTGAAGCGCAAGCTGGTATTCTGATTTGTACAACGCCAAGAGCAATTAGGAGAAGTGAACTACTTGGCCTGTTGAGCATAAATCCGAGTGCTGGATAGCACAGTACTCTAATACTACTAAGTATTATCTGTAAAAAAGCTAATCTAATGTGCTATTTACAAAATAATGGAAAAGAACAATCAAACTTATCCACAATGCAATTTCATGAGAAATTATTTATAGAGCTTAAATTTTGGTACTAAAACCTAGTGAATTGTGATGTTCTGAGAAACATTAGCAGAACCTGCATTAAGTATTTTAGTGAAAACACAGTCATCTTTCTAACTACAGAGCATTAACTTGTCCCAGGGAGATTTTCAGTAATAGAGACAGTACAGAGGCAACTGACTTAGACAGTGAAAGACTGATGTTGGTTTTTATGCAACAGAAGTTTTCAGTCTTCATTTTTCTTTACATATCAGTAGACCTGACATGATGATGATCTAATGTTTCTGTTATCTGTGGAATTATGAAAAGTTTTCTTAGGAAAAAAAACCAAACTGTACCGTGATCTTTATGGAAGTAAAACCATACTTGTCCTTTAAAAGCTGTCATGAATTTGTTAATCAGCTTAATATGTAATGTTAATTTTCTAATTTTGTTGCTGCTGGTGACTTGTAAATAATGTTTGCTTGTTTTTAATCACAATAAGATAGTTGAGTTATGTATTCAAGCTGTCTTTAGATGTGGATGTCCATGCTATGATTTGCTCTCTTTAGGAATATTTGCTGTAATTCCTATTTCATTCTTTCCAGAGAAAGAGAAATCTAGTCTTATAAGCAAAGTCATGGATGCACAATTTTAGCTTAGTATTTCTGGCCCTTTATTATTTTGGGTAATAATTTTTATAATGGCCTATATATTTAGTTGACCTTTCATGTTCTCAAGACATAGTATACCTGGAAAGGAAGCAATTAGTATTTTAATATACTAACTTCGAAATTCTATATACCATAGCAATGCAGATATGTTAGCTCAGTATACAATAAAAGCTAACTAATTTGGGGGTTTTTCAATATTAAGAATGAATTTGCCGTCCCACAAGGCTAATCAGTCTGGTGAGAAAGTTACCCTCATTTGAATACATTGCTTCTAGTACACTTCCTTTCCTACCAAGAACTGAACTTTGCTAATTCTGAACTTGCTTTTCCACAAATTTCCCTTTTTCTCCCCTCTGTTTATTTCGCTTGTATCAGTTTGTTAATGAGAGATCCAAAACTGAATGTTATTTCAAGACCATTTACAGTCCTAAGTTAGAAGACCAGATCCCTTACCCATGTTGTGATGATCTAAGTTTTATTTTAATGTGTTTTGACATGAAGAGCCTATTTTTGTCCTAAGATCTCTCATAGCAATGCAAGAACACACTTGGGAAAGTACAAGCTAATTAGGATTGACAGTAATATTACTTCAGACATAACAATAGTAACCTTCCATCTGAATTAGTTAAAGGAAAACATTTTAGTCTGAAATAGAAAGTAGTCTTAATTTATTCCTTAAAGAGTGACAACCTAGTCATTTGTAGAACCTGTTTTTTCCTGAAAAATGTTGATCCAATGAGTAGAAATGACCCTGTCAGCAGGTAACTCAAATTCACAGACGTTTTTGAAGCCATCTCTGAGAACAGCACTTAAAACTGTAGGTTTAGTAATGCAAAACCCAAGCTACTACCATTTTGAAACCTCTTAGCTGATATTTTAGCATTAAAGCATGTTACTGGAATGCCTTTCTTTATTTAATTTTCCACTGGACTTGTCACACTCATTGCTGGTGTTATTGGAGGCCAGAGAGAGGGCAGAATGGGGAAATCGACAGAAAGTAGCAAGTCAGAAGGCAGAATTAAATGTTTGATTGATCTTGATCTTTACAAATTGTGTTTCAGACCATGTGCCACTTCTTAAAAGAATTATAATTGGCAACAATGAAAATAAGGCATCTCAGTTATAGTGTACAAGCAATAAACATCAACATAAAACAACAACAAAAAAATTTTCTATAGGTATATTAATGGTAAGAAGACGACTAGGGAAGGTGTGGGCCCTTTCAGAAAGGAAATGGGAGAACTCGTGACAAGTGATATGGAGAAGGCAGAGGTTCTCAACAACTTCTTTTCCTCGGTCTTCACTGGCAAGGGCTCCAGCCACACTCCTGGAGTCACAGGAGATAATGGCAGGAGTTGGAAAGAACTGCCTATTTTAAGTGAAGATCAGGTTCGTGACCATCTGATGAACCTGGAAGTGTACAAGTCCATGAGACCCGATGGGATACACCCATGGGTACTGAGGGAACTGGCGGATGAGGTTGCTAAACCGCTCTCTATTATATTCCAGAAGTCATGGCAGTCTGGTGAAGTCCCCACTGACTGGAAAAGGGGAAACATAATCCCCATTTTCAAAAAGGGAAAGAAGGATGAACCAGGGAAATATAGGCCAGTCAGTCTCACCTCCGTGCCTGGTAAAATTATGGAGCAGATCCTCCTGGAGGCACTGCTGAGGCAGAAGAATAACAAAGAGGTGATTTGGTACAATCAACATGGCTTCACCAAGGGCAAATCATGGTGTCCTTCTATGACACCTTGTCACAACATCAATAGACAAGGGGAGAGCAACTGACGTCATTTACCTGGACCTGAGCAAAGCCTTTGACACTGTCCCGCACGACATCCTGGTCTCCAAGCTGATAAAATATGGGTTTGATGGATGGACAATTCAGTGGATAAAGAACTGGCTTGACAGATGCACCCAAAGAGTGGCTGTCAATGGGTCCATGTCCAGGTGGAGACCAGTGACAAGTGGAGTCCCTCAAGGATCA